>JAFBJW010000239.1:0-386549 GCA_016785235.1 Pseudorhombus dupliciocellatus
ACCCTAACTTTTTTTCTGAAAGTCCTAGAGACTTGTGGTTTCGGGCCGTCATATAACTCTAGCCCGAGCCCCAACTCCAACCCTAACCTTAGCCCTAACCCTAACCCCGGCCAAAACCCTGACAAGGCCCAAATCCTGACAAAAACACCTTTTTACCCTGCATGGACCCTAGCTCTAACCCTAACAACAACTTTAAACCCCAACCCTAACCCTTGCCCCAACCCTAACTCTAAACCTAAACCTAACCCTGGCCCAAACGCTTACACAAACACCTTTAAACCCTGTACTGACTCTAACTCTAACCCGAACAACAACTTTAAACCCTAACATACAAAGTAAGAATTTTAGCCAATTTCAGCCATTGCTCGTTTTCGAATAGTCATGGCAGTTCTTCCAGTCGCGCCGCATATTATCATTATATGGAGGGGCCACAATGACAGTATAAATTTGTACTGCGGTGGTGTCACAGTCGTGCTCTTCTGCTACCCTACCCCTCAGCGTATTTCCACTCCTCCTGCTCCGCTCTACCTGCCGGCCACTACCACCTCATCAGCTCAACTGCGTTCACCTGTCTGCACAGCTGCCTCTCATTCCATCAAGCCAGCATATAAGCCCCGTCAGAACACTCCTTCCCTGCCGTCTTCTGCCTTCTCCACCTCTCCGGAGAGATCTCTCCGATCATATGGCACAGAGTGTTTTTCCCGTCTTTCCATCACCGAGCTCACAAACCCGCCTTGAACTGTATCTTCCCTAAAGTCCCTCGGGCCCAGTTTGTATTCTCTTTGCTCCACCCATTACAGGCGGGGGCCGCAAACTACGGTCCGGCGGGCTGCGAGTCTGAGACCCCTGCATTAAATGTATAAACTATTAAACTAAGTTGTGACGGAGATAGGAATGTAGCTTCTACCAGTGTAGAGTAGAAACTTGGATTTCTACTCACCATATTTGCTTGCAGAAGTTCTAGAAACGGTGGAGTTGTTGACTGAGTTGTAGGCTGTGACTTGCTTGGGAACCAGAGCCATAATTGCATTATCAGGAACCTGAAAAAGAAAGAGACATTTATATTATGCAAATTCCTGCTGGAAACACCACAACCAGAGCAGGCTGCTGCTGCAGAAAAATTAGGGGTTTTCACTTGAGCATATTTCTTACACAACTAATCAGAAAAGCCATAGATCATTCTGTTGGTGTCATTTTCTATATTTCCCTCCATCTGTTCTATTCTCATGTTGCGATGCAGGGCAATAAAACACTGAATATCTTATTACCCTTATGTGCTCTACTTAGCCCACGCTCACATATGATGACTGACAGGGAGAGTGCAGCAAAACCTCGTATAGGCCTGTGTGAGAGGAGGCGTCCCACAGTCTCTATTCAATAATACCTTTCCTCCAGGGCTGGATGTGGGCGTGTGCACGAGAGAGAGAGTGTGTGTGTGTGTGTGTGGGTGTGAGGAATCCAGCAGTGTGTGTCTTTGTTAGTCTATGTGTAAATGAATCAGTCAACTGGGCATTCCCTCCCACCTCAGTCAAACAGGATTCAATTAACACAAGTGGGAGGTTGTCTAGCACCCCCTGTCCGACACACACACACACATACAAACATGCACACAGGGCGTACCCCTGTTCTGGATAATCTGGCTAGCCAGGGTTAATTGAACGATCTCTATCGTAGCTAGGGTGGATGGGACAAGGAATCAGGTCCAGGGGCCTTTTGTTCATGTGTGTGTGTGTGTGTGTGTGTGCATGAGCCAGGACCTTATTAAGATCATATCACGATTTCCCCAAGTCACTCAATCTTCTCCTTATGCATAATATGTTTATATCATTGTAAGCAGGAGGCCCCACAGGGCAAATCCGGTTGCTCCTCTGTGGGGAGGCCCTCAAACCCTCCAGCACCCTTAAGCGTTCCCCCTGATCACTGCTCTTACACACGCACGCAAATCACAATGGCACATAATGCAATGAGAAAAGGAGGAGTGGCATTTATGGGAAATAACATTTGCAGGAGCAGATTGAGGCGGAAAGAGGAGGAAGAGCGGAATATCTCATTATGAGATCTGATGTGACAAATGCCACCTTTCTGCTCGCAGCTACGACGTGAACAAACTTTTCTCAGTTTGTGAAGCAGAGGCAGGAGAGCGCACGTGTGTGTGTGAGTGGCAGATCAAACGAAGATACGTTTTATAAAGGAAAGCACGCGTCTCTATTCAGTGAGCCTGGTCAGCCGCATTATTATACAGATGCCCTTGATTGAAGCCTGGATGGGATACGCTGCCCCCTCTCGTCGCCTGACAAATTTGGAGCGGATGCGCGCTCTTTCTTTTCTCCCCTTTCTTTGCTCTGTCAAAGATAAGGCGTCCTCATTCCCCCGTCCTGGAAAAAAATATGAATTAACTTCTGTCTTCATTATCTTATCTCCGATTCCAATCAGCTCCCTAATCCATTCCACCAAGCCCTCGCACTCCAAGCCTGTTGACACTTGCTGCCGCTGACATTTAATTTAGCCGCACATGCACACGGCACATGGAGGGGACAGTGGCTGCTTGCTTAGCGGCAGGACTTATTAACAGCGTGTTGACAGAGCCGGCTCGTCCTGGTTGGCTGGACGCACAGTCGCCGCTCAGGAAACACGACACACCTGCTGATTTGTGTTTGTCTGCATTACAGCTTCTGTGTATTTAATGGATGAGAAATATTATGTGCATGTCCGTTAATGCGTGTGTTTGTTTAGATCTGTCCTTGTCGTTATAACAAACGACGACACTTGACAGCATCAGATTTCATTTCAAGGCCTCACCACAGGAGCAGCATTCATTTCTTTAGCCCCCTCGCTGCAGGAGTTACATCCATTAAAGAGATGAATTAAACTCAGGATTCAGTTCCACTTGTTGATAATAAATGCACGGTAACAGACGTACCTGATAATGGGCCAACAAGTTTAGTCTCTTCCAGTCTCCTTCAATCTTGGTGGTGACATCCTCGTCCTGCAGGATCATGCGCTGGCCTCTACCCTGGCGCCATTCTGCGGATAAAGGGAATTAAAAAAAAACATTCAAATAGTTGGAATATTTCTACCATATTTCTCAAGATGCAATTTTCATTTGTTTTCGCCTCCTCTCTCTGCATCTGTCATGTCTGAGAGTCGTGCCATCTTTGGCGTTCAGGCGTGGCTTTGGGGAAGAAATAACGGATTCTGGTGGTAATGTTGAAACAGTTGGTTACAAATCCTAAGGATATGACAATATGGGAAATTATTTAGTAAGCGTTAGATTAAGGAAATGAACAATATCAACACCAGAAAGAAAAATAGCAGAAGAGAGCATCACTCTGTCTAATCAGTCTCCATCTATCCAACTACTGAGGCTTTTTGTCTCAGAAGAATCATTTCAGTTGTGAAAAGAATCAGTTGAAGGCTCGAATCTTTGGAGCGAAACAGAAAAGCAAATAGATGTAAAGCGACGCAAGAAAGGCACGAGACGCCTGTTACAAGAGGTGAGTTAAATTAACACCCACTCTCCGCTCTCTTTCAGAACGGAGCTGCCCCTCTTTGCTCCTTTCAATCGCTTTCACTGCTGCGATCAATGGCTGCGATTACAGCTCAATGCTCAGGGCTTGTGCACTTCATTTCTACAACAGCGGCTCGGCCTCCCTCTGCTCTCTGAAGACGCGCTGGTCCCCGCTCTACAGCCCCTGATTGGCTGCTCTTGTTGTTATTGCAGGGAGCTTGAGGAGAAGATCCACTTCGTACAGTTCCCACATCCTCAGCGAACACCGAACGTGTCACAACACCCCCAGTTTTTTTATCATGGGTGTCAAAGGAAAAACCATCTCAAAACACAAACGAGTGTAAGATTCCTTTGTGAATGCGTTATTGTGCCTGTGCTCCTTGTTTTGGTTCCCCACTCGCCTCAGCCACTGTCATATCCCATCCTGATCACAAACAGGAAAACAAAGCAGCAATCACTGTGGCGTATGATGAGGCCCGTCTTCGGAGACTTGACCAGAATTGTGTTCGCATCTGAAAAATCTGCGGGAAATAAAGATCCTCCTGTTGTTTTTGTCTATACAGTTCATCTTTCCATAAAGATGCAAATGAGGCGGCGTCTCCAGTTGAGGCTTGGCAAACAGATGAATACGGAGGGAAAGAAAGGGAATAAATAAAAGAATAAACTCGGTGTGAAAGCAGAGCAAACTGAGATTACTCTGAATCCCAAATCCGGTGGTCTCTGCTCAGTGGGAGGAGGAGAGCAAGGCTGTGTGTGTGTGTGTTCAAACTCAACACTGGAGATAATGGCACTGAGTGTATGGAAGTGCATGGTAAAGAGAAAGGCTGAAGGTGACTGTTGTACTCCATAGAGGGTTGTGCATGACACACGTTTGCTGCTAGTAACACACACACGGCCGCTTTGTTCTCTGCAGCCCTGCAGGGGACTGTGGTGAGCAGCGCAGGGGAATTAAAAACAAAAACCTAGGTAACAACACTCTTAGCCAATCTGTCTCAAGACAGGCCTCCACAATCCCATTATCCTTATCTGCCATTGCAATCACTATGTGTGTGTGTGTGTGTGGGGGGGGGGGGGGGGGGGGGTCCCTTATATCACACACAGCAACTAAAAAAAGGTGCCAGCATTGTTTCCGATGAAGAATTATTGTCAGTAAAATCAATAAACTAAGTCGTAGGCTCACGATTATGAGGGAACTGAAATATTGTCAATAAGGCAACGAATCTCTAATTCCATGCACGGGTTCTCTGTGCTCATCGTCTCTCTCGTGCTCATAATCACACACATACAGAGTGAGTGGCCACACAGCTCTGACAATTCCGAGATCCCTCTTGTAATAAACCAATAAAAGAACAACACATCCTGCCCAGAGGGGGCCATAAAACAATTTTATCCAGGAGTGTCGTCAGAGGGCTAAACCAATTTCTTCACTTACCTATCACAGCCTGATTCCCTATGGTATGCACCCAGCCCAGCGTAGATGTGGAGCTGCTTATAAATACGCTGTTCTGAACACACAACGGGGGGTCGGAAAAATCCATCTGACAATATTAAACCATAAAAAGCATGGCGCGGCGAGGAGTCGGCCTGTAGGTGCTGGCAGACAAACAATCATGGATAACACTGTTAGGCTCACTCTCATGCATGTCTGTACATGGAGTGTGCACGCACAGAAACCACTTTTGGACTAGATGTCTCGCGGAGACAGTAGAATAATGAACTGTAATTAATACGCCAGCCTCCTAACAGGGACCCCTTTAAGTGAGCTTATCAGAAATACAATTATAGAACACAGAGAAAACTAAAGAAAGAAAGAAAAGGGAATTTGTTGAGGAGCGATCACTGGGCGTCTCGATCGATCATCTGATCAATCATCTGACTCGGGCGCAGGTCGATCGATACCAGGTTGTTGGAGGAGAGAGACTCAGATGTCTCCTGAGCTGGATTTTGACACTGCAGGGTGAAGCTAGACCTTTATTCTCCCTGGGTTGTGTGTGTGTGCGTGTGTGAGTCACAGGTTCGTACCCAGGTCCATGTCGGAGGCTTTCAGGCGGTGCGAGTGTGGAACGTTCTTGTAGATGGCGTCCAGGATCTTCTCCTTGACCTGGCTGATGGTGTCACAGTTCAGCGCCTTCACCTGGATCTCGGGACTCTTCTCGTTCTCTGGATGGATGCAGTTCACCACCTGGAGCAGAAACACACACATTCACACAGCTGAGAAGAGGAACCAGTGACCGGCGGAAACAAAATCCCTGCCACGCTGACTTCTGTCATTTTTACCTTTTACTAAATTTTACCCACTCTGGTTTGTGGCTTCTAGTTTCTTTAAGCTGATTGCGCTGCAGCTGCTCGTCAAAGAGCCCGTGACAGAATCGCAGCGGCAGAAAAGCTCGTTCACGGGGGAAATCTCTCTTCCCTCAGAGCTGGGAAAAGACTGCAGCGTGCCACCTGAACTGATGAGCAGCAAAACAGCTAATTATAATATTATTATCATATTCATCAGCTCTGTCGGCGCTGCCTTCTGGTGTTGGTGGAAATAGCTGATTTACAAAATGAGCACAAATTTGAATGAGAGGGTAAATGAGTTGTCTTCTACGAACGCAGCTTCCCCAAAAACGTACACCTAGTCACATGTTCACTTTGGGAGAACACCAAGACACTCATGGGGAATAAACGAGAGGTTCCAGAGGGAGAGAGTACACACACACACACACACACACACACACACACACGTATGCATGATCCCTTTCCCTCTCCGCTCTTTTCCTTGACAGCTCCGCTTCCAACAGGATGTGAGGTTGCCACTCCCGTGCCCCGTGCGTGTCAAGCGTGACAACGACAACTTTACGCCGCGCTGCGCGTCTCGTGACCGACAACCCAGAACCACCCTTCCTCTCGTCTCCGTCCCTGAAAGCATATTAAGTGTCCCGTCTTAGCCCCGGCACCCCCGGGCAGGTGAACTCTTTACCAGCGTCTTGTAGTCGATCTGCTGTCTGATGAGCTTGTCCTCGCTGAGCGAGTAGCGCGCCTCTCCTGTGATGGAGTCAATGGGGCCTTTTTCCATCTGCTGCTTGATGGCACAGAAGAGGGAGAAGAGAGGCTCACCTGCACACTCCTGCGAAGAGAGGGACGGGGGTGAGGAAACTTCTCTGCTCTGCTCTCAACTCACAGACGCCGTTGTTTCATAAAAAGCTACACACAATGGGGCTTTTCTTTTTGTAATGTTGTCTCTACAGGCCGCCTCTCAAAGTCACTGATCCAGAGGTTTAAATAATTAATGTCACAAACTTCATTGAAATTACAGAATATCTTTATATAGAGGGAGACAGTGACAGTTTCTTGACCCATGACATGACGCCTGGTGTCCTATAGAGTAAAAGTAACTGACTAATTGGCAAAGATGACCCCTTAATATAACTCAAGTATAACTGTAATTGGATTATGATTAATGATATAACGTGACTTGAAGAGGAAATTCACTCTTAAATTCAATCCCTTTGCAGAGCAGAGTAATCAAACTTGCAGAGACGTCACCTTGAGGAACTTGTAGAGGAGGAAAGTGAACCAGTTGGTCAGCATCTTCTCTGCCACAGACTCAGTCCTGCAAACACAGAGACACACAGAGAGAGAGACCATCATGAATATTCAACATTATCATCAAATATTCTGCTAAAAATGATGATCTGTGCTAATGAATGGGCTTTCGTTACACAAACATAATTGCAAAGACATGAATTGAGGGAGCCTCTGCTCATGCTATATGATGGCCTTTCAGCCGGCTTTTATGCTCAGGCACGCCAAGGGCAGCTCGCCTACGGTGGCGGGGATTTTAATACGAGGCAAAGCAATTAAAAGCCTTTATTTGATCCCCGTGGACTGATGTCGTTAGGGGCTGGAGCGGCTCTATAATAACACTGGCCTCATTATTAAGCGCTCCCTCGCCTATTCACTGGACTAACACTCGATCCGTGCACAATGGAAAGTGAATGAATACATCTCCCTCTCTTTCTCCGGCTGGCTTCCATGCTCCACTGGTGTGGCAAAATAGTGTGTATCTTTGTCTGTGTGTGTGTGTGTGTGTGTGTATTGACCTGGGCCAACAGTGTGAGTGATCCCGTGTGAATGACTAATATGCATACATAATAACAACAGCAGTGGTGGCGAGAGGAAGAACAGGAGAGACCAGGATCGGATATCCTTTGACAGCAACCTTCCTGGCCAGCAGCAGGGGTGTGTGGGTAATCTGTCAGGACACCTCAAACACACACACACACGCTCCACCCTCCCTCTGCTTTCAATGAGCCACTACCATAGGCATCAATATTTCAGGATTAGTGTCCATTGTGTCTGTGTGTGTGTCTGTGTGTGTCTGTGTGTGCTCAGGCTTTGTCCAGAGTGTTTTCGGGTGCCACCTGCAGCCCTCCCACCCCTCACTATTCAGACAGCCTCTTTAAGGGCTCCGAACTGGGGCGGGATGTCTGCTGTGCCAGTGGGTCGGCCTGGCACCCCCTGCCTACATTGGCACAACACCTGGAGGGGATTAACTTCCTGCCTCGCACTTTTATTCTGCCTGCCCCCCCCTCCCCCTCCTCCACCACCACCACCCTTCCTCTGTCCACAGATCCCAGGGTCAACAAGGTCACTTTTCATCTATTCTTTCATATGTCCTTGCTGTCGCTCTCCCTCCCTGTGGCTGCACCACTTTGGATCCCATAATCACACACACACACACGTCCAAATCCTCTCAATTTCTACAAATGTAGCCCATGTATCAAAGGGGAGAAAAGGAGAAAGGAGCGAGGTGATGTTCAAGGAAGGAAGGAAGGGAGGCTACTGAAGAAAAGAACAAGAACAAATGGTTGACTGGGTCTGGACTTCCCCCCTCTCTTCTTTTCAAACCCTTTTCTCTCTCACTTCCAATAGATAGTGTTTAGTGCATGTTTTTGTAAAACTGGACAAGTGTGAGGCTGTTCTCCGGCCAGCATGCAAAATGCCCAAATTAATCCCATGTGTATGTGTTCAGAAATCACCATGTGTGCTGACCAGTGTATAATGAGTGTGTGTGCGTGCCCCTTGCAGTAGGTGCCAGCCCTGCAGTAATAAGACGTCTTGGCACAGCCCCACCAGTTTGTTTATGCTCATTCCCAGTCAGAGCCGGGGGGGGGGGGGGGGGGGGGGGGGGGGGGGGGGGGGGGGGGGGGGGGGGGGGGGGTCAAACAGTCTTGTTGAAAAAGGAAGCATGGAAATGTGGTGTTACTGAACAGAGGTGAATGCAGCGTGTTGGCATGGGAACCTGGTCGCGCTCGCTTTCACACAGCGACAGAGGTAAAGTTAATGAGACTCAAAGAGTGTTTCATCTCGTATTTAAAATCTTTGTTGAGTGCTGAAG
Organism: Pseudorhombus dupliciocellatus; assembly: GCA_016785235.1. Classification (NCBI taxonomy): domain Eukaryota; kingdom Metazoa; phylum Chordata; class Actinopteri; order Pleuronectiformes; family Paralichthyidae; genus Pseudorhombus; species Pseudorhombus dupliciocellatus. Next base: position 8,895 of record JAFBJW010000239.1, read on the forward strand.
ACATTTCAAAGACAACCCAACTGGAATCGATTCCATCACGTCGTCTTATTTGATTGCGAAAACACAAACATCCTCTCCTGAGTAGCCGCGTGATCGCTGGAGCCAAAGCACGTCCGCAACCAACACGGGAACATCTTTTGACCGATATCAACGCGGCAGCCAAACTAAATTCAACGCTAAGGGAGAGGCTGTGCCGCTGTGCATGATGGGAGGGGAGCTGGCGGCGAGGGACAGAGGGGCGAGCGGAGAGGAATCCAGTGTGGAATGCGACAGATGGTCGTGGAAGGCTCTCGTTAGTCGGCCTTCCTGGTGGTTGTGCTTCAGCACAGGTTGAGACGGGACAGATGGAAGGATGTGTGTGTGCACGGAGAGAGAGAGAGAGAGAGGAAGCACACACACACACACACACACTTCTTGGAAGAGGGGGCCGTGGGTAGCCAGTGACACCCTGCTCACGCACTCTAGGCATTGATTTAGCAATCATGAAAACAGGTGAGGGGGGAGGGAGAGGAGGGGGAGGACGAGCTGGAAATATAGATTGAGAGAACAAACAGAGAAAGAGAGCGATAAAGGTGTGACACAAGCAGCACAAGCGTCGAGGGGCGAGGGAGCGTGCAGAGGCGCTGCAGGTAGAGAGAGCGGCGCTCAAGCCGAGAAAACATGAGAGTGAGAGAAGAAAGGAAAGAAAGAAGGAAAAGAGCAAATTACAGAGGAGAAGAGAGGAAGGGAAGCCATCCGTCCAAGACTAGATTAAGCTTCGTCTTCGCAGCCTCACTCTGGGTTATCTTGAGCTATTTTCAGCTGCTATCCAAGGACACGCCAGTCAGCCCACCCTGTGGGGCTGCGCCGCCAGCCCTCCCTGCCTCATCGCATCTGAAATGCATGCTGGGATGTTGAATGACTAATAAGCGCATCAGAGGAGGACGAATGAGCTGAGGGCGGTCGGATCGGTGCCCGTCGCAATCGTGCGTAAGACAAATGGACAATCAAAGTGGGCACACACTCTTTAACACGCGCGCTGTGTCTAATGCTAACTGACTGTGGTGGTGTTGTTGCCATGTTTTCTTTCTGCGTCTCCGGCGACGCCAAGAAAGTGGCAGAGGAAGAGAAGGGCTGTGGAAAGGAGGCTGGGTTTGAAGTGGCAGTTTGACTCATTTATTTAGAATTCCTTCGTTAAAATCTCCAACAAAGATGCTTTTGGATATGGACTGAAGTCCAGAGAAAACAAATATCCAAAAGAACGTGGTGCCAGACACACGTCTAGAGAGATCGTTGTCGATGTCCGGACCCAATGGACATCCTCCAGTGTTCATGCCTGACTTTTCGTCACTAGTTGACACAACAACCTTGACGACCCCTCCCTGCCTGTGCCCCGTGTGCCGTCTCTTCCGTTCTATCTCCCGCCAGGATCAGCCGTCCCGCCATTGTTCGGAGGCTGCTCTGAGCTCAGTGAACTCTGGCTGCAATTAATCATGCCTCCTGCTCAGACAGCATTAATCTCTCTCTGCATCAACAAGCAGAGTCGAAGCAGGTTTTCATGAGGTGAATATGTGCACTGTCTTCTGGACGGGTTGACAAACACCATTCATCTCAGTGTCCTCTGCCTCTGCTTGTGTGTGTGTGTGTGTGTGTGTGTGTCTGCCCTGGCAGAGATGTTTTTTTGGTTTTTCTGCTTTTAGCCGGAGGGAGAATGTGAATTTTAATTGGAATGAGACAGACCAATTAATTTGTGGCACGCTTGTCAAATCATCTGGGGGTGTCAGGTCTTGACTGACAGCCCCCCAGCACGTAGCGTAACAGCGCACGCATGTATAGACGCCGCGCAAACACGTCCAGCTGCTGTGAGCGCGCCATTTACACTCAAGTAACCATAATCACCACATTTACCAAACACTGCGGGCAGGGAGCGTAATCACACGTGCTGCCTTTCGAGTGCGTGCCATTAAGGCTCTGACTGCAAATCCAAGGGAGGATTGTGATTGTGCCAGAGTGTGGGATTTTCCCGTTTCACTCCCTCCCCCACCTTCATAATAAAACGCCTGATCACAGAGAAGGAGATAAAGACGAACAAAACAGAAGATGAGTTGTTCTTCTTCAACACAAAATAAATAGGAAGAAGTATCATCAATAAATATAAAACTGCCAGTAGATGAGTTCCTGTCTTTCGACCCCGGGAGGGAATGTTCTTAAGCATACGCAGCAAAACAACAACGTTTGAAACCCGAGCAGTTTGCATGACGCCGACAGGAGTTAAACTCCGTGCGACCTTTCCGTGCCTCCCTCCTACCTGCGGAGCAGCAGCTTGGGGTGGTTCTTGCTCTCAAGGTTGCGGTCTATGAGGTCGGACAGCAAGTGCTTCAGGACATCGGTGGCATACTCCAACTTGCTCTGCAGCACCGTCATGATGAGCGAGGCCACGTTGCCCCGGTCCCTCATGGAGAAGCCACGCTGGGCCTCCAGTGTGCGGATGAAGCACAGCAAGAAGACCTTGTTGTTAATGAGCTGGCCGAAGAGCTTCAGTCCCTTCTCCACTTGCTCCTGGCGGTAGCCAGGCACCTGGGTGGAAACAGCAGAAATGTCCATTCAACTGAAACGCATTGAAAATAACAAGGAGGCAAAAGTACAGTCGTGTGTAAAAGTTGAGATAAAGGCAGGAAAACACAAAGCCTGTAAAGGGAATGTTTATGACTTTGATGGCACTCTGTGTTCCACATGTGCAAGTTGCAAGAGAGAGCAGAGATGTGAACGTCCCTCGTGTGAGCCCAGATCGTCCCCACACCATTTATCATCGTCGCTCCCTGCACATGCTTTTCTCCCTCTTCTTCTTTGTTTTTTTTTTAAATATAGCAGCACCTATGGAGATTACATTTTGTTTTGTCTTTTTTTAATCTGTCAAGAGCACTCGTGCTGAGACAGAATCCCCGTGCTACCAATGCAGCTGTCAGCCGGCATATGTTTTGTCTTTTTAGCCTTCCTGGAGGAGCCCCTTGTCATCTGCCGGGAGCTATTGTTAAGTTGCACGTCTAATTTCATGCCAGTTGACGGGATGTGCGCCGTGTCTGTGTGGGCACGTGTGTGTTGTGCATGTGCATTATGGGAGCGCGTGAATAAGTTCTGAATAACCTCAAAAGTTCTGACCACTGAAATAGAATCAGGAAATCTTTGACTCCAGTCGGCAACTGTTCATGAGTCAAACCCATTTTGTCAGAAAACTTTAGTAATGATTCTTCGGAAGATGTTGGTAAATGAGGTCAAATGCGATTCGACAGGATTTTCGAGATGGGATTCAGGTGTGAAGTGAAATTGCTGGAGAAATAGCGGGACAGGAAGTGATTTTGACAGCTGAGAATAAACTGTTACAAGGAACAAATAAAATATAAAGTCGCGCTCCGTTGAGCTGCCACATACCCGCCTACACTTCAATATTTCTCTACATGCGATTCCTGCTCTCACATCCCGACCCTCACTCTAAATGAGTGTCTGCGATGTTTAATATTTCATTACTGAGCAAACTCTGTTTCAGTAAGTCTCGACGGACTCTCCATCACCTGCACTTCTTCTCAGTGTCTGCAGCGCAGCAGTCAGAAAGCTGTACTTTAAATTCTCCCACACATCAATAATAATTAGGCGGCTATCAACCGCCGAAGACAAGCCTGCTGCTTTCTTCATTAGGCTCCTATTCCGCGTTGCACTTCTCATACAGTTCGACATTTATACCAATTAAAACATAATTAATATTGCTTATTAGTGGGAAATTTTCATCAGGGATTGAGTGGCCAACCCCGAGGGCAGTGAAATGGAGGCCCATCATTCTCTTAATGGAACAAGACGACCTGCTCAATTAGGACTGTCTATCAATGTCACCACTGGGGATGAACGACTTGATTTTTTTTTTTTTTTAACCCGTTCGCTTTTCTCCCTCTGATTGACTTTTAATTTGTTTTTGAGGTGGAGGGAGAAAGCAGCGCGGCATCTCACAACATCGGGCGTTATTAACGAGAGCGTGCTCCCGATCTCACGGCTGTTTGTTTTTGAGGAAGTGCCGCCGCCGGCCGTCAAAAGGCTTTTCGCTTATCAGACGGCAACACAAACAGCACCGGTGTCAGTGTCGGCCGCCGTGACCCGCCGCAGAGTTAATTTGCTCGCTCGTTTTGCATTTCGCTCAAATAAAGCTAATTGGATTGCGATTGCTATTTGATATAGACAGGTGCGAACACAAGTGATATTCGCTGTCTTCATTAGCACAATAGGTAACTATATCTGGCCTCTTCCCATAATCCTGTTTGCCATACTGCGCTGATCAACACTTGTTACAATCCCTACCCACAAAGACACTTCTTCACTTTACAGAGTCAATTAATTTGAAAAGGAAATTTGTTGTTTTTTGTAATTAAACGGTGATATTCACAGTTCATCTTACCTCCAGATCCCTCAGTACAGGATGCTCCTCTATGCCGGGGAACAGGACCCTCATGGTGTAGGTCCTGTAGTCCAAGAAGGGGATTCCTGCGCCATCCAGGTCACTGGTCAGCTCATGGATGTCAGTCTGCAGCTCTGCGAAGGCTGGAGGGATGACCACAGTATTTTGATTGGGCCTATGACCCCTAATAACTCATCTTTTATACACTTTCGGAATCCCTTTAGAACATTCTCACTCCCACCAGCCTCTTACCCTCCTTGCACTCCAGGGCCACGCGGGACTCCAGGTTGTCCATCTGCATCTGCAGCCTCTTCAAGGTCAGGTCGCTCTCGCGAGACTTGCGCTTGTAGGCGATGAGCACCATCACGATGAAGAGGATGAGCAGAGCCCCCGCCGCGGCGATGCCGATGATCGCCGTGCTGCTGAGCGGGCTGTCAGACGTGATGAGGACCACGCCTGGAGAGAACTCGATGCCGCCAACGCGGGCCTTGAGGTAATGGAAAATTAAGACTGTGCGTTAATAACATTTCTTTGAGGAGTTTGAAAAATGACGGCGCACCTTGTGTTGACACTTAAAAAGATGAGATAAGTGGCTGGGCTACAGAGAACAGCTTCCACTTAATATAAATGCATTAAAAACACCTTGATAAGCCTCAGTAGTAATAATATGACTGAGAGACAGAAACAAGTGGCAATCAGAGGAGTAAAACATTCTTCAAAGAAAACCGCAAATCATAGATTTTCATTACGTTAATGTTGCTTCTGTGAATCCCTCTTTAAAGCATGGCTCTTTTTAAACCTCAGATCAGAGCACAGGCAGACAGACATATCGATCTGGGACTTCAGTGTGTACACACTCGTGTGTTTTATTTGTGCATCTCCAAATTGTTTTACAGTAATGTGTCCGTCTGTGCCTGCGCCGCCACAGCCAGGTGGGAACATCAGGAAGCGCTCTGTTCGCAGCGGCCCCTCCAAAAACCACAAATGGAATCTTTATTGAGTTTGCCGGGGCCCTAATTCCTCTCATTGAAGGCTTATTTGTTTGTCTTTTTTCTGCTTGTGGGCAGTCACTGAACCCACACGGCTGATTGCATTACAGCGTGCTCTGTCTGGAAGCGGACGCGGAGACGCACGGAAAGAGAACGCCAGTCCGTTCGTACGGCTGTCCGCCACCTATTATTCATGCATGCATGTGAGTGCCTGTGTCCCCCGTGTGGTCCTCGTACTGTCACTCACCAGGACCTTGTGTCGACCCGTCAGGTTGGGGGACTCGCACAGCAGCTGGGTCTCTGACACTGTCAGCATGCAGGGCTTCTCTCCGATCAGAACGGTGTAGTTCAGCTTCCCGTTTCCACTGTTGGTTGGTGGCAGGAAGTTCCGCCCCTGCACGGAGGAATTCAGAAGTTATTGCAAGTCTTAAAGAATTCAATGCCGCGCCACAGAAGTCAGTAAAGATATTATCCATCCTCCCACCTTCAGGATGATCGGTGATCCAGGTTTGAGCTCGAGCACCCCAGACACGCTGAGAGCCTCGAACTCAGGATTGGGGTAGTAGATGAAGTTGCTGTTGTTGAGAGCCATGAGCGCCTGCACGTCGTCCAGTTTAAAGCCGAACTCATCCGGCCGCTCGGGCACCTCCTGCTGCCTCGCCAAGCTGATGGGCAGCTCTGGAGCCTGACACAGCATGGATGTGGCGCTGAGCACCTGGCACAGCTGCAGGGACAAACGCAGAGGGAAGAGCAGATGTGCACAAACTGGGAGCTTTGGTGGAATTTCCATTTATTCATCTTCACATACCCAGTCACCTGTGATATTTACTTCTGTCTCATTTCGTCACTCACCCTTCCCGACAACACCTTGTTTTGTCTTTGTCGTCTTGATTTGACATTTTAATTCAGCATCTCTTCTATATTCACATCTCAAACAAGGATAGATCGGCCCGACCGGTCACTGTCGCCCCCCACGCACCCTTCAATACCCCCCCCCCCCCACATCTCTCTTCCTCGCCGCCTGTCGGGGACATCGACAAATCAGCCGCGAGCAAAACTCTTTTTTTCCGTCCCCATTCAGACGTTTTCAAACCGACATTTCAAACCGTCGCCTGTCACTTTAATTGGCTTGTTAAACATCAAACTTGACAATTCCTGCTCGCCTTTCTTGGACACCGACGACATGCGTCGTAGCACGGCCGCTGAAAGGTTCCAAAGGTAGGACGAAAAAAAAAAAAAAATGGTGGAGCAGCTCGACACACGGAGCTCAGCGAAGGGACACGTGAGCGCAGATGTTAAACGCGGTGCGCGCTCATGCTCAAATGAGCCGTGAAGATAGCATTACTACCTTTTGCGAGTGTCTCTTATTTCCATAAGATCACAGAGACCCCCCCTGTGTCTTTACCTCCCCTCCCCTGGGTAAAAGGCTGAAAAAGGGGATCAAAGAATTTGAACCCTGTGGCTTTTATTTCAGAGGCAAAAACCTCACTACTGTTACCACAGCATGGAGAGAAAGAACATTATTCTCCTTTAACTCAATGGAGCCTGATGATTTTTCACTAGGACTCCTCTGAGTTTTTTTGCCTTGACCAATGCACCTCGAAGTGGCCCTGAGGAATATGGTCATGCTCGGAAGAAAATCTCTGACATTGACAAAGGCTGACTTCTCTCACTGGGAAGGGAAAGTGGGCACTTAGAGTTCCCGGCAGTGGGGCAGGGAATTCAGGCAGGGGCCAAGGGTTGGAAAAGAAATATCATCTTGTACCAGGGTCAACCATTAGTTTCATCGCACAGCTACTTACATTGAGCGTCTCGTGGTCGTTGTATTTGGCTCTGATGAGCGGAGTCTGAATGATGTCCAGGTTTGTCCCGGTCACCGTCAGCGGCGTGTATCCACTGTAAGAGACAGACAGAAGATCAGATGAAGACTGCTTGGACACATGGGGGACAGGAATGTGTCCTCAGTGTCTTATAGCAGTGAGGACAAAGTTTCCTCAAATAAAAGGGAAATAAACTTCTAATCTCGCAGCTTTCAGGGCACAGATACAGAGTGATTTATAAATCAAGGGACGTGATTGGAATCGAGCACAGATACAGGAATAAAAAATGACGAAAGCAGGAAGAATCAGATAAAATAAAACAACACAAAATGATTCAAATACAAGGAGAAAACACACACCTGTAAAAATGCCCCTTTAAAATTGAACTGAGATTTAAAAGAGGATAAGGAGTTCGGAAGGGACACTGGAGGCCAGACAGAAAAGTTTAAAAAATGGGCCTAAACTGAGGACATATGTTGCCAAAAGATCCGACATATACTTAAAGTGCAAATCCAGAGCTGGGCATAAAAAGCAGCAGTAAAATCTAACAGTCAATTCTAAACTTTACTGGGGGCCCATAAAGAAAAGCTGAAATCGGAGTGAAAGCCGTGAGGAGTCGCACCTGTAGATGCTCCACTCGGGCTCGATCTTGGTGATGCTGGGATCCTCCACGTACTCGAAGCGCAGGTCCTTCTGGAGGTGCGCCCTGTCGATGCTCACGGACACGGACACGTATCCGAAGCCGTGCAGGGAAGCGTGCGTCCTGCAGGTGAGCCACTGCCCGCCCCTCCTGCAGTGACCACAGAGCAACAGCGACAGCTAATATTTACTCTCTGTGAGCGCAGAATTATGAGTGATTCAAAAACCAATAACAATGTAATATTCAAGATGGCTGAATGGTTGGTTAAGTGGACATGGATAGAGAGTTTATTGACGGAAACCTTAAACTGTACATTGATCAAGTCTAAGTGGGAGATTACTGCAATTCCTCAATAATATACAACATAAATGTTTTACTTCTAATAAAGCATTTTCCATCTCTCCATCACTCCAAGGATATTTAATCCTCAAGTTTATGTGGGCAGGAAAGAGAAGAGTTCAGTCCTACAGTCTGACAAACGTCGTCTCGGACTGAGCCGTTAACAAGCTCTCAAAGCGCGAGTGGCAGAGTCCATTCCGGCTCGCTCCTCACTAACCCGATATAAGTGCACGGCTGGTCCTTAAACATGATTGACACGTTGCTCCCAGCGTCGAGGTGGCTGCCGGTGATGTTGACAATGGTCCCTCCAGAGACCGGCCCTCGGCTGGGCTTCAGGTTTAAGATCCGTGGGATCTGGTGAAAGGTCCAGATTCAGTCAAAAGGTTAGAATCACAGAATAAATAAATACATGATGAGTTACTAGGGTGATGCAGGTATAAACTCTAGATAATACACAGTAAACAGCTAATACAATATATTGGAAAACAGTGTAAACTGTTTGTAGTCTTTTGATTTAGAGGTAATATGATTTAATGGGCGACAAATGCGGCAACTTTTCTTACTGCGATACGATCATTGAATTTGTTTGTTTTTCATAAAATGCAAGCCCCCGGAAAAAAAATCCACAGAAAGAACATTTTCAGCTCAACAGGTTTTAAATTAATTTCAAACACTTCGGAGTCCTGAGATGGCCTTTGTGGCTTAATGAAGTGAGACGGCCGCTGATGCCGTCTCCAGGAATCTGCAGCCGGCTGGGCAGCGTGACACCGAGACCTACTGCCATATAATCCTGCAGGAGGATCCCACTGAGAGATAAACCTCGGCCAGCACCCCATTAATGGACGGCCGTAAAAATGATTACTCTGCATAAAATGACCACATAACGGCAGGAACTGTAAATTTAATTCAGACGTCGGGAGTGTGCGAGCGACGCTGCTGATTAATTGCATGTAGAGGAGCCAAAGCAATGAAAAGAAACAGCAAGTGTGTCATGATTTGTGTGTATTTGTTCACGGCACATTTCATTTTTATAACCGTCGGCGTTTCTTTCCCATCAGCGACTGAGTCACGAAAACGGAGACTCACCACGAAGTAGTAGTACTTGGAGGATTTGGCCTTGAATTCTGAACTGCAATCACCGCTTCCGACGCAGACCTGCACGTTCCCAGTGTACTGGCTCTTCTCTGCTTTACCCATCTCGCACACAATCCTGGAGACACACACACACACATTGTGGAATATGTGAGAATATGCAGAGAGGAATTCTGTATATCTGGGAAGCCCTGCCGCAGCTGGCAGACTCAGAGACCATTATTGAATAAGAAAATGCTTCCACACCTACGTTCAAAACTCAATAAAATAATGTATTGTTTGGCAGTGGCTTCGCCTCCCGTGCGCTGCCAACTTGTGGGAGAAAAGAAAGAAAAAAAAAAGTCTATCCTTTTCACAAATGACCTCAGATTCAGCGAGTGCCTCTGCTGGGTCAGCGCTCGCTTAGAAAGTGCTGGCACACAACTTACTTTCAGAGCAGGAGAGGCTCTGGGTCTGTTGATAAGCCAACTTTAAACACGTTTTAAAAATCATTTAATATGCCACCTGTAAGGAACCAAAGCGGCGGATTAAACTCAAATGTCAACAAAATGTAACCTCCTGAACTTTCGACAACGACAAAGGGACCGTGTAGTAATAATTTACATCAGGTTAATAGAGTGTTTCTGATGAGGAAGCTTGAGGATCTGATGCTTTTAAATTTTTTTTAAATGTAGAAGGTGACGTACTGCTCTGCAGGAATGTAGCCCTCGCGTATCGGGGTGCAGTCCACCTCGGCCACCTTCACGTTTCTCTGGATCTCTTCGAACTCCAGGCCCAGGTTCTCGCCACGGATCGTCACCAGCGTGCCGCCCTCCCTGGGACCTCGCAGGGGGGTGATCTGCAGAAAGATCGAAACGCAAGTTATTTTGTTTCCTACAAATTGCATTATAACAAAACAAATAGTACATTCTTCTTTGTCCTGTCTTCCTGGGGAACCATCCCTGGGTCTTGAGTGTGTGCACTGTGGTGCAGCTTGATTGAATTTAAGGGGACTGTTGGGCCTTTCCATCTCTGCTCTACTGAGTGCCATTCTCGCTTAATAGATTTTTTTTTTTTTTTTTAACTCATCGGGGATGATCCGTAAATCTTTCTGTTTGCACGTTATGTAACTCTCGGGGAATTAAAATGACTTTTCAAAAGGGTGGAGGTAGGGGAGGGGGAGAATGGGAGGGGCGGCTGCAGCAACAGCCCATAAATGATAAAATAATAGTTCCTGTGACAGATATAAAGGGTCATGACTCGGGGTCAAGTGACTGTCATTTCTCAATCCTGCCTTCAGTGAGATTAACTTGAAACCTGGCATCAGGTGACACCCCTGCAGTAATCTGTGGGGCGTGATTTATCGGGAACATCTCGCTGGTGATGAGGAGGTTCAAAGCATCTATCAGCGCTTCACTAACACAATTAGGCTCCGGCCGGCGAGCGAGTGCAAACACATCATCAGGCCGGGGCCAGATGAATGGACGGGAGGAGCAGACACAGACTCGCCTGTCCATATCCGTCAAATAGACGTCCTCCGTGCTGCGGGCGGGGGCCCGGCTTTAATAGTGCTGTGTCACCATCCCCCTGAAAAATAGCGGTCCCAAGGATTTTCATTGAGGTTGAGACACTGCTCAGTGAGCACGTCTGCCTGGCCCCCTGTGGTGAGCGCAGGTACACCCGTGGCTCCGGGGTCAGTCGCCTTGTTTTGTGATAAACCACGTGTACATCAAAGGAGTTTTAATTTGGCTATTTGATTGCTTTTTCCGAAGATGAGTTGAGTTCCAACAAATTGAGGCGGTTGCACTTGAAAGGAACGAGCCGACCGAGCGGCGGCGGCGAGCTCGAGCCAGGTCATGTTCAACACAAGTCCTGTAGCTGTCGTGCGCCGATATCATTATCGTACGGCTGAATGTCTCTGATTAATAAAGCTCCCTGCTGATATCTTAATGAAAAAAAAGAGCCTTCTGGGAACGGAGCTACAATACATGCAATTAAAAAGATTGCACACAATGCACGGTGGCGCTCCATTTATTAGCAAAATATGGAGGATGGAGTGGGAGCAAGAGAAATAGTGGAGGTGCAAGAGAGCAAAAGAGAGAGGGGGAGAGACACAATGAGACGTTGATTAGATCGGTGACTTTGACAAGATAATTGATGGTTGGATAGAGGCAAAAACTTAATCACTTCTCGCTCTTTCTTTCTTTCTTCCTTTCCTTCTCCATCCGTCTACACGAGCGCCCTCCCTCACACTGTTGATGGGAGATGTCATTTTAATAAAGCACATTAGAATGCATTAGGACTGTGGTCGTCTCCGAGAAGTCCTCACTCCTCACCCGCTGACAGTTTTAATGGGGGACGTGAGAAGGCTGCAATATGTCCCCGCAGCAGCCTCTGGTGTGGGAGGAGAAATATATACGGGGCACAATCGCCAGGAGTAAATCCAGTGAAGACAAACACCGGAGGAGGGATAATGACGTGAAGGAGGCCGGACCAGACACCTCAAGAGGAACGAGGGACAAAAACGTCACCTCGCTCAACCAGCGCCATCCCTGTCTCTAGGAGGACAAAATAAGAGACGATTGCTCTTCCATTCCTGTGTCCCTCTTCTCTCTCTCTGTCCAAACCCATCGCTCCCCAGGACTCAGGCCGAGACCCTTCCGTCTTTTTTATTCATCCCTTCAACTCTAGTCGCCATCTGCTCCTTCTGCTCCTCCTTTGGAAGCGGATACAGAGCGGACCCTCACATCCATCAAGAGGAAACAGTGGCGGGGCTGAGGCTGGGGAGGGGAGGGGAGGGGAGGGGCGCGGGGGGGTCCACGTCCACCCCTTCAGCACCTAGTGACTCCATTCTGGCTCAGCCAACCCATACGTCACCGCTCGCTTTCATGGAAACCCAATCCATCCTCCTCTCCCTTCACGGGGCATCTTTCCATCTATCTTCCCATTGTATCCTCTAATCCTTCATCTCACCTCATCCCTGTCGTCACTGACCCTTTCATATGTCTCGCACAGGTCAAGCCTATTTGCCTCATGCAGCGCGCCAGGTTAAGCACAGGTTTGCGAGAACATCTGCTCCAGGTTGATAACTAGAAGAGCCGGGATGATGTATTTCCAGGTCTTCCGTGGTTTATTTAGACGTTACTACACTGAGATATCCAACCTCCGTCCGAGCGTGCGCTGCTTTGCGTCTCACCTGTGTGATCCGTGGGTGTGTGCACTTGCTGTTGATGCCGTTGTGCTCCAGCCACTGGTTCTCAGGGTGCAGGCAGTGTTGCTTGAGGGTGCAGCGGTTCTCTCCTTTGCACCAAACGCACCCAAACAGTGGGTCCGCCTTCAGACACAAGCCGCAGCTGCCGCGCTGGGCGTCGCATTTGTACAGATGGACTGCGGGAGAGAGAGAGAGAAGAAGGTTATGGCGGAGGGAGAGAGAGAGAGAGTGGAAGCAGAGAAAACAAGCAAGCAACCTTCATGCAAATGATGAAACAACTGCAAATGCATATGCTTCAAACTACAGTCTGAACTGTTAACGCACAGCTCTCGAGTATGCAAACAACCTGAACATACACACAGAGAGAGAGAGAGAGAGACAGGGCTGTTGATATCTTTGTCTCATTATCTCTCCATCCATCATCATCTCTGTGTACTCGCTCTCCAAAGTTGCTGCCGCTTGCCTCCGCCCGCTTAACATACCATCGCCATGGCAACGGGCCAGGCATTTATTTTTTAATTGCGATTAGACGCATGTGTGATCTGTCCATCAAACGATGCCCAAGGAGCTGCTTCCTATTCAGGGAATGGCGGGGGTGGGGGGGTGGGGGGTGGAGTTGTGCATCTCCCTCCGACTCTGGTTCCTTCTTTGATTCCACGCTCGTGCTCTAGGATACGTTCTCTACGCTGTATTTGACTCCGACAGACACACGCCCTGTGCAAACTTTGCCTTGCAGCGCGGTGTCATGTTGGCATATCATCCACATTTTTAACAATTTGCGCTTCTCCGCCGCCTTTGGTTAAAACGAGTTGTTTTCCTGTCAGAGAACTACAACCCACGGCGTGCGGCTGTTTTCCTGTCCCAGCGTGGTTCATTCGCCGCGGTGGATAGCCACTGGCCAAACCGAATCAGGCTCAGCAGCTGAGTGCTCAACGATTCTTTCCACCCATACTGTGAGTATAAGTAAGAAAATAAGACAGGCGGAGACACACAGAACATGTCTCGTGTTCTCCTTTTTTTTAATTACTATTGTGTTTTTTGAGTTGTACCAATATTTCACCAGTACTGAAATGCATCCCAGTAAAAGTTCACTGAATTGCTGAGATGAGATTAAAATGAAATGAGGGGAGAGGAGGAGAGAGAAGGTGAAGGATTGATATTGATAGATTTCCAGAGAGGTGATGACTTGGCAAATGAGAGAAACAGCTGAGAGCGGATCATATTTGAGAGGAGGCGAGAAAATGGAACTGAACTGGAAGAGACGGATAGACAGAGCGAGAGAGGGAGAGAGAGCAGTGCAGGATGGACTGATGGAAACAGACAGAGACGGGGAGGGGAACGAGAGACCTGCAGAAGTGCGGCGTAACAGAGGAAGTGTTAAAGTTAACCACTCCACACACCAACATTCAGGGATGGATGCTGCACCTCAGCACACCGCCCGCCTGTTGCTATGGAAACCAGCTCTACAAGGGCAATAATGGGGAGGCAGCAGCTTTGTGTGTGCGTGTGTGTAAGTATGACGCCATGGGAACTAAGGAAAAAGCTTCTAGGGGAGAGTGAGTCAATTGTGTGTGAACGTGCATACGAACGCCTCTCTGTGGGCTCACCTTTGTTGTGGGCGGGGTTGTCAATGCTGAAATCTCCGTTCCAGATGACGGTCAGCTCCACGGGAAGACTGCTCATCTCCATCCCATCATAGAAATACTGTCACCATGGCAACCGCAGAGAGAGGGAGAGGGAGGCATGGGGGAAGAGAGAAAGAGTTAAAGAAGCTGTTGAGCGACTTTAAACTGTCCAAACGCCTCTCCTGTCATAAATAATCACGTGAATGCAAAACCTGCGATCGACAGGTGGTCGGACGCACAATAAAAAACGCACAACGAAGGCACAACCACTGTCTATGCGCACCGGAGAGCTCTCAGAGAGGAGACCCGTTGTTTTATTTGGTTCTTAAACACCACCAGCATGGAGGGCTGACGCTGGAATCATCATTTTACGCTAAATTACAGTTTCCCTCCTCCACTGCTCAATCAAAGTACAATATTTGGATCGTACTGTGATTATACTCGCACAAGTCTCGGAGACGTCTCCGTGCGCAGACACTGACACGCAGCGTGATGAAGATAGACAGGAAGATGAGATGTTATTGTATCAACACGCGATTTGCATCAGGACCAGCATAAAGCCCTTTTTCACGCGAAGGCTTTCATTGCTGTCAATGCGTCGTTCAGTCAGTAAATGGAGCCTGATTGCAAAGACGGGGCGAAGAGAAGAGACAAAGTCAGACTCTCTCATTGCACGGCTGTCTGAAAGGAAAATACTTAAGCTGGAACGACTGCGCGTGAGATAGAAAAAAGGTATTACGGACACTTCAGAGAGGTGGGGAAGATTTATCAAGTATGTGTCCGTACGTCTGCACATGAAAACACACACACACGTGCACGTGCGCTCCTCACCGATGTGTTCTGACACTGCACCGAGGAGCTGTTGAAGCGCAGGGCGGGGACGCGGTGCTCGTTTCCCTGGATGGTCAGCAGACACTCGTACCCCCTCTGACCGGACTGCGGCTGGGGGAGGTTCTTGGCCCGCAGGGTGATGGGCTTCACCACGTCGACCGGGACCAGGATCCTCTCTGCAGGCAGCAGCTGGGGACACCCCTGCGAGACAAGACAGCCTGGATTTCACATGTGCATTTACTGATTCGTTCGATTTAAGCATCTCAAATAAGAGATGAAGAGAGCAAGAGAGATGTCGCTTAGCAATCTAAAATTAACGGCCAATCAATTCAGGTGTGAGCAGCTGCCTAAATATAGAGCACCTAAGACATCCCTGGAGGACAGAGAGGTGAGGAGGAGGAGGAGAGATGGACAGGGAAGACAAACATAAAAGATGAGGAGGACGAGTGGGTGGGCAAAAAGCAGAGGCAGGGGAGAAGTTGAGAAGTGAGGTAAGAGAGTGTTAAGATAGGAAATAGAGAACGGCACTACTATAAGTACTTTGCAAACTGTTTCATGTATTCGATGGAGAGAGAGAGAGGCAAAGAGTGAAAATGAGAGAGAAGAACAACAAAAGAACAGAAAACTGTGTGTGTGTGTGGGGGGGGGATAAAGCGTATGCGACAGAAGGAGCCTCAGAGAGTCAAAGAGGCAGCAGGAGAGAGGGTGAAAGGAAGGAGAGCAGATAAGGTGAACCCCCGCACGGATGACGCTGGGGGGGAGCGAAGCAGAGCGCACGTTGGACTGGGTGATAACACTTGTTTGAAGTTCATTAAAAGCCACTTGATTGGGTTAGGCTGAGTGACTGACTGGATGGCTGCGTGGAGGAGGGGGGGGGGGGGCGCCCTGTAACACTATTCAGGGGGGGGGGGGGGGGGGGGGGGGGGGGGGGGGGGGGGGGCGCTCTGTAACACTATTCACAAAGTCATTATAGATAAATGACACACAGGGTGAGTGAGTTCAGCGGTCGGGTGGAGAGGAAGAGGCAGAGGTGGTGCGTGCATGTGTGTTTGCTCGACCAAATCTCATTTTCCTAAGAACGGCGAAGGGTCGCATTTGGAGAATGGAAATTATCAGACGAGCAAGGAGGGACGCAATCCGCCCCCCCCCCCCCCCCCCCCCCCCCCCCCCCCATCCGCCCCCCCACCCACCCCCATCACATCTCTCCCAGTTAATACACTGGAACAATGGAGATAATACATTTGATCTGGTTTGTGGACACGAAGGCACAGGACGCACCGGAGCGTGACTCAACACGGCGTCACGCAGATCTGCGGCGATAGCGGCCGGTGGTGGAGGAGTCGCAGGATTGCACACACACACACACACACACACACACACACACACACAGGAAAACTCGGCGTACTTGCCGCCAGATTCAAGGTGAACACGCTGACACGTGAGGATGCGCGCGCCGGCAAATATATGCAAACACATTCAGAAACTAGAGCCTTGGAATCCCATTGTAGTGTAAGATAAACGCCACAAGTCAGAGCTAGACAGCATCTCTTGCATCATCTGCCAAACTCTGAGCTGCAAATTAAAACAGCTGCCGACTACACACACACACACACAAACGCTATTTCCGGTTTCATTAACACCTTCAAATTCTCTTTATGGCACCGATATTGCAGTATGTTTTTTTTTTTACAAATACAGTACAGTTTTTCGTTCACACGCATGTACATACACGTGCACACACGTGCACAACACTAGAGCCTGTCATTCCTCATCTCAATATAAATGAAACAGGTTGCCAACATCCTGTGTTTCTTCTTCTTCGTACGTGTACACCCCGACGCGCTCGTCATAAGCCAAGAGCGGGCACGTGTGTGTGTCCTAGTTGGCCGCTGATGCCGTAGGCGTTGGCAGTGATGCTCGCCGTCACCCGTTAAGATTCATGTCGGCTCTCAGTCGATCTAACGCTGGTGCGTTTATTGCCGCTCCGCACCCTCTCGACCCGCAGCGACAGAGGTGCGATAAATAACAGCGGAGCGACTTTAAATCACAGCACAGATGCGTGAACACGCACGGCACGCTCCATAAACATGCACGGCCCCATAAATATGACACATGATTGAGCTGTGAGACAGAATTTTATTTTTTTACCGTCACTCAGAAGACGCTTAGATAATAGACTTCTGAAATGTTTGCACTGTTTTAGAAGGATAGAGTTTAAAGCACAGTTTTCCCTTACATAGTAATAATAGAACATTTGTCATACAGGAAGAGAACTTTATTTTTATGTCAAACAAAATGTGAACTTTAGTGACAGCCCTTCAATCGTCAAATCAACGACCAACCACTAAGTGTGCGTCCAAGGCCTGAGTCACCCTAACCACATAATAAGCACCGACTTCTGAAAAACATGTTGGCGCCTCTCGTCTTCTTCTATATAATTATCTTTGATTTGTCCTCTTTCTATCACAGACTCATTGTTTTTGTTTGACCTCATCTTTGATTCTCCTGCAGGCTTTATTCCTCCTTCATTTCTCGCTCTCTCTCTCTCTAAACCAAGCCTGTGTTGTTCGTCCTGACTCGCCCGCTGACCCTCCTTCCTTTTCTCTTATCAACTCCCGCTCGCTGATTCCCGCTCTTCCCTGACTTCCTTTCTTCTCGGGGACCTACTTAGATCCGATAATTAGAGGCTGGTGGGAGGTGTGAAGGGTGGAGATGGGGAGAGTGACAGAGAGTAGCAAGTGGAGAGGGAACTGTGAATGTAGAGGCCCTCGGCGCAGTTGGAAGCGAGGGAGGGAGCGAGTGAGAGGCAGGCCCGCAATTATAGCCGCGTAAGGTGTGAAGATGAGGAGGAACATCTTAAGTTTCCATACACGTACGTGCACACACACACACACACTCACTCTCACACCTTGTGGTTACCAAGAGCTCCCCTTAACCGGCCTCTGTTTTATCATCTCCGACAGCCTCGGGCAAAGACTCCTCCTTCCTTCCCTGCTGTTCTTCACCTTGCTCCTTCCACCATTCAATCCTCACCTTAAACTTTTTTTTTTTTTACAAATAACTCTCTCTCAGTCTTCTTTTGTCTCCTGCACTCTGGTGTCTCTCTCAGCCTATTTGTGACTGTGTCTGATTTAGGACAACATGGGGGTCTTCTGATAGAAACTTAAATGTACAACATGCATAACCTTTGCCACGAGGGGCCATAACTAAAAGTAGGAGACCCATTTTGTGTGAATTTCCAGTGTCTGACCAGTTTAAGTTGCACTGAGGCTCCTCCCCCTCATATATTCATTCATTTCCTTTTCCTTTCTTGATGCGTGTCTTTCCACCTCCCTCTGTAAATACTCCTGTGCACTCCCGAATCGAACCACAACACCTTCTTCCACATCTCTGGCTAATACCAGCGAAGGAGCAGCTACCACCGCTGGCATTTAGCTTCTTTAATAAAATTAAATTGATCACTTGATCGATTTGTTTCCTGGTTAATAAACTCACAGGCATGGATAACCTCGACGCGGGCAGGAATTAACTCCAGCGGGAAGCTGTGCTCAGTGAGGCGACGAGGAGAGAAAGTGAGGTGCCGACCGGAATACTCCTCTTAGTTTGAAAGAGAACAGGCTGTGTCCTGAGCTTAATTGGTCGCCTTAAGCGTGAAAAAAGTGCTAAATATGCTGGTAAACGTCTCAGCCAACAGTCATGTGGCCAGGAATCACTTTCGGCTGTTTGCTCGCTGTAACCAATAGGAGCCGCGCGCTTGTTTTCTTTGTCAGCGGGGCTCAGCAGAACGGCTGAGTCCTTGAGATGTGTGGAGGGCAAACAGGGACGTGGCCTTGTGCTAATGTGCCAACAGGCAAACGTCTGATCCGGGTGCCCATATCATTGCTGGCATGAATAAAAAGGCAGCCACTGTACACCCAGGCCTGGCTTTGACACCGTCCTGCCCTGCATACTAACAACGAGCTCAACCAGTAGGCAGATTTGCATGGCCTCAGTCATTAGCATAGTGTTCAGGGATTATTCAGATCGCTGCCTGAAATCCCTTAATTGTAATAGTACACACACGGAAAAAAAAATAATAAAACGTCTCCAGCAGGAAGAGGCCGTCACGTCTCACAAAGCAAAGTTGGCTTGTTTTTGTTTCTTGTTTGCTTTCGCGATATTTGGGAACGATTCAAGGAGGAGTTGTTTGTGTGTGTGTCTAAATTATTAATTCCAAATGACGACCACACATCTGGCAGCAAACACAGGACCTTGGATTTAAGGGGTTAATTAAAAGCAAATTAAAAGTCATTTAGCCTGAAAAACACCTGTCAAGAAAAGCGGGGGATGTCATTAATGTGCTAATACCACCCCCCCCGACTTTAGTTGTGCTTTCTTTTAAGCAGCGACACAATAGGAAGGGATTCACACATTATTATTCTCTGTCAATATTGACCAGCAACGCCTGAGTTCATTGCAAGAGTAAACCTGCAAAGACGCCAGCCAGGGTCCGACTAAGCAGACGGTTCAAAAGGATAATGGAAAATGGTGGAAGGAGAAAATAATATCGTCTGTGCAGGTTGAATGGCTCAGGGGAAACGCGCGCGGCATAAAGCAATCGAGAGCAGACTGCTCATCAAAGAAGGCAATCTGGCTAAGCTTGTCCCTGCCTGTCGTGCAGTGTCTGCCAACGCAGACAAGAGCACTAGTGATCTTCATCATAGCTCACCTCAGGCTAGGATTAACAGGCCACTAACTCCCTGTAAAACCCTCCCCTGAAAACCGCCGTCAATTGGCAGGGCGGGCGGCGACTGTAAACACACGCAGACGTAGAAGTACACAGAAGGAGACGGACACTGTGTACCCACAGCAGATGTCGCATACAACGCTGATCGGGTCCAAACCTTTCTTCAAGGCCGCCACTGTGGCGGTTCCTCTAAATCACGGTGAGAAGAAGTGGGCGGGTCCGGGGGGAGGGGGGATTCGCTGAATGTACCCCATCCAGCGAGGAGCCTGTCCTCTGCAGCAGTGCAGCCTAATTACAGTGGGCTCTGCTTCGGCGGGAATAGAACCGGCTGCCAATACTATTGATAATTCACACAGACTAAGCTGTCGCAGGGAATAGGGCCGGGCCAGAGGAAATGGCTCAGTTTTATTAGCTTCCACTGCCCTTTGATGTGCAATCAAGGGCGAGACATGCCAAGAGGCCCGTGCCAGATGGAAGGTCTACAGCTGAAAGGTGTCTCAATCCTTTTAACATAACTCTTTTTGCATGGGGAAACCTAGAAGGATCGCTATTAGCCTCATGTAGCCAAACATTTACCCTCGGTTGCTGTCACTGTGTTTTATTAGCCCGCTGGCTCACTGAGAAAAGGCTGTCTGGAGCCGGGCAGCGTTAAAACCAAGGGGATTCTTAGATGTGCTCTTAATGGGCCAACGCGGCAGATCAAACCTCCACCGAGGGTCTCACCTCTGGGAGGGGCGTTGTGAGTGAATAACTGGCTGGCGACGCAGAGGGCGAAAGCGAAAATCAAGCGGAGGACCTTTACCTCCAGTTTTAGCTCGGGGCTTACCTCAGGCTTCTTGACTCGTCCCTCCTGGAAGGAGCACGTGCGAGGGTCGTGGGTACAATCGTGTCGGTATTTACACCAGTGGCACTGGTAGGGGCTGCTCACACATGACAAGCACCTGCATGGTGAGGAGAGGACAGGCAGTGAACCTCTGCACGTGGTTTCCTATATCAGTATGAAGGCATATAAAATACACACCACAGGTCAGACAGCTATGAGGAGACGTAGACTTACGACTTGTGCACGCTGCAGTTGTAGAAAACAAAGCTGGTGTTGGCGAAAGCCAGGCCCGTCTCCTTGGACTTGAGATAGAGCTGCACGATCTGGTGGTCACCTGGTGGAGCGAATAAGTCAAATTAATATTGTGACGTTTATTGTAATATCGTAATATTGTCACGTTTCTTTATGATTTAAAAAAAAAACCCACGTGTTTAAGGTCGCTTGTTGACCCCCCCCACTTAAGGTTTAATCAAACCGGAATCATTCATATAAAGGCCACTGCCTGATGATGATAATTTCATTCACTCGGTCACGTTTTCTCCCTTCCTGTCACGCTGGATTTTCCCATGAAGCATTTCACTGCACCATTTGAGCCACAGGTGTGGAGCCTGTTGCCGTGGTAAAGGTGTCTTCAACGGAGGAAGAGGGAGAGAGGGGGGAGGAGGGTTTGTTGGGTTAAGTCTCTCTATCCCTTCCACAATAAAAGTTGGTGCACACACATTTCCCTAGGGAGGGAAAACATTCCCCGGGAAAAGTCTTTGAGAGTATCTCTGACGAGGTAAAAGGGGACGAAGATGAATCAAAACCCGTATGTGTGTTTGTGCAAGTGTGTATCTAGGGATGTGTGTGTGTGTATAAGCTTGCGCCTCATCTGTATTTGGTGTGTCCTTTTGTCTGGCCCTAATGAAGGTGTTCATGTTTAATTCAACAGCACATCCACACATCTAACTGCTCCCTCTCTCTCTCTCTCCTCTCTACCCCTGTACCTCTCTTCCTCTCATCACCACTCTATCTCCACATGCAGGTCCCCTCGCCTCCCTGCACACGGCGACTCTTTCTTCTCCCCCGCGTCTCACTCCATCTCTTTAACAAAGAAGGAATCATTCATCAATCACAGTAAAAGCACCGCTGACAACGGATCTGTCCTAATTAGGCCACCTAAATGTTACCTTGAAGCCTGCTAACACTATCTACCCTTCCTGAGCTCAGACTAATAAGGACTGGAAAAAAAAAAAAAAATGAGGGATGAAAGGTTTGAAATACAGGAAGAAATGTGAAGTATTTTTCCTTTTTCTCCTGACACAGGGAGCGGATAGAAGCGTTTACAGACGCGGCAGCGGGTAAAAGATTCTTCGTTTGTGTGAGTACATATTTACATGTCTGTATTTGCATAACCGCAGCATCACCAGCTTTAAAATATGACTGACGCGGCAAATATTGAACAAATGTTCTTAATTCCCCAAAGAACCCTGGGGCTCGCTGTCAGCCGTACATCTGCCTGCTGTCTATCTGGGCATTACATTACTGCAGTGGCGGTTGTTGTTTGTGATGTGTGTGTTTAATGCTTCATCAGCTCGCGCCCTGTTTCTGGAAGTTAACCTAGATCTAACTTGTGTTTACAGATTGATATCCAAATCAGACAATTACTACAAATGTCAGTTGAATTGATGTGTCCCTTTCTATGCAGATTTCCAGCATTATTGATGGATCGCCATCTTTTCCGTTTCAGTCTAATTTGGCTTCTCATTTTTGTTGTTTTTTTGTGCGTGGAGCTATGGAAGGGTGGCATCTTCATTATCTGAACATGAGGACACACTGAGGGCTGGTAATGAAGGATTGCCTGCCTGGGGACAGGCCTCCCCAGATGGGAGCGGAGTTCAATTAGACCAGGCTTAGCCAACCATGGAGAGGGGAGGTGAAGAGCAAGGGGACAGAAAAAAAAAAAAAAAAAAAGACTGTGTTCTCTTCTTTGCTTTGTGGAATGAATCACGCCAGACATGTTTGAGCTGTTTGCCTCTTGAAAGCAATGGAAACAGTGACACTGTCTGCAGGGACTGTGTAATCTCCAGGCCGTGTAGCAGCCGAATAACTGCGGCGAGAACACTCGGAGGTGCAGCTTGATGTTCTCCTTTTTGCACTGGGGTTAACTGGGGTCCCATCGCTCCCACTGGAACGCATCCACTGTGAGGAAGGCTGGTAAATAAATCCCGTAGCTGCCTCGTAACCAGTGTTCACTCAGTTACTAAACATATCCTAAGGCAACGCTGCCAGGCCTCCCAGGCTGAGCTCCTGATGGCGTGTGGAGGCAGAATGTCATGCAACTCTTACAGGTGTGTGTCTACCATGAGCCTGAATGAAAGGAATCCTCCGGAGGAATGTGCTCCACCTATAGAGAGGCACCGATTCGCGCGCTGCGCCGCCGCTCACCTTTGTCGACGATGATGCGCGGCATCTCCTTCTCCGCAGGTGAAAAGCACTTGATTCGGTTTCCCTCCACCAAGCCCTTCATCTCAGCCAGGTCCTCGAAGGTGCAGTTGACACCCGCAGTAAGTTCGGGGACATTGTGGGCTTCCAACACCAACTGGAGGAAGACAGAATTAATCAGGGTGTTAACAGCTGCGGAGGCTAAATAAAATGATCAGTAGCAGTATAAAAATATATGTAGTGCTGAGTTAAAGGGAACAGTATAGACAGTGTTTATGATTATGCAGATAGTAGTTGTAATACTTTTTAATCTGTACTGTTTACTTGGGAGTTCAAATGCAGCAGAATTTGAAGGAATTTCACTTTTTTTTCTCTCATCTCTCCTCCTCTGGACGAATCCGATTTCAATAATTGCTCTGGCTCATCGTGTTTAACGAGTCTCCTGCAACCTCTTTCAACCACAAACTGAGCAGCGCAACACTTTTCATCAGATTCACGGTCAGAGATAAACACGCTGGATCTATGCCCCGGCAGCTTTCATGTTGCTGAGGCTGCCTGCATCTGTGAGCCCTTGCGTTCTGTTTCAGGGCCAATGCGGTTTTTCGAATACGACCGCGGCAGAATATGGCTCTCGAGAGGCGCAGCTGCACGATCGGTGCAGAGCGAGGATCCATCCGCACGGTGCTCCGTGGCCAGAGGACTCTTGAATGAATCATCAGAAGCAGCCTAACAACATAAAAACACTGAAACCAGCTTCTTGACATCATATATTTCTAACAGCCACAACTGCTGCTACCATTCTCACCACTTCCCATAATGCCTTGTGGCATCAGCTAGCTGTATGGATTTCACATTCAACCTAATGTCCCACTCCCTGGCTCGAAAGAAGAAAGTGGGGGAAAAGAAATAAATTGATAGATGCAGGAAGTCATTGGAAGTGGAAGAATGAGGAGTTAGTGGAGACTGAACAAGCCTATTGAATGTAGATGGCTGAAAGAGGTGCAGGGTGAGGACAAGGGAAGCAGCATGAAGGTGAACAAATGAGGCGGTGAAGAATGGAGGCGAGGCGAGAAAAGGGCAGACATAAAAGCGACTGGGCAGGCCGAGAAAAGAGGACTCTGGGAAATATGGAATGCAAATTCTCCCAATTCGCTGGAAAACGCTGTGTAAGCTCCCTGCACCTGAGCAGCGTCTGACTGCAGGTGGAGCAGGAGGGGAGAAAAAGACGCTGTCCTTGAATAGGGAACAAATGAAAGAGGGTCAGGGAGGCAGGTGGAGCGGGGTCAAGACCGAAATATACATATTGATAGAAAAGTGCGTCTTCGGTGGGCCTCGGTCGAGGCATTGATTTGAAGCACGGTGCACAGTGCACTTGTGATGAGCTGCTGAAAGCTGCCTCAGCGCCGGAGAAGGGCTGACCTGGGCTGTTTTTATATTGCTGTTTAATGAAAAGAGAACAGATACATGGCTTCCCACGTAGGATGGACAGAGCATGACCGGGTGTCTTTCTCCTACACATCCCTCTGCCTCTCACTGTCTTCTTCTCCCGCTTTAATTTATTTTTCCCCCTTTAAGAGCCGGGATGCAGCCCGACTTGGACTTTCCTCTATTACATTTAGAGGAGTCACGGCCACGCTCAGCCACAGCAGGGCCGAATAAATATGAGAAATAACCTACTGGCGTGAACAGAAACACACACACACGTACATGCATTAAAACACAGAACATCTGAGGCCGTGTGATGTATGAGGATGGGCTGCTCATGTTGCCATGGTAAAAAAACAAAAACAAAAACACAGAGAATTATGTAAAAATGGAATGATGCCTCAAAAGAAACGAGAACTGTCTGTCCATTAACATTATTATAAAGCAAAAACAAAATAATTTGCTTATAAATGCTATTGCTCTCAAACTATACTTAATTAAATGTACAATAAGATGATAAATTCTTAATTTTGGCTGCTTTATTGCACATTTTCAGCCACAAATAATGATAATTCAATCTTAAATGATTTATTTTATAATTTGGATGGATCTGAATTCAGCCGTGAAGTGTCTCAGTGCCTCTCTCTCTCTCTCTCTCTCTCTCTTTCTGGCGTTATCTTTGCAAGTTGAGGAGGAGCCCCCCTCTGTCTGGCAGAGCCTCTGCCCTGCTATCAGTTGGATGGGAGATCGGCGGCACAGCGTTTGGGTAAAGCCCGCTCACGGAGAAAAGGTTAAACGCTGTCTAAAGGCTGAGGCTTGAGCAGCATCACGCACACACACAATGAATATCATTAGAGCGGAGCAGAGGGTTACCTCAGAAAATCAACACCCTGTGTGACCCTCGGGGCAACAAGGATGGAGAATAGTCATTCAGGCCTGACCCCGGAAAATCACACTGAATATTTATGCACTTAGTCTTTGAGATTCAATTTCCAAACCGCGATTAAAAAGGAAATGGGAATTGAAACGTGACATCACTTCAGGTGGTTAAGGTCAGCGGGATTTCTATTACATTTCAAAACCTTTCCAACATGTTATCTGCCCAAGTTTGGATGAATCAAAACAGTAAAATAACAAGATGTGCTCAGCCACTGTCAATCTCCTCTCTGACCTCCAGCAATATCACACACACCCACAGGGAAACAGACACACACACACACACACACACACACACACACACACACACACACACACACACACACACCTGAGCAGACACTTAAACACACAAGTGGCAGCCTGGTCCTGTCTCATCGAATCAGAACAGGCCGTTGGTGACAGTGAAACCAGGCGCAGGTCTGCTTTTGATATTTTCCCATTTAGCTGCCAACAATCCCAATAAACACAGCTGAGGCTAAACTGTGTGCCGTCGATGTTTGTTGACATTTGTCGGAAAACAGCGTCGCACCGGACGAGAAGTCGCTGTGAGCTCGGCAGGACGCACGTTGGCAGTCAGTAAAATAATGTAAAGCTGGATTACACAGTTAACACTGGCTTCTAATCAGTATCTACAGCGTAATTACATTGCACTACAAATTAAGCTTGAGTGTCATATTGTCAACGCGCCAGACAAGATTTTCTCACCAGGACGGCGTTCAGCAATTCCTCACTGTTGCGCTTGCTCTATTTTATTCCTCAAACATAAAAGGTAACGATGGTCTGTGGCCGAATAAAGTTTCAAATGTTTGTGGCGTGCATCCTGTTGTTTTATTATATTGTTTTCTAGGCTGTGGAGCCTGCTGATGTTTGACGGAATGAAACAGGTTTGCTGTTAATTCTGCTTATTGCCGTCTTTGTGCTCATGACATTCCTGATGTCTGCTGTAAAAAAGAAGCAGCTTAAAAAACCTTATGAGATCGGGTTATTGTGGATTTCTCTCGACTCACCGTGACACTGAACTGGGACACAGAGATGTTATTCGGGTGGACACTGAGACGCACGCACTGCTTGATGTCTGACGCGAAGCGGCGTGGCTCCGACGAGCGCTCACATTTCTCTTTTCTGGTGCACCTGGGGAAAAAAAAAAACACAAGGGGCGGGGGGGGAGAGGGGCGTTATTCAAGCATTACACACTAACACACACGTGCACAGATCCATGCACGCACGCATGTAACCTGACCGCGGCTCTCCACCTGTGGGCACCGGGGAAAAGGAGAATGTCCCGCTGCTTCCTGACGGACGGAGATAGACGCGTTTATCATATTTCCTCCCTGGCAGCGCGGCAGTAGCTACAGTGGCCCGTGAATCGAAACCCGGTCTCCAGGGGGACGGGACCAGTTGCAAATAAAACAATGGCTGCTCTATATGTGGAAGTGGAACTGGTCCGCTGGGACTGAGGTATAGGCCTCGTCTGTGAAAAGCTGTCTTTACGACCGGCGTTCATGGGCGGTGCCAAGCGCAGGTGGGGATGTGGACGCTGGTGGAGGCAGGGATGGATTTAGTTTTTTCCTCTTAATGCAATACCAGGTGGTCTAATCCAGTCCATTACCGTGTTCTGGGGAGCTGGCGGCCTGGACCCTTTGTGTTGTAAGGAGCTTCTGGCTCCTGTTCCAAACTCTATCCGTTGATATACTGCAAGGTAATCCCCAAAAGTCTGAACATCTAAATGGGCTCGAAGGTGAGCAGGGTATTAGAGCTGCACTTCATCCACCCCCCCCCCCCCCCCCCCCCCCCACCTTCTCTCCCAGCTCTGGCATCAGAAAGTTTGGTCTCTCCCAGCTCTGGCATCAGAAAGTTTGGAAGTCAAACATTACAGTGGCTGACAAAACAAATGATGAAAGTGCGGATCCAAGTTTGACCTTTGTAGAGATTCTGTGCATACACACACTGGCCTGTGAGATAACCTCAACCTCCTATTTTTCTCGAAACACACACACACACACCCTTCCTTTCATCTAATCCCCTCGTAAACTTATTCCAACTTTAATCCCCTATTGATTTGGACAAAAAAAAAAAAAAAAAAAGTTGCAGTGCAATTAGCAGCCCAGTAAATCCAGAGAGTGCCTGGAACTCCTTTGGAGGAATAAAAGACTGGCAAGAAAGGATGAGGTTGTAATGAACCAACGAAAGAAAGACTTTTGAGGCATTCCACGTCTTGAGATACAGTAACACCTCCAGCAGCCAGGAGCTTTTTATCCTGAATTTCAAAGATTGAGGGAGGGCTGGTTCTGACCTGACATATGTATTGTAAAGTTAAGCAGCCTAACGCGCCACAAAGACGGCAGACATGAAGAAAAAAGAAAAGCAATAATCTTTTTAGAGAGGGAGGGGAGGAGAGGTAAAGAGTGCAAGAAAGGAAAAGCAAACCAGAGGCAAGATTTAAAGGAAGGGAACCATTGTTGGCTTTTCTGTGAAGCTTTCCCTGCTAAGCTGGTTTGAGTAGGGGTTTAATCGCTTCGGGTTCCTTTGTGCTCCTCTATCACTCCTGTCTGTTCCTCCTTTTTCGAGGCCTGATTTAATAAGACTGCATCACATAAGCAGCCCCAGGCAAACAATCCACACGGAAAATCCACAATTGCACACTGTTAACTTCTAGGATATTCAAAGTGAGGCCCTGCTGAGCAGCCGGAGGAAGGGGTGACGTCGCAGCATCGGTATGTTCTGTTCTTACAGAGAATCAGGCATTGTAGTTCCACGTTCAGGTCTCAACCAGCGACGGGCACCATAAACCTTATAATGCAAGACAAATATGCAGAAGTTTCATCCGGGTGTCAGAGTCAGAAGGTCACAGATTCCGCTGTGGAGGATGAAACAGGCAACAGGTCGAATGATTAGCTTTCGCATCCCAGACGTGAAGCGCGCAGGGAAGCTTTTCTGCCTCGCTTCATCTCCCCATCCCTGGGGGACGGGCAACAGCACCATGGTAAAACCAACAGGATGAAAAGAAGAAGAAGAAGAAGAAGAAGTAGGCTTTCCTCATTCAATTCAAGGAGCTTACTTCAATGGCGGAGTGCTGTCACAGACACTGACAGAACACTGGGAGCTCCAGTGAGTTCACTTTCCCTGCAGCCCAGTGCAACATCACCCCGCTAATGTGTTTGGTAAGTGTCGAAACTTTCTGATTTGTACCTTCACACAAGAGCAAAACATCCCTGACATTTTACAAACTAGAATTTCAAACATTAACTCTGAGAATTGTTATGTCTGAAAGCAGCTACAGTCTAACTGTCACTGACACTACTACTTTGATATTAGTACTTCTCTTTTGCTTGGTAAGCTGTATATAGCAGATAAAAAAACACCCGTCGAGAGGCTGACTCGCAGACGACGTTTTCTTTTAATCAACAGACTTACATCCTGTCTGAATGTCTCCCCAAAGTGAGGGACATGTACACATATTGATTTGGATTAATTCAAGTACCCACGCTGCTGTGAAGGGGAATTTATGTAGCGGCTGTGGCTGATTTGGTGCCTCACTGAAAGGATATTGAAGATAATGCCGTACATGCTTTAGCTGATGTAAGTGGTGCGCGTTATCAAAGCAAAGCGCTGGATAATTGTTTTCAATTACTATCCAGGCAGACCTTGAAAGAAGAAAAGATTGCATCATTTGCAGCAATATGAAACAATCCCACCCTTTGTAAACATCACACAATGGAGCATTTAGACAAACACCGGAATCAAAGCAATTTAGATTTCAAATCATCATTAAAAAAAAAGGCAATCTTCCACGAGGAGAGTCAGATGTCCGACCTCTCTTCATTTGCTTAGTAAACACGGTGCTGAGCCGTTTGACGGACTGACAATGACACATGATGAGAGAGCGGGCTGAAAGGACGAGATTGGCCCTGAACGGAAGCTAATCTGCGCTCTTGTTTCTCCCGGCCTTTGATGGGGTGATACAATTAGAGAGAGACAGAGGAGAGAGGAGAGGGCACACATGGATTGTGTGGCTGAGGAGGCTGTCACGGCCATTCGATGCTCGGTGATCGAGAAGATTTCCTCTTGATTTTCACTCGAACGTTTAGGAAACGAGATATCTACTATTAATTCATCCAGTGAAATCCACACGGTCAAAGCATCAAAATAAAACCACGATGACTAAAGTCAGCACCACGGACAGTTCTGAGGTCTCTTCAACGGATGGGGACTACATAGAATTCCGCTCTTAATACCTCGTGCCTGACAACAGTCGAGTATCAGCAGAGCACAGGCTGCCGAAAGAAAACACACTACAGGGAGGGTGCAGGTGTATCTGGCCATGTGAGACTTCAGGTGTAATGCATATCTAATGCGAGGTCTGGAGAAGGTCAAGCAGGCTGGGAAATGAAAGCTATTAAATTCACACAAAGCCCAGGTCCTGGCATCCACGGCTCAATCACACGCTCGTGTCTCTGGACGAGAAAAACAATCCGTTCGTATGCAATATACATTAGAATAACAGTAATTAAAGTAAAAGCTCCAGCAGCGTTTGTTGTGTTATTCTGTTTGGATTCAGATTGTTTATAATGCTGTTAGCAGTGAATCAATACACAACAAATAGGCACTCCGTAGTCCGACTGAAACCCAATTATCATAGCAGCCATGCATCACCAGACACTGTATGGAATCCTATACATACTAATGGCCTGAGGCTGTGTATGTTACTGTAGAGCAGGAGTCAGATTCAGTCAAATGACACAAATCTACATTCAGCTGGGCTCCAGCTCTCACTCACACACACACACACAGCGTGCCACCATGTACTATCATTAAGAGAGGTGGTCCACAGAGCAGAAATCCGCATGGAGGAACCGGTGGGAGAGTCATTACCTGGCCCACTGGCCATGACCCAGCTTCTCCCGTTGTGGACAAACACACACACACACACACACGGGCACTCAACAGTGTGTCTTCTATAAGCCTGAACTCAAAGACAGAGAAACTTCAGAGCAGATGCCCCCAGGTCTAGAAATCTCTGAGCCGTCCCCTTTAGGTGCTTCCAATGCAAGAACACCAGCTGAGCGGAAAATTACACAGCTACGCGGCTGCTAAGAGTTTGCATAGGTGTAATCTGAGCTACAAACAATCTGTGAAAACACACAAGAAAATAGGGCGAGCCATGATTTTGTCAATTAATGCTCCATATAAAATGTAATTTAATGGAAGGCTATTCCAGAACCTCTTTAAAGTCTATATTTCTTTGTTGTGATTAGATGGTGATTAGCTCTCTGGGAAAACAACCAGCAACTGTTTCTCTCTGCATCAAACTTCCTTCATCTCTCTCACACACACACACACACACACCAGCATGGAACATTGTTTTTCTTTAGACACCATAACACCACCCAACCCTCAGAGTGCCCACTGTCCAGAGTTTAATTCACTTGACCGGTGCTTGTCAAGCTGGAGTCTGACCTTTGGGGGGTGTGTCTCAATTAAAAGGAAGACATGGTTACCACGGGAACAGCAACTGCCCTTTACACGTTACAATAAATGGACGGGACTGTCGATGTTCTCCAGAATGGCTTGCCACCCCCCCCAAGAAAAACTAGCCACACTGCGTAAAAAGTTTTAGTTGACTGGTTGAGTAAGAGATATAGAGAGAGAGAGTTCACTGTGGGCTCGCTCATCCCTGCTGTCTTTCTCTCTTGTCCATGTCACCCCTCTCATCACCGTATAGCTGCACTTCCTTTGACTGTCACCGCCCCCTGTCCCAACGTCAGTCCCTGAGTCTGGTTCTTGCTCCGGTGGATAAAAGCGAGACCCCCCCCCTCCCTCCCCGCTGTGACAATGTGCTTGTGTGTCCTGTCCCAACGTCAGTCCCTGAGTCTGGTTCTTGCTCCGGTGGATAAAAGCGAGACCCCCCCCTCCCTCCCCGCTGTGACAATGTGCTTGTGTGTGCATCTCCATTTCCCAGTGTTTGCCTGTGTGTGGTGAGGTGACAATAGGTGACAGTGAACAATGGCCCTGACTTTAAAGTTAGTGTGCAGCTGGTGGTGGGGTGGTGTGTGTGTGTGTGTGTGTGATGGTGACAGTTGAGAGGGAACTGCGAGGTGCAGTACTCCGTTCCATCCTGATGCCCCTGTCACTTCCTGGCCTTGTTCCCTTCTCTCAACTTCCCTTAGCATCCAGTGAAAGGTGGGGGTGGGGGTGGTGGTTGAAACCACTCACCCATACTCAGGGGGGGCGGCCACTTCCTCCCCTGGGCACATACATCAGAGCCAGTGCCATGGATGCAAGGGTTCTCCAGATCAAAGCAACAACTTTGAATAAATCTAACTCTGAGGTGACCAGGACTTTCTCAGCTCAGCTTGAACCCAAAAGCTGCTCCAGCTCCATCCTGTAGGTCTGTGATGATTGGGAAAGCTCATTAAAGTATCTGCTTGTCTGTACCAACTATTTAGAAATCAGTTCTCTTGTATCGTGTTTTTTAACTTACAGGTTTACAAATAACTTAACAGCGGCGGTGAAGGGATCGTTTCGGCGTAACCGAGGCCTTTCCCTGCCAACAGTGTGTTTCCGAGCACTTGCTGCCGGCTCCAGGGGGGAAGCCAGCGGTCGCCGCCGCCGAGCGCCGCGTGTCCGTGGTAGCATGCTAATTGTGGCGCTGCAGTGTAATTAGAATTAGTGTGGCATGCCGCAGTAATGAGCATGCTGAGGTAACGGATGACTCGGAGCGCAGCGACAGGTAGTGGCGGACGGTGCAGAATTAATATGAGCGCGAGGGAAAGGGAAAAAAAAAAAACATTCAGTGGATTTGCCAATTAGCTTCTCCCCTCTAAAGGTTATTCATCTGACGGAAGCAACGATGTCCGGGGAATGCAAAGGCTTTAGAGGACAGGAAGCTCTGCGGCATGACCCAAGAGTGTGATCAGCCATTTTATGTGTGTGTGTGTGTGTTTATGACTTCTTGATCCAACCTCAGCTTGTACATGTGTTTGACAACTGTTTATCGAGTAGCGATTGTGTGATTCCAGCAAAGGAAAACGTGCATCAGTGGACAAGCTATCAGACTCATAACATT
This sequence comes from Pseudorhombus dupliciocellatus, assembly GCA_016785235.1. Taxonomy (NCBI): domain Eukaryota; kingdom Metazoa; phylum Chordata; class Actinopteri; order Pleuronectiformes; family Paralichthyidae; genus Pseudorhombus; species Pseudorhombus dupliciocellatus. The sequence goes on from JAFBJW010000239.1 coordinate 41,241, forward strand.
TTAGGTCGGCTGTTGTCTTGGTCCACTGATTCATAAGGACTCTGTATATCACACTTTATCTCTTAGGGTCGCTATCGATTGCATAGACAGACCTTCTCTAATGAACTAGGAAAAGGTTTTTGCCCGTGGTCACAATGGCACAGACGATTTCACTGTCCACCCCCCCCACAGTCCACTTCAGGGACGAGGGATCGATGTTTATGAGAGTTTGGAGGAAGAGAGGAGAGGAGTGAGGAGGAGTGGGAGACAGTGATGCTCTTTATGGGCCAAACACGCCTCTGAGCACAGCCTATGCTGGGAGCTAACACACACACACACACACACACACACACACACACACACACGACATGTGCGAGCCAAAATGTACATGACGAAAATGAGGGAAAATAAATGTATGATGATGTACGACAGGCGGCACATGGAGGTTTGAGTGACAGTATAGAGAGATGGAGGGTGTGAAGAGAGGAAGAAAAACTGAAACGGAGTAGAAGTGAAGATGATTTCCCCACTCTCTGGGAACGTTTCCAGCATCGCAGCCAAAAGCGAAGATTGAGATACGTCAGACCAATTATTAATGTGAAGATATAGCAACATTAGCACCACTTGTTCCAAAGTGACACCGATATCACCGAGTTATGAGGAGATATCCTCAACAGCCGTGCCAAATAAGATGACATTCAATTTGACGACGCTACTTCGCCAAATATGGTTTTCCAATCTGTCTGGCTGTCACACGTGACAGGAGCAGTCGCACCACAGCTAACTGCTTACGAAAGTGACAGCTGACAGACGGCATTAGAGGAGGTAACGTATCCATAACGTGGCCGTAACGTTTCTGACATGCCTCCTCTCTGCAGAGAGCTCTGAGGACTGAAGCCTTGATGGAAACCACACGGAGAAATGAACACAACTCATAAAAACATCCAAAAATCTATGGACTCCTAAGGGTTAAGGGTAAATGAACACAAGTATTTTCTCTAGAGAAATAGTAAATAGGCATACGAGAGGTCGCCTACAGATATGTTTTAAAGTTGCTATTGAACACTCGTCAGATTCTCTTTGAGGTAATCCTCTGCCTCTGAGTCCTTGAGGCTCTGATTGACAGAGTATGACATCCAATGTCAGTGGTAAAAGAGCGGAAAGCAGGGGAGCGATGAGAAGGACGGGCTGATATGAGCGGAAAGTTTCACCTGCCGCTCCACGGGCATTAGCATAAGTCGTGCATCTCTGCAGCAGAGAGCTCCAGTCTTGACTTTGATAGGCCGAGACGGTTTAGTTGACAGGTGAGGCTTCAGGTTTGCTTGAACAGAGGCAGCGGAGTGTTGGGAGACAGAATATATACTTAATATGAAAAATACCAGCGTTTATCTGAATACAGCCAACACGGAGACGCTCAAAGTCAAACCCACGACTGATTATTGAAGACGTTTGCCTTTATAAATAAGTAGGCGGTGTTTGTCAAGGACAATGGCTGCTATTAGACGCACACACACACACACACACACACACTAATGCACCATCCACTCCTGTTGATTTCCTCCCTGTGTACTATCGATTGTCTTTCTCCTCTTCCCCTGGTGTTCCCTCTAACAGCTCCTCTAACCAATCTATAGAGTAAATAACAGCAATGCAGATAAAAGAGAGAAAGGGGGGTATATAAATTTATATACAAACACACACTTAGATGGGGTGGTGGGGATGGAAGGAGTGTGTGAAAGAGAGAGACGGAGGGAGAGAGCTTGATTGCACGTCTGCTTGCTCTCAGACCAGTGAGGTGATTTCAAGGTTGATTGGGAACAGCAAACTATTTGGAGGAAGACTTTGAAGATGAGCAGTGTTCTGTCCCCCCCCCCAACGCTGCTCTTTCTGCACAGAGCACTCATGGGTTTTAGAGTGTGTGTGTGTGGCGATGCTACACTCTTGGCTTGAGTTTTGGCCGTTTTTCTGAAAAGAGATGCGATCTTTAAAGCTTTGGTGTGTCGATGGGGTGCTAGGCAGAGTAGAAATATCTTTCACTGTGGCCAGGCGACACATTTTCAAAGCACAACACTGCGAGGTGAGCAGAAAAACTATCATCCAGTATTACATATATTTATAAACATACATGCGGCTTTCCCCTGCAGAGCTCCACGCTGACCCTGTGGGCTGACAGTACCAAATTGCCATCATTCCCTTCCGGATGCTCGTGCATTGTTCTTCCCTGTGGCTGCATAATGTCACATTCATCAGTTCACGCTGTGACTGAGGAGGGCTTTTATAGCCAATTGGAAAGCTGGAGGCTAGAGGATGTAAGTACTACAACAGGAAAAAATACTAAAGCTTAGACTTTACTCTGTACACACTGATGTTTGCTGCTCTTCAAACAAAACCGTGTTAAAGAAGTGTTGGTGTTAATTTCAGAGAACGTGGTCCCTGGTGCTGCACCATACTTTCGGGTGTGCCATTTAACTTGCACCCACAACACTGAATGTGTAATTATTCTTTCCCAGGTGCCAATCTTTTGGTTTTGTTTCACTCCCTTCTTGGAGTGAGAGAAATAAAAAATGATATTCCATCCAGATGCCGGAGAAGGGATGAGACGGGGACTGAAGGACAGAGGATGAATATTTCCACCCTCTGAATAACAAATAGCTCAGCTTGCGTTGAGACATGTTGTATTTGTTATGGCTGAGACGCCTGACGAGCAGGGCTCTGGGTCAGGCGTGTGTGTGTGTGTGTCAGACCTACTCACCAAGGACAGACTTGACGCATTGCTAATTCACGGTCACACTATCTTTCTTACGAGACAGCACTTTTCCTTCTTTGACTTCCTTTATCCTTCATCTTATTTAAATTGTGTGCAGTGATACTGGTGGCACAATTCGGGAATGGGAAGGTGACCAGTATCAAGAGGGATCGATAGATTTTCTTCCCTAAGATGCATTCAAATCCTGCAGCAATGTATTTTTAACCTCTGGGATCCAAGCCTGTGATGTGATAAATCAGCCAAATATGGGACTTTGTTCTAAGTCCAATATATAAAGTTAAAGCAGCTGACTTGAGCGAACAGGGCCAACACAAAAAACAAAGAATGTCAGGAGGTGAAGAGAACGACAAAGAGCAGCGGTGATTACAGATGAAGCCCTGGCTGCCTTGTGGTGGAGGAGGCACTCGGGGGGGGGGATTCGGTTACACCGAGACCCTGTTAAGAATTCACAAGCTGGAGTGGAGAGCAGCGAGGAGGGTGGGGGGGACTCTGGGAAAGGTAAACCTGTGGTCGATCGGCCACACCGGCCTGTGCATTTTGAGTGTGTCTGAGCGCCAGAGGGGTGAAGGAGAGGGAAAACTGTGTCCGACTGACAGGAGGCATGAGCACACACGTGCACGCTCACACATGCACACACATGCACCTGTAATCTCCCTGTCTGCCCTTGTGATGGTCAAACACCCATAGGAACATAATGCAACCTTAATGGCATTTGGGCTTTTTTTCTTTCTCTGGACTTGTATTTCATTTCGGTAGCCTGACACTAATTCTACAGCAAGCGGGTGGTGTGTGCACGTGTGTGTGTGTGTGTGTGTGTGCACGTGTGCAAAGAGACAGGTGAGCTGAGGTGAGCCGATTCTATCAGGCTAAGTGTGACAGGCCAATCTGTGGCCACCCATTTGCTCCGACTGGGAGGATGTCCAGGGCGTTAATGGGTTTGAACACACATGCACACACACACACGCAGACACACAGTCGCACACAAACCCTCTTGCTTTAAATTTCAAGCACATTCCAGGTGCCAGACATCTGCACAGTGGCTCCTCACTGGTGTCCCAGATTTCTTTCCCTCTGTTTCATTCCTGGACACGTCGTTTATGAAGCAAATGATTTAATAATTTACTAAAACGCTCCATATGCTTAGTGACTGATTGTTGTTCAAGAAATTGAGAGGTAAGACAACTTCCTGGCTCCAAACGAATGCACTCATGCATGTGCATGTGTGAGCGTGAGACTCAAACGACTGGCTTGTGACTCAGAACCCATCTGAGTGTGTCCTCTGTCTGCTAATGCACTTTCCACCCTGGAGACGTTTAACACAGTCCTTCAACCTCTGTCTCTCCGTCCTTCACTCCTTCACATCGGCCTTTTCTCCCACTCAAATCCTTCTTAGTTCTCTGTTGGTCTTTTCACAGAGCTCGTATTTTAGAAGTTTTTATTTCCAAACATGCATTTGTGTTCCCCCCCTCTCTTGGTTTCACACTTAAACTGTTCATCTGCCCTCGCCATGTCCTCTCACTGCCAGCAGGGATGAAGGTGCTAAATGTACTCAGTCTGAGTCCGTACACACACACACACACACACACACAACCCAAAGGGTAGCATCAACACAAGAAAGCAATTTTCAATTTACAGTGGAGCTCTATCTCCCTCTCCAGTCTTGAGGGACAAGGGTTTGACAGCGTGTGTGTGTGTGTCAGACAGAAAGGCTTCTAGGAGAAGCAATAAAAACATTTCAGAGGAGAACAGGTAAGCAAGGTGAGAGTGAGTCATCTGGTGTTAATGAGCTAATCTTTGCGGTTTCCTTTAATAACAGAAGCCATCACTCTCCTCACGTCAGGACCGAAGACTGGAGAGGTGCCCGTTCGAGCCTGGCGGTCGCCGCCAGCGTCTGTGCTCTCACCAGGCTCTGGTTACTCGGCTAGTAAACAATGCCAGTGGTTTGGTTTGGTAATGGATCTAAGGGGGGGCGCTGGCGTGGGGCCGAGCCCCAGGAAAGCAATCTGAGACTCGGCCTGAGCCGCTGAGGAGAGTCCCCTGAATGCTCAGAGGCTGCAAGGGATGGAGAGCTGGGCAGAGGCCCAGGCGTCATGGAGCTAGGGGAGACTAACAGCCGAGACACAGCAGCCCCAGACTGTCTAGTTAGCAAGTAGGAGTTTCAGTGAATCAAGCGGAGGAATTCAATAATTAGACGATTGTATAACAGTGGTGATTTGCATGTGTGCGTTGCGGGTGGGACTTACATGTTGTGCAGCACACACCAGCCACAGTGTGGGTCTCCAGATCCGAGACAGTCGCCGCAGGTCGAGTACTGACTGCAGGCCTCCACCGGCACCCTCGACAGCTGCGGGGAGACAAACAGCAAGGATGAAAATCTCCGGAGAAAACATTCAACCTTTCACTTTTTCCGATTTCACTCAGTCTCTTCCATGAATGGGGTGAAGATGTGAAACAGCAGAGTTGTGTTACGCTGACTGAAATGCAGTGTTTAGGTTTGCAATGCGAGAATCAGAAATGTGAGCCGCTTTCACGAAGCAAAATGAAGACGATGAATGGATGATAATAAACAATTGGATTAGCAGCTTAGAAATATGGAGTAAGAACACTTCAAAGCTTACAATGCCCTGCTCAGGTTAGGCCACTCACATTCATTTCTACTCCGAAAACATTACGACTGTGACCTGTTGCTGACGTATGTCTCATTCTCACCATCATGCCATTTTTATTTGTTTTTCCTTTATCTCTGAATGCCGTCTTTGTCTCTCTATTGTAATTTCCTTTGACTGACTTGTTTTGACTGGTGTATGGTAACCGAAGCTGAAAGCCGGAAGGAAATGTTACAAATAAACTTCGAAGACAACAAACCATCCTAAATAACAAGCAAATTTCAGAGTATGACGGGTTTTTTCCAGGCTGGATTTTCATAAAAATGTCACTTTGACAGTTTCTATCTTCCTCCACTGGCTCCGCATGAGACGAGGGGTCACCTGGGACAGCAGTCCATCTATTATGATGTATGGCCCTGCCAATTCAAACTGGCATTGACTGGCACTGATTGGCATGGGCCCCGAGTGAGCGCGCAAGAGGAACAAAGCTGAGGTGGATCTCAATCGTCTCCAACTCCCGTCACCGTGGCAACGGCGGGTAGCAATCATAGGTGTTGCACTTCTGATTAATGTGCCGTCATTGGCGGATGACCGCTGTCACTCACCACTGACAGGTGGGAAAGAGAGACGACATCATCAGCGTGGAACCAATACTGGGATGTGTGTGCACAATAACTTTAATTAAATTTCATCTTTCATCTATACAAAACAATATTATTATTTTGGGACCAAAGCAATGCCCTCATGGTATTAGTATGGCGTTCCATTGAGTTTTAATGCCCTGTTCAAAGGCACTGTAGCTGGGATAATAAGCGCTGAGGCACATCTAGACCTCCAGTAAGTCCTGTGGATCAAATTCTTTTGCGTACTACTCATACTATATGTGATTATGCATCTCTTCACAGCACTTTTTACTGACTAAACTCCGTATTTTACGGTATGAAAAAGGGCCGTAATTAAACCATCCAGTGTAGGGCACGACTGAATGTAATGAGAGATCAGAAATGCCTCTGCACAGTGGTATCTCTGAAGCACAGCCTGGCACTGACGGCACTTCTCTCTGTTGGACACACAGACTATCACACGGCACATCTCTGCCTAACGGCTTCCCCCTCTCCCTCCCTCTGTCAAATAAAAACACACAGAGTCAGTGTTACAAATTTTGTACACGCTCACCGTGGAAGTCATATTTCAACACGTGTGCAGGCTGAGAACCACAAAGAGGCACCGATTGTCTCTGAAGTCACATCGGAGATACTCACACTCACATGCCTGCATCATTCCCACTCTCTTGCTCTCTACATTTATGTCTCTTCTGTGTATTGCTTCATTTCTATTAATAGCACACTGGCTGTCATGTGAGTGTACGCACACACACACACACTCACAAAGCCGAATGAATTCCGAGGGGGAGTATCTCCTTGCCAAAGTCAAGAGGAACCCTGCATACTATTACAGAATGGAAACAATCCGTGCGCGCGCTTTGGAGGAAGAAGAATCAGCTGGTGTGTTTTGCCCTCCCCACTGTGTACGAGTGTATTTGCATAAGGCAGATAAAGGAAATGAGTTAGAGATGGAATCACAGAGATAGTGCTGCGAGTGTGTGAGCGCATGATCAAACTCAACACTGATCCTCACTGCATTTTACATGACGGATTCCCTCCCTCCCTCCCTGTCACTCTCGCCGCCAACCCCGTGCTCGTCCTCCGGAGATCCGCCACTGCCTCGGCCCACTCCCGGCTACACAACCCATTAGTCATCGAGGAGAGAGGCCGTAGTTTGAGTTTATGGAGGGATTTCAGCTGCCAAAGCCTTTCCATGAGACAGTATGAAAGCACAATCTCCCTGCGTGCACGTGCGTGTGCGCCACCATGTCACGACGCCGAGAGGTTTTGCCACCTTGTGATCTCCAATAAAATCCAAGCACCCAGACAGAACTGTCGCAAACAATGCCACCGTATCTGAATGCTTGATAATTTAACACTCCAATGGTGGCAGATACGCAGGGACACACACCCCCCACATGTGCACACACACACACACCCACAGATTTAGACTTTGCAGAATGGACGTGGCCCCCTGATGCCTATCAAGGCCTCAGACGCAGGCCTCTTGGGGAAATGGTTTCAGATAAAACGTGTGCACACACAAAAAGACAAACGCGCGGTGCATTCAGAGCCCGGGCAGAAGCGGCAATGTGAGTCCTCTGTTCCAGAGCGTGCTTCCCGATATCATTCCTTCTCTCTCTCTCTCTCTGTCCGTCTGTCTTTCCCCGTCACTCAGAAGCTCTGAGGTGTATAAGATCATACATTCATCATCTCCAGAGCCTCCACTCAGTCTCTAGTACTCTCTCGCTCACTCTCTCTCTCTCTCTCGACACTTTTGTCCCGTCTTTTATCAAAGAAATAAATAAAGAAAATAAGGATTTGGTGGCTAAACGACCCAGTGCACCCCTTGTCTGCCTCATCTCGATATCACATTCATTTCATGCTATCTTCTCCGTGGGCTTTGCCAGAGAGGCAGCCATTACGGCTCACTGTCTCTTCACTATAGCTGTGCTATCATATCAGCAGGGATAAACACAAAGGACAGGGTGCATGGCATTTCTAATTCCCTCCAGTTTCAGGTGAGCAAATGACAGCCATTAAACCCTGCACTCTCCCTCTTTTCACAATAAGGGGAGATGGAAGCTGCTGAATATAATCACGCTTTTAAAAGAGCCGGAGATCACAGGAGTACTTGATGCCTTAATGTGTGGGGAGAGAGAAGAACACCTACTTTACTGTGATGGCACAATTGCATCAAATTATATATAGGGTCTATATATACACTGTATATATATATATATATATGCAGTCTAAATCTATTCTATCTGTAGGACATGAACGTCAAGGGGAGAGAGGGAGGAGCGTATCCAGCCTTTCAAGATGTTCATCAATAGAATTGATGAGGCTTGACTCTGTTTTTCTTTTCCTCTCCTCTCCCTCTTTTCTCTCCCTCTTCCCTCTCCCTTACATAACGCCAGGGGCCTTGGAGCCAACCTGCAGAGGGAAAGTGATCATTTATTAAATCTGCAAAGACTTTTATTATCAACTACTTCTTCTGCCTCCTATCTATCCCTCTCTTTATCCTACCCTTTTCCTGCCGCCTCCACTTGTAATTAAACGGGGATTCAACCTGCAGCCAAACTTCACCGCTCCGAATGAACAGAAAAGAGAGAGAGAGAGAAATTAAAGTGATAGTCCAATCCTGCTTTACACCCTGTGGGCCACACTGAACTTCTCTTATCTTTCCTCTCGTTCCCCCGGGCGAGCTTCGTCTTTTTCTCCTTCCCTGGTGTGAGTTTGTTCATTAGTTCAGCACAATGCTGCCAGTGTATCATCAGTGTTGGTGCGGAAGCAGACATTAATCAGGAATTATGTGATTAAATGCGCATAATGCAGCGTTTCTTTGCTCTTTTATTAACATATTGTAAGTTGGCTGTCGTGGCAGTAGACATATCAGGTGTCACCGAGCGCTGAGCGTGACAAGGTGAAATAATAATTCCTAGATGTGTGAACCCGCATGTCTTTTTAAATGCTAACCTCCACCAACATAAATTGTATAAAAAAAGGAGAAATTATGTCCCTACACATGCAACAGTATGTAGGGGAAGCTAACTGGACTCCACTGAAGAGGCCTGGTGTGAGTCAGCATCTTAACTTTTCTGCATCTAGGGGAGCACGTGACAAATGGCAGAACAATCATCTCAGACGGTTTGTCCCGTCTCCGATCCTCCTGGAGGAGGGACCGACATCAGAGTCAGATGAACCCAGGCACAGATCAGAAGTGCCACGTCTCAGCTGACGCACCGTCGATCCGTCAGCCGCCAACACACTATATTAAAACTCTGTTAGCTTGCAGTATTGTTTCTCGCTTGACATTCCCAGAGGTCAAAGCCTTTCCAGCGTTTCCCATTAATTACCCAGACACCATGCCACAGTTTCCTAATGAAAAAAACATTTCTACACATCTTATAATGACATGAACGATCTCTGAAGTAATGTCTTGTGCCACTGCTTCATTGGAGAGCCGTGCACAGCTCATTGATTCGCTCAGCCTCTCCTTGCTCCGCTGTCTAACACAGATAACGGGCCCGTCTGTCATAGTCAGACTGACCATCAGGAGCAACACGAGAAGTCCCGCCGCATTGGCAGACTGTCAGAAAAAAAATCCATGAAGTTTTTACCATCTTTGGCAGGCAGGGAGACCTCGGCGCAACAACGACTCTCTCTGTGTACCTGTCATCCGGCGGGCGCGCGCGAGAACGCACAGGTGCCCAACATTCAGCCGCCAACGGCCCCGCCCCCTCCGCTGTCGGAAACATTTGCCGTCAGGTTTATCGGTGCACGAGGCAATCAATCACTCTCACTCGTCTTTCTATTCCAGAGAGACCGGCAGATAACAAGCCGGAATCAGTTTGCACATTAGACTTTCTTGCATGGAACATACTCTGCTGTATTTAACCATCTGTCATCTTTGCCGTTGCTATGTTCACCAAACAAGCAGCCAAAAGCTGAGGCACGCTACGCTATCTTAGGACGAGACGGCGGAGCCACGTAGAGATAAGATGTCAAAGAAAGGTCGTGGTCCGACACAATTATCCCGATTTCACCTGCAAGTCATGTTCAAAAACTTTATTCTGCTGTCATCATCTCGCTTTATAATGAAGGGTAAGAATAAGGCTTGTGTTACACTGACAGTCTGGATTGTTTCCACGAGCAGGGATATTGACAGAAGATGCTCGTGATGACTCACGACATATTTCATCAAGTGTTACAGCAGAATGGGTTTGCAGATTCACGAGCGTCTGTAGCGGGGAGAGAGGCACGATCACAAGACTGAGAAAAATAATGAGAAACAGAATGAGAGAGAGAGAGAGAGAGAGAGAACAAAGGAGAGCATACAAAGGTAAAACTTCAAAAAGGAATTTGAGTGAACCCAGAGTTCACTCCAACCTTGTCTGACCCACTTGGTTGACATTTGTCAGAATTGTGTCAGGCAGCGATGGCAGCAGCAGATCAGACCACAGCCGCCTGCAGCTCAACTGGGACGCCACATGATACACTCATCTAAACACCTGTGTAACTCACAGCCAAACTGTAAAAAAAAAGTTTCCCGCTCCCAGAAATTAAAGGATGCCGGTATTAAACATCTTTGATGAGATGCGAAGACGCGATACTCCCACAAATTGGCTTGTCGGAATCCCCTCGGGGGGTTTGCAACAGAAAAGAGCATTTGACTTTGAACGATCTCACCCCACTATAGTACACATTTTCAATAATTCACACTTACAGATCTGCATTCGCTACACTGAATATAAATAATTCAGCGCCCTGAGTGTGGCAGTAGCAGCACTTTCCGAGCAACAATTCATAGCCTGGATGTAGAAGCCAGTATATGTGTTTAAAAAAAAAAGTACTTTAGCAAGAAAAGCATGTAGAGACGTTGTGAATAAAATCCACTGAGTGAGTGATGTGTTACTGGCAGGGTGAGTTAATATGTTCCCTGGCTCGCTGCAGGGTAATCGCATGACAGTGGAACATTGGAGGGCGGATTAAATGACTAAGACAAAACAAAAACACTTTAACTGCTTTTAAATGTCCTCCAAACACAAGTCCCAACACAGCCAGCTGCACAGTAATCCACTCTGCTATTAAAACCATCTTCAGTCCAATTACTTTCTCACGATTGGGAGGTTGTTTTTTTTCCTTTTATGCCGTTTGACTGCACATTTAGGAACGCGGAGTCCTCACACTGTCAGTTCAGAGCAGAGGCCACGCAAGACACGAAGGGGGGAAACATGGAGGCCTGCAAACGCAGATGGAGGAACAGATGACAATGCCCCCATCCTCAGAGCACGAGGAGGCAGCGAATGGATGGAAGTGACTTGAATCGTATGAGAAGCTGCCGCACGTGGTAAAGCCCAAAATCTAACGGAGTCACTTTATGTTAGTTCTTCCTTAGTGACCCATCTGTAGACGCCTCCATGCCAAGCAACATTTCATAAGATGACGTGACAACAGCTTTTGGGCTTAATGTAGAATGTGGAGTGAAATGATTATGGTCTGTTATTGACCTTGAGTTGGTTACTGAATATTAGCATATTCGCAGATCCCAGAATTTGTCTATTACATTTAGCATTTGATAAGCATGTTGCATGTACACATCTAACAGCAAGGCAAATATTTACACTGCATTGGTTCATTTTATGAATTTACTCTGACTCTGCTTTCCTCAGTTAATATAAATAATGTTGATCAGCCAAGAAATGCAGGAGGCAGGGCAGTGCCAGGGCTTGTGGATGGAAACTATTGTCCCCTGTGGTGTTACTGGCTTTGAAACGGTATAATCTAATAATGTTTTGTCAGAACGGCGGAGGAGTCGGTGAGAGCTCTGCAGAGGTAATGCCTCTCACAAATGTATAAAACTTGAACGTGTGGCAGAACAAGTCAGGGTCCTCGCTGTGTTTTTTAGATTCCGGCGGGCTGAATTGCAAAAACAATCAAGACCTCTGCACTCCATCAGCAGCATAAGTTATTCATATTTTCCGCCTGTGTAACCTGTGTGCTGCGTTCCCCTTCCTCAATAAGGGTTCCGGGCTCTTCTCTCCGATTGGTTTACAACACTTATTAAAATCAACCATCTGTTGGCGCGTGTGTGATTTGTTCTTTCATTTCCATACAGAACCGAGGGTGGAATAACCTCCGCCGCCGCCGCCTCGCTCATTCCGCCAAGGTGTTTCCATTGTGCCGGGCAGATGAACCAGCGTTAACTGGATCGTAATACAGCGGTGAAGCACAGTATGGCAGCTTATATTACCAGTGGAACTGACCCGAGGCCGTCACTCAAACTGCAACCCTTACATCCATAATCACAGCCCGCTCTATAATCGGAATGTCCTCTTTACACCCGAACATCTATTTAACCCACTAACAAGATGACTCGAACGTGTGAGACGGAGTGTGTGTACAAGTGTGAGAGAGAGAGAAAGAGAGAGAGAACGATCCAATTAGAGGACAGCAATCACTGGATTAATGAGAGGGTAGGGATGACAGATTTCTCTGCTAGTGAGTAATGGCTATAAAGCAGAATGAAGGAATGGAGAACTGGGGGATGGCACCGGGTAAAAAGCGACAATCACGAGTGAGAGTGGGTCAGAAATAGATAGATAGAGAGAAAGGAGATGGGGGGGGGGGGGGCATGAGACAGACAAAGCCTGAATTCCTCATTCGCTTTACAAATCCACTTAGAAATGAACGCAGGCTGCAGGAGCAAAGAAAAAAAAAGAAAGAGAAACTATAATCCTTCAAGAAACAACAAATGAAGACAACACAATCGAAAAAGAGGAAGGAGAGAACGGAGAGGCAGCAAGGAAAGAAGAGAGGAAGAAGAAGAAGAGGACAATTACAACGCCAGATATTTTTTGCTGCGTAATTCAGCGTAGATCTTTGTGTGTCTGTTGTGTTTGGTCAGTGTCCCTCTCTAATGAGTGTATAATGCAGCAGAGACAAGCGGGGCACAATGCGACTCTCAGCATGATGCTCCAGCCGTGAAACTGGATTTATACGACTCTCTCTCTCGGTGTGTGCCAGTGGCCCCGCCACTGTAATTCATACAGAATTGATTGCAGTGCGCTAATGCACAACTAGGATGCTGTATCGAACATCATCATGCTGTGTTGAAAATGACTTACCTGAATCACAGGAAACTGACTTAAGTGTGTCCAACATGTCCTCACTATAAGACACGTTTAATTACTCTGATCTGATGTGTGATGTGAAGTGGTCAGCTCTAAGTTCAGGCTTGACTGAGTTTGAGAGGTGGACTGAAACAAACATGGCCGTGTTTTTCAACTGTGTCCTTGAGCCACGCTGAAGGTCAGCCTCCTCGGCTGGAGTTTCCAAACCGAAAATGTGTTTTCACCAGTCATTGATTTATTTGTGGTGGTCCGCAAAAATATCAACACTGAAGGGCCAGTATTGATTTTTTTTTTTTTACTTTTTCCGAGGGGGTAAAATCATATTATCATGTCATCGCAGAGCTGTGTGCAGCCCATTGATTCACTCAGAGACAGAAACGCACAGAGCTGCCTGTCATAGTCACACAGCGATGCGCATGTTCATTCAGAGGGCCAGAGTGGCTGCTCGGGATGCAGGTGGGGATGCATCATCGTGAGGAGGGCAGCAGGAGGAGGTGGACGACACCCTCCCTCCAGCTGGGCAGGATCTGGAGGTGGTATTTCTGCCGGTCTGGACGCGAGAGCTTCAAGACTCAGAACAGCAGGGGAGCAGCTGTATCGACGAACCCTGCTCTCAGCCTCCTGTTGTGGGCCCCCTCCTCTTCTCGCTCTCTCGCTCTATCATGCGTTTCCTCTTTTTGTATTTTCACCACATTCCATCTATCACTCTCTCTTTGATTGTCTGGGTCCCAGGCCCTAGAACCAGCGGGTGGCCTTCTGATATCGACCAGCGCGGCCTGCTTTAATAGCATTTGCCACAGCTGGGAATTGGGAGCATGTATGTGTGTGTACGTGCGAGATGTTATTCTAAACCACTGTACTCCAGGAGGGACCGAGCGTGACCTTTGAACCCGGCAAGGTTAACAAAAAAGCGAACACAGGGAATTCGAGACGGGGAAACATTTGACTAATATGAACCAGGAGGTTAAAGCGTGAAGAACTGACAGTTAAATAAGAGGACAAATCGGCATCAGTGAAATGAACGAGCGCCATCATTCAACAAGTCAACAAAATGAAAAGGGTTTTAATGGAACAGTGTTTCATTCATTCACTCCATTCCTCTCTTTCTGGAAACCTGCACTGGATGAGTGTTTGTGCACGCATGCGGATGTAGAATCTGTTTTTTGTGTGTGTTGTGTTCATTAACTGCTTTCTATATTTGTGAGAGCGGTTAATTCCCAGCTGTTCCTCCTAAACAGTTAGTGGAGGTCAGCCCTGTAAGTAGGCTAATAGACTAATTACTGAGAAGGCCTCGCACACTATTGGATAGTGAAACTCACCGTTTCAATAGAGATTAATTGGCGTGCAGATTAAAAAATGCTAAATCTGTAATGATGTTGGGAGATAATAGCGAGACATGAAAGAGTCTACCACGAGAACTGGGAAGAGATGGAAATTAAGTGTTTCTAATAATTCATTAGATATTCTGTAATGTCTTTTGTGGACCCAATTATACACACTGCAATGAAAATGAAAGACGGAAAATTCTCACATTGCTAGTCAACAGAGCTGCACAAGGAGTGGTAATTGGCTAGCGTGACAAAGTGGCATCTTCAGTGCCCGTATTCTTCGGAAAGAGGTCGGAGGAGAGGTGACGAGAGCCGCGTTTGAAAGGGGAACGTTCATCTCACGGTTAGATTTCAGGAGTTATCTAAAGATCTGGGCACTCAAAACATGCACACAATTAAACGGCAGCACATATTAGTAAATACTGACACTTACATGGTGCCAGAGAGTGTGTAATCCTCTGCAAGCTGCAGACGTTATAAAGGGGGAGCCGGGCTACGGCTGCCAGCTAAACAGCAGCAGCCTTCTGTGATTATGGGTGGCAGGAGATAAAGAGGAGGGGGGGGGGGGGGATGATATGCATATTATCTGTTCTCATTTCTAGCATTTGCATTAATAACAGACAATGAACTTGAAGGAGAGAGAGAGAGAGACAGATGCATCATGGGTTCTGATTTGGCCTCCATGACTTGGCTACTAAGCCAAGACTGTTCAGGAGCAGGACGTGACGAACGCAGTGGGAAGTTCCGTCAAGGAAGAGACCATGAAAGACAGGACGACCGCGGAGACCGTGGGAGAAAAATTAAAACTATATTTTCATCCCTCGTTAGATGCTCCAGCTAATTGATTCCTAGTCGTTGGAGGATTTGAGAAAGCACAGCCTGGACAAACAGCTCATTATTCCACCTGACATGAATTACTACTTCACCACAAAAAAAAGCTACTGTTCTGCTGGAGGTTTCTTCCTCTCCATAGTCTCCATAGTGCTTGCTCATTGTGGGGATAGTTGGGCCTCTCTGTTGTCGTATTTGATCTGACTGGGATCTGACTCCTATGTAAAGCGCCCTGAGATAACGTCTGTTATGATTTGGTGCTATATAAATAAAATTGAATTGAATTAATGGAAAGAGGAAGTGAATGCCTGACGACACAGTGAGTCACCGGACTGTGTGATGGGCTTTCTGTGGAGCTATCCTAGCGAAGGTCTGCCTCTGATAGAGGCGTTCACGGTCTCTCTGTGTCTACGTCCATTACACAGAGTGCTGCTATTTCACACCACATTCCATGTCATCAAAGGTACTAAGAGAGACGGCGTGTCTCTGCCAGCACGCACACACACACACACACACACACACACACTATGACCACTCTCGTCTCTCCCCATAATTCAGCACAGTTATTCACTCCAGCTCAACCCAGTCTGTTTCTATAAAAAAAGACCAATCGTCCATCTCATCCTCCCCAGTAGCCAGGCAGCGACGGAACCCTCCACACTCGAGGTTATTCTGCCCCCTGACACGTGAACACGATCAGTGTCGGTAGCGATGATATGGACTGGGCTGATATGTGTCTGACCTGGGTCTCGGACATGACGTAGAGGTAGTGGTGATCGGAGGAGAAGGCCATGTCTCGGAGGATGGGTCCATTGTCCACCGCCTGCACCGTCTCATACTGCAGAGCACAAGACGAGCCGTCGACCCGGATCTGGGGGAAGAAACGAAGAATAAGAATTAACTGGAATGTAATAGCCACATTAAATTAACAGAGGATGGCAGATAATGCAAAACAACTGCTCCTTTGTCTAAGATGTTGTGACAGTGCACTGCTGTGGTCTGGACCAGGGACATTTTCCCATTTGGCGTGCGTGCCCAATATGTTACCAGCGATCGCCCATAAGGCGTGCAGAGTAAATGCCGACATCTTGTATAAAAGCAAACAAACTGATGGAGATCGGCACTTGTCTTTCACCAGGATGACACTAAGGGGGCGTCTGGAGCGGCAGAGTCTGCAATCAGGATCCAAGGTGTCATTAAAAATGCACTTTCAAACCTTATTATTTGGCCTAATTGCTCGTCTGCCAGATAATTCTGCAGGCTTTTCCCGTATGTCATGACTCTGAGTGCCGCACGAGAAGCTCATCTCTCTCTATCACGGTTTTTGCGGTTCAAAAGTGATTATGGTAATTAGGCATCTGGGCGGGGGGGAGTGGTCTGTGGGCCCCTAGGTGTGTTTACTCAGCAGAAAGTGCACAGAATTGGTGGTGGTGGGAAACAAATGTTCTGGGCTGTGCCTGAACATCTGCTTACACACCAGATGATTCTTTCTCTGCTTGTTATTTCCCAGTAACACTCGGATCTCATACACAAGCGCCCAAGCATCTTTCAGCACCCTGTAGAATTCCCACTCACACGCACACTGCGAGGCCTGTGTGGGCCGGCGTGCAGGTATAAAGTGAGACTTGTTACAGTCGTGATGACTCTCACACTCGAGGGTTCACAGGTAACAGGCACAAACAGGAGATAATTGGACAGGAAGCAGATGGCCGAGCAGACAGGTGAACGAATTCAAATACGCAGCTGACGACGTAGTGTCTGTGTTGCCTCTGACTGCATTTCATTAAAAACTCTTTCTGCAGATTCGGCCTTGGGGTGAAGTCTTCATGAGGTCAAGAGGCTTCGCCTGCTTCAAGGTGGTAAACTGATCCCGGTAAACAGAACACGTCGTCTTTGACATGTATTTATTGTGAAGCCTGACAGTTCATCAACCATTCCACAGCTACACCTGAACTACTCTTAGTGTAAAAACTCTGGGGACGATGTAAGAACAGGAAACCCGAGTCCTCAGAGTTGCAGTTTAAGTCCTGCCCAGCTCCTGCCATTTCTCCTAATATCCACTTTCACAACACAACATTTGTCTTTCACCCTGGTTTCACCCATGCTCTGCCTCGTCCTTTGTTTCTCCGCCATTCTTCCCCTCTCGCTCTGCCTCCTGCTCGGCTTGTGTAGTGATCTTGATCTCAAAGGACCCTGAGTTCCATGTATCAAAGCCTCACACACTTTCACTGGGGAACTATTGTATGCACTAGGGGCAGCTGCAGAGAAAAAGAACAGAAGGCACATAGGAGATAGAGTAAGAGGAGAGGGAGGTCGGGAGAAAGAAAAGGCTCCATGCGACCGGGGCCAGATTCAGCAGGTGGGGTTATCTAATCTGCCCAATCGGGTGGGTTAATTTGAGGCGCTGTGCGTATGCACACGATACATGGCGCGGCTTTGTATGTGCGTGTATGAGAAGGTGTGTGTGTGTGTGTGTGTGTGTGTGTGTGTGTGTGTGTGTCAGCTTATGCCTGCTGCACATTTGAGAAGCCTGGAGTCAATTGAGGGGCAGAGTTAAAGGGCAGACAGTCTATGGCAGTGGATGAATGTGGAGTTTTACTGTGTTGGGACGGATCCACAGTCACCAGGGAGCTGAGGGGCTTCAAGGGGAAGCTCCCTGTATATTATCCCTCAATCTGACCACAGACAAAACAAATGAGCCACCAGGGAGCACACAGCGTATCCGCAAGCATTCAGAACTGCCTGGTTCCAGCCACCCTGGGACTGGAAGGGAACACACGAGGGACTGATTCAAATCAGAGGCCAAGGGAATTACTGGTGTGATAATCTGCACATAAAACACGTTGAATAGAAGTTTTACACTGTAAGTTTTGTTCTGTTAACACAGCAGGGTCACCCAGGGCTTATGGATTTTAAATCATTTAGAGCAGTATTCATTTCCCCTGATATCAGACTTAGAGGAGCGCTAAAATTAAAATAAACTGCTGCAGTGTTTTTCATAACTACAAACAAAAAAGTCTAAGCATAGACTGAGTGCGAGCACTTAATTAAATTCCCTTGATGAAAAACCCAAAGCTAATGAATCTGATATGTTCTGAAATGACTAATCTGACTTTCATTGTTGCCAACAGTAATTATTAACATACACTAAAGTCATTTCTCATCAGATGCAAATCATTAAGGCAGCAACAGTCAGTCGTGCTGGCAAATATTATCTGATTTTCTATTCAACAGCAATAAAGTGGATTAGCTGCTCTATGCTAAATGGATTACAATACTAATCTCTGCTATCACATTAGCACGACACAATAGACAGCCACTGCCGGACAGACTTCATTCTGCCTGCGGGCGGCGGGAAGGTGAGCGACGCACTGGGCCTAGACACTAATGCAAATACTCAGTGCATAGACAGCATTGGCATTGACACACACACACACACACACACACACACACATAGACACAGCGAGGATGCCTGGTTAGACTGACTCACACGGAAATGTCACTCAGGGGAGAGTTACTGGTACTTTTGACTCACAGAGCTGAATTTCCTCACCCTGCAAAATGTGTGGAGTAAATATTCCTTCAATGGCTGTGTGTGTGTCTGTGTGTGTGTGTGTGTGTGTAAAAGGTGCTACATTACAGATTAAATGGAGAAAACCCTGGTCCCTCATGAAGGAAGCACTCCACTCATCAACTGTATCCCCCTAGTGGCCGTTACAGATAATTACATCAGTGCTGCCACTGAACACACACTGGCTTCTGGAGGAAAACACACACACACACACACACATGTTGATGCACCTCAAGTGTATTATATATTATGTTGAAAATGCTAACATCTGTCCATATGCAGCGCCGCAGGAAAACAAATGACACAAAAGACTCCTATGCAGATCGGCTCTTTTCAGCCTTGAATCTTTCAATGAAAAATAATGTGCCTAGAGTGACTCTCTCTCTCTCCATGGGGCTAACAGCTAGCAGAAGGTGTGACACAGACAATGGAAACCATTCCGGTGTGATAACCACAGGAGAAGCCTCTCTAGGCTTCCTCACATTGGCACCGCACGCTGAAACAGCACACAGAAAGTACGGCCCTTCCTCCGACTCCGCATGCAATAGTGTTTGAGGCAGATACTAATGTGTGCTCTACGACAAAGACGCACAGAAATCCAGGTGAACAAAACTATGTCACTCTATTAAAAAACACAGGAAGAGGTGATTTTGTCTGTTTGATCCCAAAAGACATCCAAAATACTTCAGGTTTAGGAAACAGCTCCTCCGGGACCTTCCTCCTCTGAAAAGTGCCCTTTGTAATTGAACCCTTCCCGTTACACGTCTGAGCACTCCCATTGATTTTAGATAATCTGGTGAGCCATTACGCACAAACTACTTAAGATCAAGTGGAGAGATGGATTGTCCACGTTTTGGGGGGGAGACCAGTCAACCGTCAGGGGATGTGGAACACTGATGTAGTAGTAGTTACCCCCTGTGGACAACACCACACCAGGGAACAAATACTTATATGAATACAAAGAAAATCCTTTACAGGATGCTGTCTTTCCATGATTGGCATCACAATCCTGTCCCGCCCTCGCTGCTGTTGCCAAGCAACAGAGCTGTAATAGGACGCAATGAGAAAGTTCTAATGCCCCTCGGTTACACGTGCATCCAAACACTGGACGGCCTCTTGTTTTGCTGCAACCTCTCAGTTAATGCTGGTCACCGAATACGCAATAAATCCTGGTTGGGCCGAGATGAATCCACCCGCCTGAGGTTTGAAAGGATGCCTGACAGTCTACCTGTGCCACTGTGACGCAATCAGTCTTCAACGCAGCCTCCTGCAGGATGCGGCTCATGAATTGAGAGTTATGTGCATGTGCGCTCTGAATGAAAGGCTGAGCGCGATTGAAGGATTTGTGTCTTTCCCTGCTACGCCGTAGATTTTGGGGGGGAAGCAAAACGGAGGCCGGTCATGCAGAGCTGCAGTCTGTTCCGCGTGGCACACGCACTAAAGCGCCATGGCTGGAACACACGCCATGACCAACCTGCTGCTGGTAGAGGCCAGAATAAGCTGCTGACTAAAGTATCGCCCTGCTCTCAGACACGGGTCACACAACCACAGCGAGGCGAGTGGGCCGGAGCAGAATGTCATCCAAAGTCACACAGCATGCTGGGAAACTTCAATTACCGCAGCACTTGTGTGAGGGAGTCCACCAATCTTCATGTGAACCCAGGAGTCAGGGTCAGGATTAGGACAATAAACATGGGTAGAAGTCTTGTACAATTAATATCAAGTCTGAGGGATTGTTTGAAAACAATATGCATGTTGGGGGGCGGGGGGGGCCTCCTGGGATCTCCTGTCTAAGCCCCTGGGTCCTCACCCTCTTCGTGATATCAGTCAGAATCATTTTCGAGGAGCAACACGGCCACATGCCAAACGCCTCTGCAACACAAGCTGCCACACTCCGGTCAGGTTTCATCCCTCTTTGTCAGACCGCAGTGGCGTGTTAGGTATTCAACCAGGCAAGGCAGGACACGCAAGGCGAGCAGAGGAGGAGGAGAGGGACAGCCAGACAGACAGAGACGACCGAGAAACATTAGCTGTGAAAGAGACAGGAAGAAAAGCAACAACGACTCGCCACCACATAATGGCAATATATCTCTTCACGCACTCTATTCATAACGACAGCAATACAAAGGCGGCTGTCTGATTGCCCAAATCTGTCCAGCTCACTGAAACATATGGCAGACAGAGTGAAAAGAGGGGGTGAAGAGGGAGGAGGGAAGAATAACGGGAGGAAGAGGGAGAGGTGGTGGACTGGATCCATCTCGGAGTGTCAGTCAATGCTGAAACAAACCCGAGGCGAGACGGACCGGTGTGGGACGAGTGGGGAAGTGTGGATGATTTGACGTTAATCTGAGAGTATTAACGAGGATGTGGAGAGCTCGTCTGGTGGTGCAGACTTCCTGCGGCAGAGTTATGAGGGACAATCAATGACTGGCTTGTGGTTATTTTATCTGGGGGGGGGGACTCTCGCGTCATGTGCGACTTAAACTCTGTTGCTAAGAGACAGCAATAACGGCGATAACTAAAAGCCCCTGTAGACCAGACGGCCATTTCTGTTTGGCCTTCGCAGTCTATGCGACCCACGAAGGAGAGGGTCACAAAAGAATGGCAGATGCCTTATTACTTATACATTGGTGCCGCAGACGAGCCATAATGGAGACATCTTGCCAGTACAACAAAGACGACGCATTACTGCTTTCCTTTGTGGAGGTAAAATATTCATCCGCTTCATTAAAGACAATCCCTTCCTTCCTTCCTTCCTTCCCTCCTCTCGCTCTATAGGAGGAGGAAGAGTGGGAGCTGACTAATTCTGAGCTTTAATTCACGGCTCTCTGTTTTATGCTTGTTATTATGCATATCTGCGACACAGCAGGATTTTAATTAATGCCCCCCCCCGACGCCGCCACTGTGAGGGAAGGTGCTTTATGGGTGGATATCAGGGAAAATGTCATTGTTAGCAGGGAGGAAACTACTCGTGCTGGCACAGGCCACACAACAGAGTTATGACACTGACATGGGCCCTCCTGCTGAGTCTGCTCCTATTGAGGTTAATCCTCCGCAGAACTTTTATTCTGGCTGTTGATTAGAAAGAGGGGATTTAAAGACAGGCCACAAGCCGATGCTCTGAGGGGGGGGGGCGTTCTAGCTGCCATGTTCTAACCAAACTGATGTTAAAATAAGTGACTCCACTCCAGTCCCACACTTGGGATTTGCCTGTGCAGCAGACAGAGCCACAGGGGGACCCCTCGCTCTGTGAGTGACCACCGTGGCATTAAAGGTGTGGTACCTGTTCGCCTGCAGGCCCCTGCAGCCTACTAATCTAACCTTATCCCCCTGCTGGGAGACAGGCAGAAAGAAGCGAGGGGAGAGGCAGAAAGAAGGACAAGAATGTTATTGTGAGGGATGATGGTGTTGGACGTGAAAGGGGACAAGTGTCTGGAGGCCTCCTAACTCATTTCTCCACCTGTTCTCCTCTCCTCCTTCAATCTCCCCCATGGCTTCAAAGGGTGAGTGACAGGTCTCCCCTGCTATCATTGCTTTCACTGCTGAGATGCCTTTGAGCAGGCAGGGGGCTCACAGCTCAGCTTTTGTGACTCATTTCTCTCCTCTGCTCTTGCTCTTTTCTCCCGCTCCCTCCCCATCCCTCTCTCCCTCTCTCAATCTCTAAGTCATGAGGTTGTCTGAAATACCTGCAGGCTTATTGCCAGTTCAATCTTGACATTTGTGACCTCTTGACTTTTCACAGCTCACTCGGCTTCTCTCATTACCTCCCCCCCTCGAGTTCATTCTAAAACTTCTCCTACTTGCTAGTGTTTGCTGCAGAAGGAGTTGCTGCAGAGGGAGAGCGCCGGGCTGGCGTTGTTGGGAGTCTTCACGTGTGTCACTGTGGCAAAATCTACTGTCTTCCATCTGCCTCATTGGATTGTGCTTACACTACTGTTGCAGAAGGAATGTTTTTTTTATCCATTTTTCCCTGCAAAGCACATTGTTATTTCATCGCCGTGGAAGTGGGCAGAGTAAGGCTCCTCTATCAAGTCAGATGAAGCAAAAAATATATTCAATGTAATGAAAAAAAAGAAAAAAAACTTCTGGGCAATTGTCCCTTTCTTATTCATCAACCGCGGCATCGCTCCTGCTTTCTTCTCTCAGCCCCCTTTCTCTGTTCTCATGGTCCCACTTCATTTCTTCATCCATTGATTTTCTAGTTTTTGCCAATCTTAGCCTGCAATATGCATCATTCCGTCATTTTCACGGCGCAGAGAGACATCTCTCTCCCTATGCAACTCCTCTGTTCTTTCACTTCTCCCCTCCAATTCCTCTTTCACTGTCTCATTAGAGCCGCAGCAGGGTGTTAGAGGCGACAGGTAGAGATCTCCTGACAGACCTCATTTAGTGCAGACAAATACCTGGGCCGGCTGCGAAAAAACCCATACGCGCATTTCTCTTTCAATCATTTCCTCCACTCTTTTTTTTCCTTTCTTGTTATTCTGCCGTGATAAGAGCTGCTGTTCCCACCACTGTTTCTGCGGCTCCCGACTCGGCCTCAAGGACCACGCCGGGGCATAATTTGAGTGCACGTCGCCACCTTTGTCTCTATTAGCGGTGCAACCCGGTGGCAGTGGTACAAAGTTGCGCGCGCCCCATTATATTTTGTGACCAGGGGCCACCGTGTGAGAGCTGAAGAAGCTTCGGGAGCCACTAATGAAGTCAACAGGCTTCCAGTGCCAATCCTTGCCACCCCCTCGGTAGCGAGGGCGCCACATCAGCCTATTGTGTGGAATTAAGTTTTGGCCTTTCAACAGTGCACACACCCAGAGCTATGAATGACACTTACTAACAGGGGTGAAGCTGGCAACCTCTTTCTGCAGGATGGAAGTCTAAATCCAGCCCCAGAGTGGATGTATTGAGACGATACTCAGTGTAGGCGTCGTATTATTTATTTGCATAACTGCGTGACGAGGAAGAGAAGTTTTTAAACTGTATCTGTGGCCTTTTAGAGCATTCTGTCATTCTTTCATTCTTCTCCAGACTTGTCCAGACCAGTTCATGGGACTTCCTACTTCCTACTTCCTTCAAGGTCCATCACAAATGCGTTCAGCCTTTGAGGAGATAATGAGTCGAGGATGTTTACTGACCCGCGATAACGTGAGGTCATGATTAAAGGATATGCTCGGTGTTACTGAGGAGAGCACATCACCCTGACACAGAGCATCTACACTCTTCAGATAATTGTCCGCTGGCAGACTTTGATCAACATTCACGGGGTCACTTCGCAAACACCCCCGACATGAACTCTACCCATCTCCATGTAAGCTTATATTCCCCGACCCAGCGACAGGGCAGCGTCCTTTCATCTTAACAGAGTGAACTCAATAGGCTCTTTCTTTATTGGACCATACCCCACTTGTATAAACGTCGATCAGCAGCCTGTCCCACCAGGGTGGTGGAGATGGGCCAGGTCCCCAAAGAGATGTCTAGGTCAGATAATGACGCACTGACATGCTCAGATCTACTTCAGTCAAGGTGAGGACATGACTTTGGGAACTGTTTAGTCTCTTGTTTAACTTTAACCAGGCTGTGCTTCGTTTCATTGGATCTCTCTCTCTTTCTCCCTGTTTATCGGCCCACCCTCCTCTCGGTGGTCAATACTCATTTTGGACTTGTTTATCAGGTCAAACAGCAGCTCATTGACTACAAGAGTGTCATTGGTTTCCTGGGAGATAAGCACCAACACACAAACAATGTCCATACACAGGCTGACGGAGACCAGGCGAAGAAAAAGTCAACAATCCTGAACCTTGAACTGTTTCCACACAAAAAATGTGGAGAGCAAGACAGAAGTGTGTGTGTGTGTGTGTGTGCATCCAGGTGTGTGAATAATAGATGGAGGGCTGAGAGCCAGACACTGTCTTGAGATCAGACATCACCCTGGATCCTGTTACCACACACACTGCCATCAGAATAACTCTGGAGCCACACACTCCCTACACACACCTCAGATCAAACACAACTACACATGCACATGGCCTATTTATGTGCACAGCCCCATGTGTGCAGACCCACATACGGTGACCTTTCTGCACACCGAGGCAAAACAGCATCGGCATCTTGAGAGTATTATTCAGGTGGAGTTCAGGAATTTGAAATCGTCTTTAAAGATGACTAACTATACAGACTACAAGCATGCTTCTGCAAGAACGCACTTACACACACACAGAGCTATGTAACAAAAGCAAAAAAAAAATAAAAAAAAATCTCAAAAACACCACACAAAGCTATGGATGGCTGACTTAAGCTGAGGATCACACGTACCCATGGATTCATGAATTACAAATGGCCTTACACTGTGTGTGTGTGTGTGTGTGTGTGTGTGTGTGGTGTGGAAGCATTCATTGCCGACCCTTCAGTTTTATGGTGTGGTGATTTATGAGGTCCCTTCCCGTGTTTCTAATTAAATAGGGAAACACCTCAGAACCAATTCCTCAGAGATAAGCAGGTAGGATTTTTTGTGTGTGTGTTCCTTCCTTATTGTCTGTGCGAGTGTGTGTGTGTGTGTGTCTGTATATTCCCTTGTTTCCAGCCCTAAGGGCACGTCCCTTTTTCTTCCTCATCTCTCCTCTTTGGCTTTATTCCTTCATTAAACACACTGCCACACTCCCTCTAATATACCTGTTTTCCCACTGAAGTGAAAAATTGTGTAGCTGGTATAGCAGGGGACGGGGGACGGGGGACGGGGGACGGGGGGGGGGGTGAGGAGGGGACGGGGGGGGGGTTGAGGAGGAGAGACAAAGAGGGAGGCACGGAGCAAGAAAATAAAAATAAGGCAAGTGCAGAGGACAGGGGGAGCGAGGAATAACGCTGCACTAAACCCTTGAGGCGTGTGTTGATTCACCAACTGCTACAATAATGGAAATCACTGAAGGAAATAAGGTAAGGCCGAGAAAGAGCAAAAAGAGTAAAGGTCAGTGTCCACGGAAAATGGCTTGGAAGCTTACGTGTGAGGGAACAAATGCAATACTCGTTTAATTTACACTGCCGGCTGCAGGAGGCATGGGGGCGGCTCCACTGCGTTTTTTTTTACTCCGTGCATTTAAACAAGTAAACAATGCACAATATACAAACAGGAATGTAACTTATTGTTTGCATTTTAATTAGTAGTTTCTATGAATGTAATATGCATTTTCCTTTTCAATGTATATGATGGGAAACTGCATGATTTCTTTAAAGCAAAAGCGCCAAAAACCATGCGTCTGAGTTAGCGATAGCCCCCGAGCTAATCGTTGCGACGGTGGACGGTCGCCGCGAGAACCAGAAAGAGGGGAGGAAGAAGAGAAATAAAAGTATTACCGCGCTGTGCGTTTACCAAACAATGAGCCCAATTCCCTCAAGTCACTTCTATTTTCTCGCTCTCACTTCAAAAACGCACCAGAAGCAAACACATTAATCACAACACAACACAATTATGTCTGGCACCCTGGAATTGTATTATAGGCTACAGCTTGACTTTAACTTTAATATAGCAGCAAGGTTTTTCTGGCATGTCTGGGAAAAAAACAAAAAAAAAACCATGATGCATTAGTCTGAGTGACACAGCAGTTGTGGGTGTTTAAACTGGGAGATGATGTTTAGCCCTCATGTTTAGGAATCAAGAAAACGACCTGGTCGTGAACCCGGTGATTATAACGATTATTGTCACCAATATCTCGTACAAATCAAGACGTCACAGAAATAATCCTCTCAGACTCCACATGAGCGTTTCTTCATTTCTTCGTCTAAAATTAACGCGTCTTTATCAAGGGAACACATTACGAGTTCTACGCCCATGCATTAGGCAGAAAAATGAAAAACTGAAAATGGAGGCTGCACGCAGGGAGTCAGACAAATTCATCCCATACGTAAATGAGCTCTATCTAGCTCATCTAATAACAGTGATGAGAAATATGAAGCACAGACACACAAGAAAACCTATTTTTCTCTTCCCACAGTAGATTTAAAGCACTTGGAGGAATTGAACTGGCCGAGACCGAGGGCATCTCATACCCACAGCTCTGCACCGGGTCCGTCTTGACTCCTTCTCCTCCCCCGTTGTCTTATTATCTACATTCACACCGTCCCTTCTGCGATGTGACATATCAAAGCTCGACGAGCAAACAGGTGAACCGAGTGCCCCTCTGTCGGAGCAGAGCAAGCCTGAATGACAGAGAGGCAGAGACAAAGAGGGGAGAGAGCGAGAGAGAGAGACAGATCACCTGCAGGACGCCAGGAAGATATGAGCGTAAGCTGCGTTAAAACTTGACGACAGATAAAAGTTAATTCTTTCGGTGGGAGAGACAGACGCAGGGGAAGAGGGAGGGAGGAGAGACTGAGAGGATATCTGGTGAATGGGGCCTGTCAGCTCACGTCGTGCAGAAATCCTCTTATACCTCAAAATTTCAATTAGGTGGGGAAGCGTCTCGGTGCGGCGCGCTTCTCTCATTCTGTGCAGGAAGTACAAGGTGCACAAGGTGGGATTTGTCACAGCGGCGACAGGCCCGCTCCACCTACATTATGATTCAAAGAAAGACGCGCACACACACACACTCACACGCAAACATCCCGTCCACCTGCCAAAGTCACTTCAAGTGACAACGGCGCTGCATGCGATGCTACTTCAGTGTTCAGTGAGCGGTGCTGCAATTGAGTTTGTTCCACCGAAGAGGATCTGGAATTTAAAGTCCACAGGTTCGGGCGTCCGCGTTAACGGCGGCCAATTACGCTTCGTGTCAGTCTCTCCAAATGACACAACCTGCAGCAATTACAGCGGCGAGCGGGGCCGCCTGCTCTCATTCAGTGCTCTGACCTCATCGTTTCACGGCCTTTCAGCCAGAAAGACATAAAGAAATAAGCAACTTTAGGGTGTGACTAACTACAAAGTCCCGCCCCCTCCGGTCACTATCATATTTCACCTATAGCATTTCACCAATTTTTTTTTATCCAGCTCTTCGCTGTTCTTTAAAACTACCCATCTCTTGTTACCGCTGCCTCCCTTGTGTCCGCAACCCCTCTGACTCCTTTACCGTTGCCTTTCTTTCTGCCTCTCCAGCCTTTCTCTTCTCCTCTTTCCCAAAACTCAATCCTGTCCTTCTCTTCTTCTCACCTTTCCCCCGCCTCCCCGCGCTCTATTCCCTGCTTCCCAGCTGGCTTTCATCTTGCCCAGGTTAGATTACTGTAAAGCACTGCCTGTCTGCTAGCATTCCTGAAAGCTTTTCATCTCTGCTTCGATTCATCTGGGGAGACAGAGAGAGCGCGGGAGAAAGAGAGGAACGCAGAGGATACTCGCGGAGAGATAGACAGAGGAGGAGGGACAGACGAGAGGAGCAAAAAAGGCTGTGTTCCTGTGCTTATAGATTTCGGAGCCTTCAGTGGTTAACCTGCACTGCACACTGCACCGTGGGCTGATGGGAAATTTCCCTGCTGGTCTCTTGGCTGTCTGTGAGACGCCCACTCAGAGCTAAGAGCACACCTCACTGGGGACGCACGCAAACACACACACACACGCTCTGGCTGCAGCGGCAAAGCAAAATAACAACACACAAACATCAACAATGCAGTTGAAATCAAACCAGGAAAAACTATTGAATCCACAACCTGTATGAAGCGGATCAGATTCAGCAACACAACTTGTGCCGAAGTGTGTGTCCCGGGCTGCACACACACCCTGACAGTTTACAAACAGCAGCACAGCTTTAATTACAGGAGGCCCTCCAGCTGTTTGTCACACAGACTCTCAGTTTGCGTGGGTGTGCGTTTGCCGTTTTTTGTGCATTTGTGTCGCACGGAAATGGGGAACTGTGTCAGTGAGTGAGCATCCAGCTGTGGGTACACTGGAGTGCAGAGTTAACGTCTGACAACTGCACGGCTTGGTTACTGAGGGGGGGAAGTGTGTGTGTGTGTGTTTAATATGCAGAGATTTGAAAAACACCTCACAGTTTGTGCAACCGCTCAAACAAATTCAAAATGCTTAAACAGTTTCTACATGTAGATCTAGTACTTTGTGTTTACGTGTTTGTAGTAACACAAAACTGTGCTGATTGGTATCAAAGATCAGTTAATTGAGTAATATTTTCAGCCCATTTCAGAAATAAGCTACACAAATAAGAAAAAATGATATTCCATAAACCTTTGGGGGAAAGTTTGTTATTCATTTTAATCTGACTTTCCCCCATCTTCTTTGTGTCACGGCCGGGCTGTGGCACCTTCGACTGATCTTTTTTACTCTCCTTCACTCACAAACTTCGTTTGTCTCTCTGTGAAACGGACGCGTGACGGTGCGGGTCCTTTCAAGCGCGAGTGGGCATCCCCCATATGTGATATTTATAGAGCTGCCAGTCCTCTGACCATACTCACAACTCCCTCACCCTTTAATCTCACCGCTGTCATCGACTGTCACCGCCTTATGACTGTGGCCTTGGCTGCATGCCAGCATACAGAGCATGTGTGTGTGTGTGTGTGTGTGTGTGTGTGTGTGAGAGAGAGAGAGAGGGACTGCTGAGCTGCAACAACACTGTGCAGTGTAGTAGAATACAACCTGTCAGTCAAAAGTAGGGCAGAAGTGTCAGGCGGAAAGTAAGGGTGCTCAGTAATGAAACCAGTCGTAACACACACACACACCCCCCCCCCTCCCCCAGCTCCAAATAATAAATAAATGTGTTTTCATAACAACAGCAAACAGAAAATAAATGCAATCAGCCTGAGCTCCCACTGCAATCCCAGTATATGAGGAGCAACGCACTAATTTGGCGAGAAAATCGAGAGCGAAGGAAAAAGACTTGAGAGAAAAAGAGGGGGAGGGCAGGGGAGGAGACCTGAGCCTTTACATTGACAAACTGAATTGAATTAGCCATTTCTGGAGAATAACGATTCTTTAGTCTCCGGCAGAAATTACCAGGCCGCACACATAAAAATGGAAATTACACATAATGAATACATTAACATGTTTGTCATGATAATTCTTACAATCAAAGCGAACAGTATGTGGTGCTCATTGCCCTGAATGATCTACAGTTCTCTGAATAGGCCCTCAGAGGCTGTTTGGTTGCTGTCCACATCCTCTGTGTGCAGATTCAAGAAATCACTCGAGGCAGATGAGCGAGCTTAATGAACGAATGAATGAAGTGATCAACAGTCTGGCAAATGGCCTCTTACAGGCATTTGAAAAGGACGGCAAAATCCTGCAGGCACGCACCAACACACACACACACACGGACAAAGACGAGAGGCGAGCTTTACCCTGTTATGATAAGCATTTATCACGAAAGCCTTCCACAAAACAGCTAATTTGTCAGGCTCTGTGGGAAGCTCATTGTTCCTGGAGAGGTGATGTGAAATTGTTGCGAGGCAGCAAAGTAAGAACCGACGCGGCTACGATAATCTGCGGACGACGGAAACTCCTTTTTCTACAAACGCTCAATAAAAGAGATTATGACGCGAGGACGCTCGCCGCCTCTGTTTTGAACTCCACAGATGTGAGTAAACGTCGAGCACCAGAGATGTGACCAGGACACGGCTCGAGCTTAATAAACCTGGGATTATGAGGGCTCGAATCGTAAAAATAATAAGAATTATTATGTCTGAGAGTATAAATGATGCATAAGTAGCGTCCCTGCTGTCAGAGGCCAAACACATTAAGACAGTCCGAGCGCACCACCGGGGCCTCCACAGGCTGAGAAACCCCATCCATCCTCCACAGTGGGTTAATTGTACAGTCTGGATGAGAGAGCCGCCTCTGGACACAGACAGATGGATTCTCTAACCGCTCTCTCTCCCCTCTCCCTCCCTCTCGTCATTATCTATTCTTCAGGTGGACCCGCTGAGCAAGCACGCGGACCGGCCTCATCCATTTCCCCATTATTCTGGGTGTGACGGAGTTACTGGAACTAATACTGCCTAAACGGTAAAAGACCAGTGCACGCAACACTCGTTCTGTCTTTAATCAATCGCCGCGTTATTAAGTTGCTGCCACCGCGGTGTTTAAAGCAGAATCGATAAATGCAGTTTATGCCGTAAAATATGCTGCCGTGTGTTTCGCCGGCCGTCACCGTGGGGTAATAGTAAGAGGGATTATTGTTGTCACCGCTCAGCCGGCCTGTGTAACGTCAGCCTTTGGGGAAATTAACAAGATTTCCCTGTTTTCCCAACACTGTGCAAGCCCAGCAACTTCCAATCCGAGTGAATGAACGACTGAGGCAGGAGCCTCGGAGTCTTTCTCCGAGAAAATTAACCTCAATTATTGACTGGTTTGGTGAGGAGATAAATTCAATTATTGTTTCAACCTCTTCACGAAACCCAAAGCCAAATTATATGATGTGATTTCATGTGATAGATTTTTTTTTTTACTCAGCAAAATGAATATAATATGAAACTGGCTGTCCTGAATCCCGATGAGCAGACCGTCGCCTGTCTGCGTGAAGCGCTGCCGAAACTGCAGCTGAAATTATTTGACCCCTGGAGGTCACATCGCCGAGCTTTATGTTATTTCTCCTCTGCATCCAATATTGTTGAACTGCCCGTGACTTAATAGAAAACGGCTCCAACAGCATGAGAAGGCATTTAATGTTTACAAATCCAGGATCACAATCTGTCACAGCTGTATCTATAGAGAGCCGATACGCTCCAAACAAATCAATAACACCTCCGAGTCAGATTCGCTGCCCCCCCCCCAACCTCATTTCCGTCACCCCGAGTCCCTAAACTGTCCCATTTGAGCCCAATCATTCCCATCTCCCAGGGGCTATGTATTTTAGCGAGCCCAGTCACAGCCCCTTAGCTTTTCATGATCTATAAGCATGCGTGTCTCTCTGGAGGTCTCAGGCCGGGAGATGAGGGCTCTCGGAGCGGACTGGCGGAGGGATTAGCTTTCCTATCCTCCTCCAGCTCTTTACCATTTTAATGAGGCAGGACCAGAGGGTCTTTCTTCCACCCCAGCCAACTGTGTCATAGTCTGGGCCTGGGGACAGAATGTGGCTGCAGGGGTTCAGGGACGGCTCTAATACAGTGCAGCCATTGTGGGGGGAAATGGAGTGAGATACGGCGCTGATGAGAGAGGACTGAGGAGAGGTGTGTGCGTGAGACAGACCGAGACGGAAATACGTGGGTGTTGGGTACGAGTGTGTATGCATAACCCGGTCTGTGTGTGTGTGTGTGTGTGTGTGTGTGTCTCTTCTGCCAGAATAAAAGAGTAATTTAGGGCTTTCTGTGGGCCTACCTCCAGAGCTCCGGCATGCACCCTGATAACACAGAGAGGGCACATGGGGATTACCTCTCCATTGAAGGAACTGTAATTACCTGCTGATATGAATATTATTATTATTACCACCAGGCGAAAACCTCAGGATTTCCCTTTCAAACAATCCACAAAATCAGCCAGGAGAAGGGTTAACTAGGCAGGAGGAAGACAATGGTGCCGAGGCTTCGGGCTGGGCGGGTATTAATCATCCACCAGGTCGGCTGAGTCCATCATTGGTGGTTTGGCCAAATTTATCATTTTATTTTGCTCATAAAAAGGAAATGATCAGCTGAGGAAGTGACACACATTCAAGACCATACGATCGGGAGCGATCAAAGAGGCTCATTGGTTCTACTATGCCCAGTATTTGTAAACTGGAGGAGGACAAAGCTACTGTCACTGCAGTGAGAGAGTGGATTAAAAAACAACAAAAAAAAAGCATGGCTGCCAAAGGGCTTGACAGCACGGACAGAGGGCTGAGGGGTCTGATTGTGTGTGGAGAGATCAAGGGTGTGTGTGTGTGTGTGTGCACATCGATGCACATGTCCATGCATTCATGGGATCAAGCGTCCAAAGACACCTCAGAAGAATCTCGACCGAGACCATTATGCAAACAAAAGTGGAGCCGCAGCAGGGGGTCCGAGGGAGTCCTTGCTATTGGACAAAGGGGTTGCCAATCACCACAGGGGGTCAGGAGGGTGGTCAAAACTCATATACGGGTACAATGGCTCTTTGGGAATTCTCTCTCTCCCTGTCACACACACACACTTGCCCACATGCATGCACATATGCACCCTGCAAGAATGCATAGCTAATCAACCTTGGGCAAAACAGACAAATAACCTTGGACTGATGTTCTGTGTGTGTGTGTCAGTGATAAAGGGTTTCATAAAAAGAAGGAACTCCACCAGCCGAAGAATGCTACTGATGTGAATGCATGCAGCCGTGCCCTTTGAATTGGTTAGAATGGAGCAGTCCATGAAGAGGAGTCATTGATTTGGGCTGAAGTCCACTTCACGGTGGTTTTGGCGTTAAGAGGGTGAGACTGAGAACCATTTCACAGCCAAAGACACTCGGCCTCGGGGCAGAAATGCCTGTGGAGTACAGCTAGGCTCATTGCTATGACCCACGGATGTCAAGGGGCACGGGACACAATCATTACTGTCACTAAAGCTTGACAATGACTTTGGCCTTTGTCCGTCTGTCTCAATCTTTCTCACGCATACGCTGAATGGTCTCAGATACACGACCACGACTTCAGTGGCCACATCCTGAACCAACAAGGACTCAGAGATTCGTTTTCTTCCTCTCCTCTTTTTCTCACATGCAAAAGTCCAACGGAATAACAGCAGGATAAATAAAATTAGTTTCTGGAGGAGCAACAAAGTCACTGCAGTGTATAAACTCTAAAGCCAGGAGCTTGAAGTCTACAAACTTAAATAAACATAAGATCTGTGGCAAAACAAGCTGCCAGGCTGGAAAACAGAAAGCCCCTGTTTATATTTGTTATCAAAAACTCGCTATTAACTTAACAAGCGCCTGGCAGGAGAGAGGAGCGGTTCAGAACGGCACTATTTCTGGGTGCTTAAAGCTAAGCTATTGAACAGGTGGAGTGATAAAAGACTCTTATTGGCGTTTTAAGCTTGGCGGGGTTCATTACACTAACAATGCTGAGGGGAGAGTTTTGTGTTGGAGAGATGTGAAGAACACAATTTGGCAAAATGCTTGTTTGCTACTGGGTTCAGGACCGGCCCCCAGGTGTTATGATATCAAAACCGACGCATCTGTTATCAATCAGTTCATAACATTATCCTCTCTCCTCCTTCCACCGCCTCTTAAGAACAAACGCCTCTGCTTCACCTGGACATCCTCCCTGAGGGGACACACAGAGACCACCAGCATTCCCTCTTTTTCTCCCTGTAACCCCCCCCCAGCTTCCCCCAGATAAACTCTATGCACCTTCTCCAATTAAAGAAAAAAATAAGACTCAAAGGCCTCTTCTTGAAGAACTAGGACGAGTGCCTCACTGGGAGAGGAAGAGAAAAAGGTTGCAATGTGGAGGAGTGGGAGAAGTGTTTTAATTGGATAAAAAGGCCGACGCCGAGGCTGGCGCGTACAGTACGTGGGCACAGGAATCCATACGCGTGGAGTAGGATTGTTTTCAAGAGGGGAGAGGGTAACAGCTCAGAACAAATAATGGCGGAGAAGGAAAACATCATATGAATATATACCACCAAAGTTCTAAGGGGCAGGAAGTTTCACAACATACTGACAATTTCCAATTCTCTTGAAGCTGTATTGTACTCTGTGAAAGTACAAATGAGTCAAGCAGAGACGGGGGGACATGGATAAAAGTACCAGCCAAAAAGTTGTGGCATCTGACATCAGTCTGAGGGGGTGTATACAGTTTGGTTGGTCCTGTAAAACGTCTGCAAGTCTGGAATCTCCTGAAGCATCGTCAGAGAATCATACACAAGAAGCTCAGCATCACCCCCCCCCCGGCAAAAAACAAATACCGGACATGCTTGTCTTACGAAACCCCTTTAGGACTCAGATGTGCATGGGCATACATATAATTCCAGTGTGTGACTAATTATTAATTTCTTCGTTGTGTGTTGCTGTGTGTCACTGCTCCTGCCCGACTGCTTTGCATTCTCATCGCTCACGCCGCGCACACAGATGAAAGCGGGACTTGTGTGTAATTAATTGAATATGTTTGTAATTAGGGGCAGAGAGAGGGAGAGAGAGATGCATGCGAGCCTCCTTTTGTTTTGTCTGTAGCGCCTCACCACAGCACGGGAAAATAAAAACTGATTATGCAGAACACTAATTACCATGGAATTATCTCCCTCACTTCGCAGGGTTAATTCTTTTTCCCCGTGTGTGTGTTGCCGTGTGCACTTGTTTCTCCGGTCGCTGTGTCACTGACCATCAGCCCGATCACGGAGAGGCGCACACTCGAGACGGAGGATGATGAAACTATTTCCATCTTTTTCTTCAAAATGTTTTTCCAGGTTCCAAACCCGGGTCAGTCTAAGCCGCTCCGGAAAGGTCTTCAGGGCTCAGCGGTGAATGAGCAGGGGACCATGAAGTCCGCGTCTATTCACAAAAAAGGCCAGGCAGCAGTTTCGACTCAGTTTAATAAATGAGCGTCCTATCCATAGTTGTTGGTCTGAGAAGTCGAGCTCTGCAGCTGAATGAGCTCGGCTGCGATTCCGCTCAGTCTGCCTCCCTGTTATCTTTGCCTTTTGCTAAGCAGCAAGAGTTGGTAATGAGTTGGCTGGTTGGCTGGATTGTTCTGTTTATGCATTGTGACCGTGCGTGTGAGTGTGTGTGTCTGTTTCACGCACACACGCACACACCACTTCCAACAGTGCCTAAAATGCCATCTGATTAACAGGCGGTGGCGTTAATAAGCTTAGCCTGCGACAGCTTTTACACAAACAAACACAGATGCACAGGTGGAACCAGGAGACCGGCTTTAAAAGCATGCGAGGCTTTTAAAGTGAGCGTCTATGGGCCTGGGGCAGGAACAAAAGGTCTAAGCACACGCAACAATTAATCCTGACAGGGCACAGGCATCTCGTGTTCTGTGAGATCTGCTGTCAGAATGGGGAAGTGGTTTATCTGTAGATCCACCTATAAACACCGTCCTGATGTCCTCTGACGTGGACATGTGGGGGGGGGGGCACCCTCTTCCCTCTAGATTACAGAAATGGAAAAGTGGATCCCTCCAGACTTCCCTCACTCTCTCTCCCCTTTCTCTCTCTGCTTCCGTTTTCCTACATCCTGCCGCTGCATGGCTCGGCTCGGCCTGTGTTACCATGGCAACAGGGACCGGTGCGGCACGGCGACTACTAAGGAGGGAGAGAGGAGACGAAGAGAGCGAGAGAGGAGTCCACCTGCAGCCCTCTCACCAGCAGCAGAAACCCTGAGGGGAATCTGGAGGGAGAGATGAAGAAGACAACGGTTCATCCCCAACTTCCTTTTCTCCATTTGTCCTTCAGCATCAACACCGACTTGTCCTTCCCTCTCTTCCTCTCTTATCTCCTTCCTCCTCCCTGTATCCAGCCCTCGTCTTCCCTCTTTGTCCCCAAACTCTCTCTCTCTCTCTTCCTTTCAATCTCCCCCACCACCCCCTCCTCCATTCTCTCTCTTCTTCTTTTCCACCTCCCAGAATGAATTAGTGATGACAGTGGTTGGGTCCACACAGTGGTGAAGTAGAATTGTAATTATAAAAATGTCACTCCTGGTTATGCCGGGAGAATGAGAAGGAGGCATTACCGCGTGTGACATCTGTACTTTGTTGAGAAAGACGGAAGAAAGAGCTCAATCTGCTTTCTGCTGCTCACAAGGTCAATCAGCCGCGTGTGGGAGCCCAGGGCGGGTTTATAGACGCCGTCACGTCACGTCACATCTGAGAGGGAGAGTTGTGCTTTAAATGTCGCCTCATGACATTATACAACCGACATAAAATCTCTGACTCCACACTTAAGTTATATATCGGGACATTACATCTTTACATGTTTCCTTTTCTGTGACATTTACGAAAGAACATTCCTCTCCTTACTCATCCATTACATCATGATTCATCAGCAGCAGCACAGAAGAAAGTTTTACTCTCCCTAATACACATAATATATAATCACCACGCTATAAAACATAGTTGTAGGGCCAGAGAGGATCAATCTGTCGGAGCTTTCATTCCTCACATATTAAAGGACGCATCTTAAGGACCCTACGAAATGGGACAGCCAAATTGCAGCACTCTGACGCAACGGGTCTTCAAATGCAGCCTCCCGAGGACCCTGGCCTGAGACACAGCTTTATCACCATTGCAGCTATGTGTGCTTTTTAGGTCAGGACAGCTTTAAGAAAGTATTACTTTTACCAAAGATGAATCATCTACAAGAGCTCGGCTTGAGTTTTCAATTTGAAATTTGAAGCCACATCTCGGTTTAATGTTTATGATTGTGCAGATAGAACATTTAGTCCTGCGCCTGATTCCCACTTTATTGTTACGATATGAGACGCTGATGTGGCTTTGGAGGCAGCGGGGGGGGGGGGGGGTGGGGGGGGTGGGGGGGGGGGGGGGGGGGGGGGGGGGGGGGGGGGGGGGCGTAATAAAGTGTGTGTATTCAGGCCTGTTAGAGTCATAAGTAAAGGCAGAGCTGTCACTCTGATGTACCAATCTGACCTGAGCAGGGCCGCGGAGCCGACGCTCCCATCACGCTGATAAAGATGTTCATAAAAGGATTTATATTGGCTGTCACAGAGTGTATAGATCCTTATCAGGGCCCATATAGATGCAACAGCCATGCACATGGAGTCAGATGGAGGGAGAGACACACACACCCATGCAGTGCCCCCCGCCCCATTCATCTTCACTATTTATGCGACCGAACCAACTGCGATCACAGTGATCTCACCAGCTGATTCTGGTTCAGATTTCGAGGTATTGGATGACAAGAGGAAATCACATAGAGCACAGATACGATCGGACCCAGGGACATCCTCCGCTCCTTCCACCAAAATACAACTGTTTGACACACACAGCGCAGGCAGCCGGCTCCTCCCGTCATTACCGCAGCGGCTCACATTCCCCTCCACAGACAACGTAAACTAATTACCGGCATCCTGTTTTAGAACAGGACGTGGTGATGAGTGAGTGACAGTGTGTGTGTGTGTGTGTGTGTGTATTTGTCCATGCACTCATAGTGAATATCTTAATGTTTTAACCATGTATTAATACACTGGGGAGGTTGCTCCCGAAGGTCATCCTGCAATATTCCCTCGTTCTCATCTCTTCTGTTTTAGTCAAAAATGTACAGGAGGAATTTCAAAGCTTGTAAAAAAAATAAAAAGGGGGGACACTTCTCTAGTCTGTCCTTGTCATCTGAATTACATCATAAATGCAATATCATGGTAGTTGATTAATGCAGTGAGCTGCAGAAGCTTTTTATGGCTGATATAGCCCCTGTATAAACATAATTAAGAGAGCAGGGGTGGAAAGATGGAGAGGTTATATGGTGCAGGACCCTTTCATTAACAAAATGCATTAGTGCATAAAGGGAAATGAAACAAAACAAAGAATAATTACGATGCAGTGACTCGAGCCAGCACATGCAACTTTACACGCCTGTGTCTGTCAAATGTTAATGCGTGGATTAATATGCGCGTGCGAGTCAGACCCGGCCTCTGACTGTTATCAGGTGGTTTTCAAGGTTACTTTAGCGACTTTAATTAACACACACCACCAGAGGGAGGCTCCACTGATACAAGAGGAAACTCTCTATCAGTGTCAGTGCAACACTGCTGCTGCTGCTGCTGCGGGCCAGTACAGTGTTTGTTGTTCACACCCGAGGTGAACAAGCAATAAATCAAACTGAGAGAAAATCCGGGCACGGTTGCACTGTACACACACGTGTGGAAGCAAGTTGATGAGAGAATCTCACACACACGCACGCACGATGGTTCAAGACGGGAGTGAGAGACTGAAATGTTTCAAAACTTCGTCAAGGTCAGGTTGTGATTGTTCCAGACACGCACATCTTTCAAATCTATTTCTTGGAGGAGATTCACATGAAAGACACTCGCGTTGTGAATCAAGTTGATAATTCTGTGTTGCTGGCGTTTTTAGCGTTCAGCTCCGGCCCCATGAAACAGTTCGGAAGGGCGGAAGGTGAATCTCAGTCGAAGTGTATCCCTACTGGCACAATCGAATATCTACAGAGCTCAAGACAAAGAGAGAAATACTGATCCCACCGCAGAGCTTTTTCTGATCATGTCACAGACGAGTCATTTCAGAACGCCGTGCTGGATTAAGGGAGCGAGACGCAGGACGAGAAATGACAACCTTGATGAAAAGTTAAAGCAGGCGACAAAGGTGAGAAAAGAAATTTAATTAAACTGAAGCCTGAAAGGACCGAAAGACAAATCAATGAAGGACAGAAATGAACAAAAGACACACTGGAGCAGGTATGCAGATGGAATGTAGCAAAGTACGACTGCGTCAAAACCCAGTTCTCCGAGCCAGAGAAGAGGAGAGGAAGAAAAAAAGCAGAGCCCCACAGAGGGAAGAGCATGTTTCTTCTCGCGCTGAGTCCCCACGCGTCTGACAGTCCAATGGATGATTTATGGCGAACGTTGCCTTGCAGTGTAATTGGCCGCCATGTTGGTTTCTGGTGTTGGGAGGAGAGCGCGAGAGAAGCGGAGGTATCTCAGGACCTGCGTCCAGCAATCTACTGCGAGAGTCAGGAGGTGGAGAGGCTGAAGGGAGGAGAGGGATGAGGGGAATATGGCGGAAGACAGACCCCACACTAATGCGCGTTTCAGGCCTGACGTCACTGGCTCAGCTGTGGTATTTAGAGTTTTCAAATGAGGTATTCAACAACATGTTGAAAAAGAGCATCGGTCAGATCTGATGATCTAGTCCACAGTAATCGGGTGAGTAACCGCCGTCATAGCTCCAGACGCGTCTGGATTTAAATATCGACATGTGCACAAGGCAGTGAGATCACCGCGGCCACGTCAAGATGAGCTCACGCTGGTGATCGCTGGTTAACGACAAAGTCAACACGGTGACCTTGAACAGAGAAGCCGTGTTTGACTCCCGGCCCTGATGGCGTGGTTGTCCTGCTGTCCCCTTAATGTCCTAAACATGTGCGATACACCTGTATGATGTCTCAACTCAACTCACAAAGACTTTCGGTCGCATTCATTTCAGGGAGCAGCCGTACAAAGCTAATACAACATGTTAAAGCATCAAGCTGAAGTTTGATTCTATTTCGTCCACATTATATATGCGCATACATTTAACTGGAATGATAGCAATAATCGTTTCAAAGTAGGTCTCCCATTTGATCTAATTTTGTAATGGGACAGATAAACGATCGAGGCCATTCACTGGTCTATTTGTCCGAGTGGGCATCCAGGTTTGAAGTCAGTGTGTCGATGCATCGCTCTGATGTGCAAATAACACAGAGGAGAAGTTGAGTGCTATTTGGTTCGGTGTTTAACTGATACCAGAATGACATCAAAGGCCTCTCTGTCTCTTTTATCTTCCAATCCTGAAACGGGCTTAATGCACACGCGCACACACACACACAGACACACACATAGACACACTAGCATTCACCTACAGGCCAGGGAAGAGAAGTGCACCGTCATCTGTAGGCACCAGATAAACCTATTCTGTCTCTCCTGTCCTCCCTGTGATGCGGCTCCATCGCTCCTTCATTACTCGCTCCCTCCCACCTCTTTTGTTTCCACTTTTCCCACCAGTGCTGGCGCTAGGTTGAGAGGAGTAGCTCTCCATTTTCTGTGTGTGAGCAGACCAGGCAAATAACTTCTCCCTTTAATGAGCATGTCGTGTTCCCTTGCTCTGCTCATTCCCCTAACACACCCTCTCCAACACTGTCAGCTCCCTGTGAAGGGCTTGGTTAGTGTGTGTGTGTGTGTGTGTGTGTGTGAATAGGAAGTAAAGATATTGTTGCTGTGTGACTGTAGCGGGCCAATAACTCGTCTCTTTAATGAGTGAGTGTCATGTTCCCTTGTTCTCTCAACTCTCCTAAAACAGCCCCTCAAACCCTGATAGCCTTCTCAGGGATGGAGGGATGCAGCGAGGGAGGATTACGGAGAGGAAGAGCAAGAGAGGATGCTGATAGAAAAAAAATTAGACAAGCATGAAAAATACTGTCAGAAAAAGCAAAGGAGTGAAAGAAAGAAAAGGACACACATACACACACACACACACACCCGAGGCTTCACCTTGAATCTGCAAAACCCTTTCCCACCAAACAGTAATCCCTCAACCTCTCTTCCTCCAGCGATTTCCAAACCCTCCGCTGATGTTGCATCACAGCCGTGAGATGACATCACACTCTTTCCTTGAGGTATAAGATCAATGAGCAATGTTGTACTATGCATGTACATTCAGACGCAATAGATATACAATACACTCCAACTCCAGATCAAACTATTAACCCATTAGAGTGGAGTGTGAGTTGATAATGAAACATACGACCACCAAACTCCGACAGACAAAAAGGAATCAGGTCCAAACTTCTGTCTGAGCAGCAACAACTGCTCAAAACTCTCTGCCGGAAGCAGGTGTGGATGAATATTCATGAGTGGAGCCAGCATCAGGTTCCCGTTTCCAACCTCCATTGTGCGAGTGAAGCCGAATGCGTGCGCTTTTGTGCACAGCGAGCGTGCCTCTGTATATGCGTGGCTGCGTGTAGGTGGGAAAATGGCCATTGCTCAGAGAGACAACTAAAGAAAAGACAGGGGCGTGAAAACAAAAACACAGACCGACTGCACTTGTGAATATTCAGAAGGCGACCGAGTGACTCACAGCAAATCAGCGGGGAGGCGCGGGGGGGGCCTGTTCGGCCAATGCTGCTCCACCAGCTCCGTAGTAATTTTCTTTTGTTCGTAGTTATTTATTTTTTATATAAATGAGTGAGTCGACCGAGAGGTTGCAAGCAAGGACTTTAACAAAAAGGGATTCTTTTTAAAGCAAATTACAGAACTCTGTGGCAGCCGCTTTGCATTTTAATCATCACGACTTTAATCAGGGTAACCAGTTCAGTAGGCAAGAAAAATGAGGGGAAATAAACTCAATATGCAAACAAGGCTCACAGTGTAGTCTGAAGACCTTTCACAGAGCATGAAAAATCAAGTGCGCTGGAAAACGGACCCACAACCAGATGCAGGAGGAGGCCAGAGAGCTTTGTCTTCGCTGTGTTGGCCGCAGATTCCGGTGGTTGCGATGGCAGTTTAGTCACAAATGGCGTTTCTGTGATTCGGGGCGTATATGACGACGTTGCTACAACAAAGTCTGACGGGGGCAAGAGACGCGACAAGTGTTTGGGCAGGGAGACAGACGCGGTACACGAGCCAATATTTTATTCAGATTAAATCCCTTTCACTTTCTTCTCTTCTCTGTGCGGAGTTTGAATGCGTTCGCCTCGTCTGTGTGGGTTTTCTCTGAGGACCCTGGCTTCCTCCCACAGTCCAAAGACATGCAAATCAGGGTTTGATAAAGTGGAGACTCTAAATTGACCATAGAACCATGAATGTGAGAGTATTCCATTGTTTGTCTCTGATTGTCAGCCCTACGAGAGGCTAGCAAAATACCAATATTCTCCCATTCCTACACACACACACACACACACACACACACACACACTAAAATGCTGTCACGCCACGGCAAAAGCACATTTCCGCTCATCATACTACATTACCATGGGAACGCTGTTTAACAGCTGGTCTCCATGCCAGAGCTGCGCCGGTATTCACCTTACATAATTTAAGCCCCATTTAGATTAGCTGTGTCCACTTAGCGATCCAGTGGGAGCAATGGCAGCCATACATTTTTTAAAGGCGGGAAGGGTGAATGGAATGGGAGGCTCCTTGGGAGACGCCACATGGAATGCGAGGCAAACGAGTAAATTGGGAGAGCGGCGGGGGAAAAA
This sequence comes from Pseudorhombus dupliciocellatus, assembly GCA_016785235.1. Lineage (NCBI taxonomy): Eukaryota > Metazoa > Chordata > Actinopteri > Pleuronectiformes > Paralichthyidae > Pseudorhombus > Pseudorhombus dupliciocellatus. The sequence continues at coordinate 83,803 of JAFBJW010000239.1, forward strand.
AAAAAAAGGTCACGATGGGCGAGGAAGGAAACGAACCCGCAAGACGAGCGGCGAGGTGAAGCGAGCGCGAACTGCGAGGAGAAACAAGAGAATAGAAAATCATAATGTTTCACCCACAGACAAAGTGATCAATTATTCAAGGATCCCTCTGTTTTTCCGTCCAATCAGTCAGGACCGTACACTCAGAGCGGCGGCGGGCGGAGAGGGAACGAGGCCGAGGCGAGGAAATGGGAGAAATGGTGAGAAATGAGAGTACTTGACATGATTGGCATTTTAATGTGATACAGAGATAACTGAGAGCCCAGGCAGCTCGTTACGGTTTCGATGGCTTTGCAGTCAGGACCCACGGAGTGCGGCGGAATCTCAGGCCTTACTTCGATTTATTACCCCCCCCTCCCACTTCCCCTCTTCAGCTAGAGCAGCCGCGGTGTTGCACAACCAAGTAAATAAACTATTAGAGGAACAGAAAACATGTTTTCAACTCCTGCTCCTTCATGTTCTCGTAGCATTTAAATAAATGATGTCGGCCGGATGTCTCTCAGCTGTAGTCCTCCACTATTGTATGGCTCAGGAATGGAAGGACTAGACCCCAACTAGACCCCTGAGGTAATAGATCAATTACTTAATACAAATTCACAAAAAGATAAGCAGTGGAATGTGTTTCTAAGGTGCCAATGGCCCATTGATCAACTCAGGACAGCTGTGTGTGTGTGTGTGTGTGTGTGTGTGTGTGAGCATATGACCTCGGCGTGTCACGTTTTGTCAGTCGGTACAGTATGTCAGTGGAGAGAGACAAACAATGACTCAGCAAACTCCCTCAATGAATTCCAGTCCGCTGCTGTGTCATGAGAAACATCCAGACCTGCGTCCACCATGTGACAAAGTGCCGATTCCATCCAATGTTAAAGCACCGAGCGATCATCCCTGTTTCCTCAAAGGTGCCGCAACCAGGGATACATTCAGAGATATTTCTATTTCCATCCCCAGCCACCCTGCTGCTCCCCTGCATCTCCTCCAGGTAAGCAGTGATCACACCAGCCCGTGACGCCACACTGGGACGCGTCTGCCGCCACACATCTCATCTGCCTAAATTAGCATGTATTACGCCGTCACGAGAGCCGTTTAGATCGCGCGGGTGACAGCGTGCACTAGGCGGAAGACGGGTAGACAAAGGTGCGAGGGGAGGCAGGTGTTGCCGGGTTTGGACGAGAGGGGGGTTCAAGGAGAGCGCAGCGGGGGTGAGAGCGGTGGAAGGAGAGAAGATGTGAAGGGTGGAGGGTTTAGAGGATATGACGGAGACTGAGGACGAGAATATATATAGTTAACTTGAGTACAAAAAAAAAATTTAAATTACAACCTGTCCTGCACTTCTTTTCCTTCTTCTCCTCACTTGATGCCATCACACCCCCCTGACGGATTAAGTGCTTTTCATCTTGTGCCAGGGTTTTTCACCCAGACACAGAGATTGAAAATCTAGCTAAAAAGTCCCGTTAAGAGCTTAACAGCCTCCTTTGTGACAGCGAGGCAACGCGCTTGGCCAAGAGGTCGATGGGCCTCCACTTAAGATCTCAACGATAACGGCAAGAATGACAGCACGTGTTGGCATGGTAATCCCCCCCCCCCACCCGCACCCCCGGGGCATCACAGCGCTCTCTGAAAGTATTTGTCCTCCAAAATGACACAGTCAGGAAGATAAAATCACAGTAATGACTGGGGGAGGGGGAGATATAATCTGAATTAAATAAGAACAACATTTCAACATAAGACAAATGTGCCAGATCCACCGCATCGTCAGTTTAGAGCTGCCTGTTGTCAGCTGAGTTGGGGAAAGTCTTTACAAAGAAATGATCAGAATTTTCTTCCATTCCTGGTTTCTGCCATTTCCTCTCACCTGTGATTGACAATTTTTCTTAGACTACTCGAGCGCCGGCGTGCAGAGCGCCTGACACACTGGGTGAAGTACGGCGGTTATAAATAACACGGGGAGTTCTTAGCACCGTGTGTTTGACCCAGATATGATCAATATTAGAGTGTAGGCCTCATTTCACGCTTTCTATGAATACAGAAACTTTCTCTAATCTTTGGCAACTTCCTCCTTTTTTTTTCTCAGCTAATGGAAAAAGCCTGGATTTGTCCAAAAAGCAGGGTGAGGGCAGAAGCCCCAAACACAAACACAGATGCTAATCTGGCGCCGCGGGGCCTGCTGTGGCCTCTGGCGATGAGGAACGGCCTGAACGGGAGCGCGGGTCACACAGGACACACACCCTCAACACCTGCGCAAGATCACATTCATCTTTTTTTAGTCCGCAGTGCTCAGTCAGCTCTCCGAGGCTCGGCCCGACAAAAAGATTAAGTGGGTGCAACAGGGACGATTCACCTGGCCCACGCAAAGGTCACCGTTGTGAACCCTCAGACAAGCTCGGACGCATAGATAGTAAATATGTGTTACACTCCAGTGGTTCCACTAACAACTGGGGGGGAAAAAAATACAAATAATAGAAACTGAAATCTGCAGCACTGCAGAGCAGAACATTAGCCAGAGCATCAGAGGATTTAATTACAGCCATTATGACAAGGCTGTGGATTGATCTGAAATTGACAATGATAATTAGATTTATTTTTAGCATTTTGCAGACTAAAGTTGACCATTATATAATTAAAGTGACCGTTACTGGAGTGAAATTAAATGTGGCAGGACACTAAATAACTCTAACAGCTGCAGGGCAGTGAGACCCAGCCTGTCCACACGGAGATAGTGACTTATATGTGTTTACATACCTGGACCAGGAAGAGGACGATTCCAAAGGAGACATCACAGGGACATGGGGGAGAGAGAAAGAAGGAGAAATTACGTTAATGCATTATTTTAAAAAAGGGTAAGTAATAATAATTTTGAGCAAGAATGATCAAAAGAGGCACAACAAAACAACTCCAAAAAAACCAAATGCTCAATTTTCACCACATAATAACCACATATGTCAAACTAATTCCAACAACGTCCCGCAGGGGGTTGTTTGTGTGAAGCGAAAAACACCCACAGGCCAAAATGATCAAATTTGTCAGGCAGTTTCCGCTCGTACCCGGAATCTAATCTTCCTCGCGCTAACTCTCAGCCCCCGTTAGAGGCGACAGCACCCGCTGCCTGGGCCGTGTTTGTGCGAGCGAGGCGGGCTGGCGCGGGGCAGGGCCGGTGCGCCGCGGTGCTGCGAAAGCAACCTCCGCTGCGGCGCCGCCGCAGGTTAGAAAGATGTGATTCATTAATCAACGCTGCCTGCAGGGAATAATGCTGCCTGCTGGCACAACCCCACTCTCTCTCTCTCTCTCTCTCCGTGCTCCCACCATCCACTGGACAAACAGCACAATAGTTTGCTGTATACATAAGGGTGCACATGTACCAGCCCACTGGTATGCATTCCACTTGTAATTAAACACTTACCCAAACACATTCGCACATCGACATAAATATTCATACTTGTTTTGCCTGAGCTTTGTCTCCTGAGGCTTATCTGTGATGGAATGGCCTCGGTTTGGGGACTGACGAGGGCGGGAGGATAATTAGTTGAAAGCGGGTTGGGGATTTTTTTTCTGAAAAGCTGCAGATTTCTTTCACAGCCCTGCCCTCTTTGGTCAGCCGTTTCCATTCACTTCCCATTTTCATTTATGTCGCAACTGGGGTTTTATTAATCACTGTCAGCCATAATAGGGCCTGAAGTGGCCAGTAATTGCTGTTTGCAGTGTAACGTGCAACATTATACAGGTCCCCGGTGTGGCTCTGTAAAGGTGAGAGGACCTTTAGGGGGTGTGTACTATTTCCCTGTGATTTTTTAACCGTGTGATGAGACCTGCAGAAACCAGCTTCCTTCGCTAAATCCTCATTCAGAAAACAGCAAATGAAAATTTTGGTGAGAAACACCATTTCCTCTGGTTAACTGCTCCCTTTGAGGGGAACAAGCAAAGCCACTCCAAGGAGTCGTCCTTTCAATACACCGAGGATGAGTGTCCGGCTTGAAAAAAAAAAAAAAAAAAACTTGCACATGCCGTTTAATTCCCGAAGGTTCCTCTCGGCTCTTCTTAAGTGCTGCTTTAACATCTCGAGCAGCCTGGCCCCGTCGAGCCCTCTGATAGACGTTTTAAGAGCATGGTCTTGCTGGGATTAGAGATAAAAGGTCATATCTGTGCTGCCAAAACACTGTTTGATGCAGCGCGGCGCTCACATCGACCTAAAGCAAACAGCATTAATGGAGGAGGGACAGGGGCTGGGAGAAACAGTTCCCTCTGCAGGTCAGAAATGAGTCGCTGAGGAACTGTTTCTGAGGAGTCTGAAGACGCGCCGCGGCTGGCCGAGAGCATAAGGAAGGGATTGTCAAACAATGGTCAGTTCCGCAGCGCGCCGCCTCTTGGATCTCGCTGACAGGAAGTACGGCCTCTTAAATTAAAAAACGGCTCTCACCGAGACCGTGGCGGCAACACATCAATCGCACTATATGTCCTGTCAGACACCGAGGGGCGTGCCTCTGTGTCGTTTGATTTGTGAGACCCACCACTTATTTCAGATTACAGCTGCTTTAAAGGGAAAAGGAAAATCCATCGCGAAGCCCCCGAAGGACACGGGGCCATTGGCAGTCATCATGGCGAGGGCCCATAAGCTGCAGCTCCACACCTCTCTGCACGTCCTCCATCCATCATAACATTATCCCAGCAGGTCAAGACCCTTTTTATAGTGGGAGCAGGTCTGTTCTACTGGGAGCCACTTACTTCATTATCATATTTCAAATCCACACAACACGCGCGGCCACAGTGGGTTTGATGAATTAGCATTTAAACTCTGAGGTGGAGGCGGCGGAGGAGTGAAGGAACATTTCAGTGCATGAAGGAAATGATGGAGTTTTTTTGCTTCCTTAATATAATGTTAGGTAAACACTTCAGAGGAAAAGCGGTTGTAGCGTGTCTGAATACGTGTGTTGCCCGTACTTCAAATACTTCAGCGAGCAACACGGGGTGGGGGGGGCTTAAGCGCTCCGTGTTTTTCCTCCGCATCTCCACACTCGACTGTGGCTCAAAGTAATTACCTGTAGAATTCACAACATTATTTCACAGCATCTAATGATGGTTCTAAATACGCCTGTAATTAGCCATCAATAGGATGTAACTGACAGTAACAGCGGCACGCTCGCACCTAAGGAAGAGAGAGCGGGTTGGCAGGGAAACCAGTGGCCGTAAAATCCACATTTTACAACTGGCGCACAGAAACTATTGATACTCTCTCAGCTCTCTGGTTATTTTCTTTGCCAGTTCTTTAAACTGCAGTGATTTTGAAGTGTCCCACTTCTAGAAGATGATGCCTAACAAGGCTAGCTTGCATCATCCCCTCGTCTGCACGGGACACCCTCCCCAGCAGCACTGTGCCTTCCTTTTCCTATAGTATCTCTTCCATGGAGCAAAGCATTACTCGGGGATTCCTTTATCTTCTTGCTGCCATTGTTGATTTCTTCCTCAGGCTCCCCCCTCCACCTCGTTCTCCCTCCTTCATCTTTCCCCTCTGTCCAGCTCCTCTCTGCACTACAGCATCTCTCTCTCTCCTCTCTCACAGTCTGTTAAGCCGCACACTCGCCCCATTATTTATTGATCAGGGATCGAGGAGGTGGCAGAGGAGGGGGCTGTGTGGGGGTCTGACAGGGGCCTCGGCAGTATTTCCATAAAGGATATTTAAGGCCATTGCCTCCCAGTTGCTCATCCACCATCTCTGGAAGAAATACCGCAGGGTCACGGGGCACGATGAAAGGACAACGCGATCCTCATGAAATATGGACAGCTTATAAGAGTGGAAATAAGGGGATGGGGGGGGGGGGGTTTGGTCCAAATATAAATCTATAGCAAAGACATTTGGATCTTATATTCTCACACTGTCCTCATTCACTCCTTTCCACAGATGAGGTTTAAGTGCCTCTCCAGTCCCCCTGTCTCCACTGAATAAAGGACGAATGGTGCACCTGGGCAGCCTGGTCCGGGGAGGGCTAAAATTGAAGTGACATTGTGTGTCATTAAATTCCTCCACACCAGCGCAGACTCTGCTGATTCAAAAGGCACCAGCCCGGAATGGGGTGCATGTGTGTGTGTGTGTGTGTGTGTGTGTGTGTTCTTGGAGTCCTACAAAAAAGGTCAGAGATGGCACCGCCGTCTCTTGTCAGCATTTGCAACGAGCATTGAGGCGGGAGAGAGAAAAGGTTAGTAGTATCTTTTCATTTGGGCTTTTTCAGGAAATAACTGGGGAAATGAGGCTCTGTTTCACGGCTGTCTTCACAGCGCCGCGCATTGGGAGAGGAGAGAGAGACAGAGACGGACAGGCCGGGGGAAAGAAAAAAAAACAAAAAAAGAGGAGGACTTGCAGAGGGTTGCAGGAGAGACTGTTGACATCCAGTGGAATGGGCCCAAGGTGTGTGTGTGTGTGTGTGTGTCTTTGCCATAGCACTACCTCAGCGCCTGATACCAGCCACTGCAACATGACACAGATGCCAGGAAGCAGACAGACACGCCGAACAGGGAGATACAGAGGCTCTGAATCATGAACAGAGGGCGGCTGGGGTTGACTAATACTCAGAAACACTAACTAAGCACTCCAGCAGTGAGTATAGAGAGAGAGAGAGAGAGAGAGAGGACTGGGACTAGATACTGGCTCAGGAGAAGTGCATGTTCAGGCGTTATCTAGGCACAGACCCAGACAGAGGCTGACACGACACGAGTACACACAAATGCCTTGCGTGCACGATAACGCACTGTGTATTCTTCTGGTCAGAAAGTACGGATGGAGCCAGGAGACATGGTCGGAGGCCAGGCAGCAGCAGTGATCACTCACTACGTGAAAGGTTTTTTTTTTTTTTTTTTTTATCGGTAGTTACCATAGAAATGATCTATTGGCCACCATTTAGCGAGGCTGCATGTTAATCATTCATCACCGTAAGCGTTCAGGATGAGGGAGGCTGTTAGCTGGCTAACCAACCTACGTGAGACAGCGAGCCCACGGCTCCCCGGCGGGACCCGCTGGAACGGAGAGCGGCCCGGGCTCATCCCGGGAACATTAATCACACTGGCCTAGTTCCCCGATACAAAGTGGAAATAAGAGCAGCGTTCAGGTGCGCCGCGTTCAAAACAGCGGCGCGCACGCGTGTTACAGAACAAAAAGAAGCAAAGTTCATATACAGACACAAACAGGAATTATGGTAATGCAGGTTCTAGTGTCACGTTATTAAATTCCTCCCACATAGTTCAGAACAAAGACGGCGCTCAGGTTAACCAGCAGCAGAGCACAAACACAACGCTTACAGCAGAGAGCGTTCTGTCTCCACTAAGACAAACCTACTAAATGTACTGGAAACTGGACCAGGCACCATCAACTAACTGGGAGGAGGCACTGGTTTTCTTAGCTATAGTTTAAATGCAGTCTATAATCTGGAACATAAACAGCATTGACTGACGAGCGTGGAAATGATATAGAACCACCAGTGTTGATGTCCTGACACTCCCCCCCCCACAAATTCAATCCAGCCACGGCCTCCAACTCCCTGCAAAGCTCCCCGCACTAAATGAGAAGCTGATAGTGAAAAGATAGTATTCTGGAGAAGTGTCACATTTAAGTTTACGACTGCGCTTGTTAAAAACCTTATAGTCCAATAAGACAGTAACGCAGAACGGTTGAGAAGCCAGAAGCCGCCGCCGTAAATCCCTCACTGTCTGAATTCACAAAAAGCTGAGCAGCATCCCAATCACGCCACTGTGCGTGTGTGTGTGTGTGTGTGTGCCCGCAGAGGACAGCGTCAGCCCTGACAGAAAGCAGACAGAGAACACGACAGCATTAACTTCCAGCAGGGGACCTGTCACCTGAAAACAAGGGATGGAGGAGCAGGAGAGGAGAAGGAGAGTACAAGGGAAGAGAGAAAAATAAGAAGAAAGGCAGAGGGAAGACGAAGTGAATGAATGGAGGAGTGGAGAGACACCAGCCGTGAGAGAAAAATACAAATATGGAGAAACATAACACGGAAGATGAGGATGAAGACAAGAGCAGGCCATCTGCTGTGTGTGTGTGTGTGTGTGTGTGTGTGTGTGTGTATACTGAATGAAAAGGCTCTCAGATTGTTAGCTGTATGTTTATGAGCATTCAGCTCAAATAGCCTCTGCAGGAAAAAAGAAAGTAAGCTGTAAGCATATCGCAGGCCGTGGTCACCTCTGCAATATGAGCTACACACACACACACACACACACACACACACACACAGAAGCACTTTCAAACAAGCCCACATTCCTGCTGTCCCCATGGGAAGCCTCCTCAAACAAATGGTTGACCTGTGAGTGAGTGTGTGTGTGTGTGTGTGTGTGTGTGTGTGTGTGTGTTTCAGACGTTTATCCTCACAATGTCTCGGTAATAAACAGTAACAGCTGCAGTCGGTCCTAATTAAATACCTGTGCATCTGTTCCTGGATCCGTCTTGCTCCTCGTGCGGGGCGTCTCTGCATGCATCAGTGTTCCGAGCAAAAGCTTTTCTCTTTTAAAACAGTGCTCTAAAAAAACAGCCCTTCTTCTATTTCAGTCTCTCGAATTGATATATCAACGTATAATTAGTTTAAGCGGCACTCGATTTCACATTTTTAACGCGGCGTCGTAAAAGACGTGACCCACAATTGGTGTGACCTTGACTTTCAACCGGCTGCGGAGCCATTACTGTCGTCATCTGTAACAGAAAAGAGTACGACAGAGCGGAAGAAGGGAAGAAGGCTGAGGGTCCGGGACGTTCATCACTTTTGGAACTACATGAGAGAAAATATCGGACGGGGGAAGAAAGAAGAGCGAGCGCGTCTGTTGTGATGATGAAGACGACGACGATGAAAGACCATTCAGAGACTGAGCTCTTTGTGTGTCATCAATAGGGACCAATGTCCAGCTTTTAACTGTGTCAGTCTGTCTGCGTCCATTCAGCGCTTCACCTTCCCTCGGGCAGGGTCTGGCCTTAAATTGAGGTCAAATGTCACAGATGAGTGTGTGCGTGCGTGCGAGCGCGGGGCAGGACGTCCTACGCAAACATGCACAAAAACCACACGAGAAGAGGCGGACGCACACAAAGCTGTCCAGCTCCCCCAGGGGGGCAGCAGTGCTTGACCGCATTAAATATTTACTGGAACTGTTGTCATCAAGTTCACAACCACAGATAATAACGTACATCAGTCCGTCCTCCATCGGATCATGAAGCTATGTATCCGTCTTTTCCTGTATTTTCAAACACGAGGCACCTTGACCCCGGTCCCCGAGCCTGTTTCACAGCAGCCTGTCCAATGGCGGAGCTAATGAAGACGTCCAAGGTGTAACAGCTGACATCCACAGAGTCATACGTGATCATGGTGAACACAGGACCGGCACAAGCACTCAATTACTCAGCTGACACACTCCATTGTTTGGATAATGGCAGAGACAAGTCATGCATGCATAAAGGAAAGGGTGTGTGTGTGTGTGTGTGTGTGTGTGTGTCAGCCAGCCATCGCCCCAGGGGTGACACTTGGGGGCAATCATTCTCTCCACCGCATTGTGTTTAACCTCTGACCTCTCACAGCGATACAGTGTCAGAGTGCTGAATATGTCTAGACCGCTCACTGGTCGCTGGGTTCAGGAGAAGAGAGTCGACGGAGATTTATGAATCAGAGATGACGGTGGGAGAGGGGACCGTGTTGTTGTGGCAGTTCAGAGGACCTGAGTGAGTTAGTTTGTGGATTTACTTTAATAGAGGCATCATTCTTCAATAAAGTTATTAATTAAATTAAAAAAACATTGAATTGGATGTAGGGTTCAGCTTCAAGGCAAATCAATAAAAAAACAAGTCTGTCCAACAGGAATTTAATCAAATTAAATTGATCAAAAAAAAAAAAAGATTCTAGCACTGGTTTTGACTCAAGGCTTCAGAGGTTTCTATCAAACCCTTGTAAACACAGAAAACATAGTTGGACGAGAAGGATGATCGTCCCACTGCTGCAGTGTGAAACAGCCTCTGTGACGTTAGAGGAACTGACAGCAGAGCTCCTGAAAGGTGAAACCCAATCTTTGATAATCTCCCTCTTGTGAACAGGTCAACTGTTTTGTGTCAACACAAGCTTAAGGGTGTGGGTGTGTGTGTGGGTGTGTGGAGCGTAAAGGGTGGAGGGCCGGGACCTTTTGGGATCAATAGTGTCATGTGATTAGACATATGCTCAGCTCATTAGTGGCTGGTGTCATTAATCAAAACGCACTTGACTCCAGGAGTCACTGCGAGACACGTGCACGAAACACTGGATGACATCCCAGTGTGTGTGTGTTTGTACTAATGTGGGAATCTAATGCGTAATAGGCCGATCTGTCTTATTACTACACCATTAAATTCAAATGTGGACACATGTCCTTTCAAGTCTTGTGGAGGACATTGTAGTTTGTGTGCACGTCTTTCCAAAGTGTTAAGGGTGTGTGTGTGTGTGTGTGTAGGGTGAGCCTTTGTTGTTCCACATTATTTCTGTTACAGCAGACAAAGGGACCGAGTGAATAAAAGGATTGACGATAAGAAGCTCCTATTATTTCAAACACACAACAGCTGCTTTCCAGGGACGAGCACTTTGCCCTCTGAAGCACCTCTCCCTCATGTATTGAGGTCTTGAGAGCCTGGGGGGGGGGTATCGTGTGTGTGTTTGTGTGTGTGTAAAATAATATGAAATATGGCGGCTGCTAGTTAGCCTAGTTTGCCTTAGGGAAGCTCTCTACTGCTCTTATCCCATTCTCCACTCTGTCATGGGATGTTGTGTATCCTAGACCAGTCGATACTCGCCCCCCCACCCCTCCCTGGAGGGGGGCCCTCCTAAAACATGCATGAGTATATGAGCTGGGAATGTACCAGTGTGGGCCTTCGGGGCTTTTCTAGGTGGTGGAATATCTAAAAGCTAAGTGAGGCCATCGTTCCAGGATTAAGTTTGAGGGCTTTCCATCTTCCTTCTAATACCCCTTTTACTGTTTCCACTCTCATCTTCTCCGTCCTTTAACTCCTTGTTTCCTCGACACCACCCAGACAGACCTCCATACATATCAATCAGTCCTAAAGCCTCCACCATCGCAGATCCAGCCTCCCATGCGCTTTGTGCACAGCTTAGCTTTGAGTCACTCCACCAGGAACTATCCAAACCCTCTGTGAGAGGAGATGGTCTCGCTCCATTTTTTTTTAGAGCCTTAGGAAGGTTTTTAGAGTTTATCCTTCAGCATTTGACAGGTGTTTTGAAAAGGTAGGGAAATGAGGGGGTGGGTAGGTGGACGGGGAGGCAGAGATTTGGGTCAATGAATGTTTGATGAGCGCAAATGGTCGCTGGTGTGACCCAGCTGCTGAGGACCAGGTGGGCCCTCACACACAGAAACACAGACCGACACCAGCAGGATATAAACACACATGATCAAACTGAGAGACAAAGTATTCAGTCCCTTTAAAATTCTATTATAAGATATTGTTACTTCCTTCACGTCCACTCAGAGAAAAGTTGAGCATCAGTCCTGTCACTAATGTGCACCGTCTGCAATCCCTCATATTCAAAACAGGGCCTCTGTGGCAGAGCAACGCTGACACAAATCGTGGAATAAAGAATCAGAGGAGAGACGGATAGATGGATGGATGGATAGATAGATAGAGGGAGGAGAGCCACAGCTGATGGAGGATAGAACCCCCCTGCTTACCGGCACATTAATCACTCACATAAAAAAAAAAGGCAGAAGGGAGCGAAGGCAGACAGAGCGACGCTGGAGCCACAACACTCACTCCCCGGAAACATAATCAGCACCGCAGAAATGTGAAGAGAAGCTTTGCTTATATAAGTTATGGATGGAATTTGTACTTTTCGGTTACCTCTCACTCACTTCATCTTATCACAACCAGCCCTTCTACTTCTTCTACTTCCCCCAAATCACACACCCCCCCAACAACCCCCCCCACACACACACATCTTGCCTTATCCTCAATTCTCATTCTGTTTGCCACTACTTTATCTTCCCCCGCCCCACATTCCTCCATCCACCTCTCTCCCTCTCCCTCCTCCTCCTCCTCCTCCTCCCTCCATCACAGACAATGATGCTTAGTGAATATTACCCTCATCCATTCTTCTTTTAAGTGCCGCCATTATGGTTACCAGATGCACTTATGGCTTTTCAGGCCTCATTGATTGGCACAATCAATACGTCATCTTAGGAAAGTTTGGAGACACTACATTAGGAGCTTCCAGATGCTCTCAAAGCTTTAAGCAGCCGTTTGTATGGAGATGGTGCTAGTTCATAATCTTAATGGTCAACAGCAGGTGTGTTGAGGTGGGGGCTGAGCGCCTTATGGCGGCTTCCGGTATCCTGGAGATTTTCTTTTTCTTTTTTTTTCCACGAAAACAGATTCACTGCAGTCAGCATGGAAGAGAGAATTATCTCTTGGAATAGTTTGCCGCTGCCATGCATGTATTAATGTCATGAATAATGTTAAAGCGTATAAGACAAACCACACACGTACAAGGGTTCCACAATTCCTGCTCCTAACAAGTGCAGCGGAGTGGGGAGCGTTTGTGAGGCTCACATGATTGTTTTGTTCCTGCTAGGGGGGGGGGGGATTTGTTTTCCAGGAGGACAACAGGCTCTCATCTCAGAGATGGTGATGTAGCATTCAGACGCAACCACTCGGCACATTGCATGGGAATATTTTTTTTTTTTAAATCCCAACATTTAATAATGTGCAAATCTGAGCTGAGGATGCAGCTTGTGTTTGGTTCCCTGAGCTTCCCTTGGTTTGGCACTGCAGCAGCTTCAGACAGTCACCGCGGTTACTATAACTTCGCGGATTTAACGACCCCAGAACACGAGCCTCGGCCGTCGAGCACTTGCACTACACCGCGCCGCAAATGAGCTCTGATTGTTTTGCTATCTTCTTACCGGGCGCCGAGCTAATCTGCCGTGTCAGGCCCGCAATCAGGCCGAGGCAGGTGACTTGGGACTGAATGGCCGCACAATGGGATGGCGCTCGGGTCTCAGATAAGAGAATTAATATTGATTACGCGAATGCGACGGACAGATTGTGTCCAGGAGTCGCTGGTGAAACGAGAAGAAGAACTTCATCAAGTCCTTCAGTTGGAACTTTCACATTGATTTTCATGGTGCTTTCTATGAAGGGGCCAGAATTTCTTTTCCCAAAAGTTTTCCTGCGTTTGCACGGTCGCCACAACACGTACTAATTCACCATTTGTCATTCAGTCATTTCTATTAATTAATTTCCTTTCAAACGTGCTGCTGACGCTGTAAAATAAAACACCAAAAAGAACCGAGGCAATTTGCTGACTCATTCTCTTCGCACAGCCTGAGATTACATCCATTTTCCCCGCGGCAAATAAAGCCGCCGCCGCCGCCGACGTCCGCGCGGCGTCACCTCGTCACAGATGAGGCATTAATAAAAGCTCTCGCACATTCAGTCTGGATGCTCTCACACCCAAATATAGATGTGCGTGGCGGTGTGTATGTTGATGTGAGAGGGAGACAGACGGAAAGCGCTAAGAGCTATAACAGTGGGAGTGTTGTTCGGGCTCAAAGCCCTGTGCCTGCTCCTCTAATTCAGCACACACACTGCACTTTCAGCAGATCAATGATCCCCCAGTGGCTTGCACACACACGCACACACACACACACACACACACAAGCTCTCCTCACACCATCCTCACCGCACACACACACATTCACTCTTCCTCATCCTCCCTTCGTTCCCCCTCGCTTTCTCGTATATAGGTGCTCTCTTACACCCCCCATCTGTTTTTTTTTCTTTCCATCCCTCCTTCTCTCTGAAGCCCTGAGCAATTACTCTTTAAGACTCGAGAGAAGACCAGAGGAGAGAGAGAGAGGGGGTGAGAAAGAGAGGAGTCTGGGAGAAGGATGGAAAGAGATAGATGCAGAGCGAGGGAGAACGGAAAATTGCCTGTCACCGACTGCAGGAGTCTTTAAAGGAGGAGCACCTCAAAACATCTGCTCCTCAGTGGCCAGGGTCAAGGCGTCAGGCAAGAGTGTGTGAGCCTCATCTGTGCAGTGTGTGTGTGTGTGTGTGTGTGTAGCGTGAGGTTAAGGGGAGTGTGTGTGTTTGGGGGGGGGGGGGGGGGGGGTCACAGCAGTATGACACAACATCATTTATTCATTGGGGAGGGTCGTGTGTGTGTGTAACAGCTGGGATGCACATGCTCTCCACACACACACACACAGTGCACTTCTGGAGAACAGACCAAGTTCTGTCTGCCAGCTGTAGCTTCCCTCCCGGATGAAAACACACACACACTCACACACGCTACACAACAACAGTGGGGAGATAAAGCAATATAGAATAATAGTCACTGTATACCGGAGAGAATTCATAACCCGTAAATACGACATACTCCACTATGTCTGTGTGTGTGTGTTTGTTATTTTACAGTGTCCAGGCCTTCGCTAAGCTCTCAGGTTGATCCATTTAAAACACAATGGAGGATTACATTCTCATCTGGCCACTGGCTCCAGCCTGCACAGACAAACAGCGCAGCTCTAACGCTGCCCTGGCACACAGCGCGTCTGTGTCAAAGTGAGCACTGAGCGTTCTTATATTTTATTCTAACAGCACGGGTTACAGCAGAAGGCTGCATGTGTCTCTCAGGATGTATGTGAGTGTGAGTGTGTGTGTGTGTGTGTGTATGCGCTGGAGGCTCAGGCCTGTCATCGCACGGACAGGTTGGAGGGATAAGACCCCTCTCCAGTGTGGAGTGCTTGTGAATTGGTTTTGGCTCGGGGCTAAATCTCCTCACAGACACCTCTTCGTCTCTCTCTCCACAAGACCAGAGAAGAGACTGCTTTCACTCAAGCCTCACACAACGCATCCAATTCACTGTGATTTGAGCCAGTCCTTGGCCAAAATGCAGGTGTGTATATGTGCACACACACACAGGGAAAGATAAAAACACACACATGCTATATTTCCCCTCGACTCTATCTCTCTCTCTTCTCCTCACTATCTCATTGCCACAAGCGCTGAATTATTTTTGAAACAATAATGAACCCCTGAACAATGACCCCTCTCCCATGAATGCAACTCATTCTTCCACAACAGCTTAACCACAAACCACTGCTCACACACTCACACACTCACACACTCACACCGTTCCGACATACCCCAGCCCCCACCAGTACAGACGTCAGACGACAGTTGCAGTCTGTCCATCCGGCAATACTGGGGGCCCCTGATTAAACCAGTGTTTACTGGTAATTAAACACTGTGCTTTGTGTCAGTATCCAGAATGCTGTAAAGCACTCCACGTCCCCCCCCCAAACATCCACTGGCGCCGTGCCGTCCCCCTCCTCTCCTCTTTTTCTGCCTTTCAGGGGGCCGCAGGTGGCACAATTGGCAGTAATGTGTTCTAATTGTTGGCAGCGCTGCCCGGGTAAGGATACGTAGCGGGGAGCGGGAGCTTGGCTGACGTACAGCAGGAGACAGGGAGGGGAGGGAATGTAAGGCAGATAAGGGGAAGGTAAAAATGGGAGGGGAGGAAAGAATAGAAGACATATGGAAAGATATGAAAAAGGTAGCACGTAGCACATCTGAGGGGAGGAAGAAAAAGAAGGTGGTACTTCTCCAACCAATGAGAGGCCCTAAGGAAGGAGTTCAGAGGGAGAAATATGAACCAACAGAGGAGGCTGCTCCTGACGTGTCCAAATGTTTCCTTCCCTGTTGTTGTTGTTCGTGCAGCTTGGAGAGAGGCTCCCAAGGGTTGGGGCTTAGCTGTAACTGCAGCAGAGACAGACACAGCGTAAGCTGCTGGCTTCATGTAGCAACACAGAGGTTAGATGCAGGACGGAGGCGCAGCACAGCTCCAGACTGCATCGACTCCGGGGGGACGGGAGATTCCACAATTTAATCTACGTGGACAATTTTGTTTTCTCCGTGTGATACAGTTTCGGGCCATGGCCACACTACTTGTCGTCTTCCACACTCTAAACCCCAAAAGAAGCAGCTTGTAGTCACAGGTCTAAAAGCTTAGTTCTATATCTGTAGGTGGCAGCAACAAAAGTTCAATGCCGTGACAATACAATACTGTGAGTTATGGTTGTGTGTGTGTGTGTGTGTGTGAGAGAGAGAGAGTGCTTATAAGAGTGACTCAGCAGCTCTCCCTGGGTGTGACGGCACCTGTTCTTCATTTCCCATTGACAGGTGCTGGCATCCCACTGAATGTTGTTAACGTGGGCTAAATCAGATGGAAAAGCAGAGCGACAGCCGCTGAACACACAGAGACACTGTGAGGCAGTGGAAAACCAAAATAGTCTGCTCAGACAAGTGTAGATTCAGGCACTGTGGGGGCAAACACGCTGTACAGTGTGTCTGCTTTAATATTCAAAAATGAACGCCTGGCACAGAGTGAGACATCTGAGCATCTTCCAGGTTTAAACAGGGTTACGGGACATGATATGGCTCTTAGCCTCTAGTGGCTGCCCAGAAACAAGAACTGGTCTGCTCCCGCCGAGCAACACATCTAGAGATCACACTTTAAATAAGGTGCATGTGCTGTATACAAGGCTGTCTTATCTCTAGAGGCAGACAGGGCTGCTTCACATGCAGCTACGCTGACAGTCACACACACACGCAATCACCGTTATCTCCATGGCTGTACACACACACACTCCCGCCGCGTCGCCTGTCACACGGTACACACGCGCCCCTGCAGAGCCGTACCTCCCGCTCTTTGCACCGGCGCCGCACGCTGCTGGGCGATCTCCATGAAGGGTGGAAATGTTTCAGAGAACGCTAAAATCCATTGGAAAATGTAAAGTGCAAAGAGCTGTTTGAGGAAACCGCGCTACGAGCGCTAGGAGCTGCTGCTGCGGCGACGGCTGCGTCGCCATGGCAACGGTGAAGAGAGCATGAAGTGCTGGAGTCAGAATCTCAAGGTTACTCAATCTATTCATGTGTTAATAATACCACTCCCTTATGAAAGGAATATTACATCCCTTGTAAGAGTGATGAAAACACATATCTGATCTTTCCAGCCAGCGTTCCCGCTCATTGAACATGGAGAACCTGCCATCAAGGTTAAGACAAGGAAATGAACCGCACATATCTTGGTTTCATTAAGAGAGACTCAAGTTGACGAGGCCTGATTTCAGACTGTTACGTTGGCATACTATTTCTGGCTTGGCCTAGTTAAAGGGAAACAGATTGGTCAAAACTATCAATGTGTTTTCTCCTTGGAATAGTCAGAGCTGGAACGAGACTGAGTGGAGGAGAGAAGGAAACGATAGAAGAAGACGAGGATGGTTCAGGGAGGATAGACAGACAGGAAGGGCCTTTTCCCGGCGAGTGAATGACTGCCATCTTTTTCCCCCCATGTGCCCGTGTCAGAGGTCAAGCAGCAGGTGAGCGCCCGGCACTGCACTGCTGTCAGTCGTGGCGGGGTTAATGAAGCCTGCTGTGATTTGAGCTTTCCACCTGATCCATGTCCCGACACATACTGTACGTGGCCCACGAGAGACGGTGACAGTCGAGCTGACAAATGGCGTTCTGCATAGACTTAATGAGGGGAAAAGCAGGTGTACAGAGAGGCTCTGCGTTCAGGCCTCGGAGGAAATTGATTGTCTGTTTGTGTAATATATGCAGGCTCATACGATTAACAAATGTTGCAGCAGATACTGAAGTCACAGAAATGTTTAGGGACATAAAAACCCACAGTGCTAACAAGGTGTTTTCGACAGAGACATCCCTCTCCATGCACTTCACATGTAAGTGTACATAAAAGAGGATTTGTACATACATAATTAACATGTTTATTTAGACAACATATGATGATATTCATGCTAAAAAGCTAAATGTGTCAAGCAGCACCATATTCCCTTTGCTTTAAATTATTCATTGCCAATGAGCTTTATGTGAGAGAAAAAATGAAACTAGAAAAGAAAGCTGAAAGAATGATGTTGAACAGGTTATAAAAAGAGTCAACAGTCTCCACTGTAATGCATTTAGACCCTCTGGCCAAATAATTGTGGCAGATTCAATTACATGTGAAGAGCTGGAGGGACGCTCATCATTTCATTTTTGTTTTTGTCAAAGACTAAATTCAATTTGCAGTGGGATTCTTACGCACAGAAAGGAGAAATCACTGAAGTGATGACAAATGCGTTAACTAGCATCTCGACAAACGGCCACAGTGCTGGTGTCTATCACCGGAGAGCTCCTGTCACTGTCCATGGTGCTGATCCCAAACAGTTCTGGAGCAGCCGAAACATCAGCTGCCATCAGGCCCAGGAAATAATCAGGCTTTTAGAGTCTTGTCTTATTTCTAATTTCATAAAACTACCGACTTCTTAACTGAAGAATCGATTTAGTGCCCCAGGATTTGAGAAAAGTTCTTATTGAGCTATGCAAACATTTAAAAAAGCCCTTTGAATGAAAACACAAACAAAAATGTTTTTAGCAGTAAAATGTTAAAGATATTTTTGGCCTAATTAAGGAAACATCAGTGGCGCGTATCAGAGCATGAACCACTAAGACGGGCAATTTTACTGCTCCTCTCCTCTCTTCTATAAACTATTAATTGATCTCCAGAGACCGCTGTGGTTTAAACTGTTCAGAGATATGGAGAAGACTGCACCGCAACCTTTCGCACAGCGTGGGACACGACCCCATGGGTGAACAGCCGCCAGTTCGGACAGCGTCTCTGAAATTAGAGCCTTTCATTCAGCGCCGCTTAATGATGTCGTTACCGAAATGTTTTGGACTGTCGGGTTTATGTGATCCCTCCAAACTTTTAACTACAATTAAAAGCAAATCACATTTTAGGGAAAGTTGTTGTTGGATTCATAAAGTGGTTAGAAAAGAAGAAGTTATAAAAGTAAGAAATGAAAAACCTACTTCCAACAACAAACCAACCTCCTCGACTACTTTGACTAATTTGGCTGGTGGTTCTAATGATTTAAAATTCAGATGTCTCTCCACTTATGTTTTATAAATGAGGACGAGGAGGTTCCATCAATGCTGTGCCAGTCCCCGTGTTTCCCCTGCATGTGTGCGGTGCATTATTAATGATGCTACAGTATACCATGTTGTCCTCGTGTAGCCAAGCGCCACGGATTGGTTTTATCAGTAGAAGATGGAACGCTAACTTCGTTAATGGTGTTTGAGATCTGTTTATGTGCAGGAGCGAGAATATATAACCAGATGTCTTTACGTGGGCTCAAACACCTAATCTATTCATGTGTGTCTAACCCCTCACAGGCAACCTCAGCAGCAGGTGGGAGGTAGACCAATTCCATCTGCTGAGAGGAGCTCATAATGTGCGACAATGCAGGCACCGCAGGTCCTCAAATCAGCCGCTTGCTAGTCACAAGTCACAGAAAAGTCACACAACCGACGTCAGAAGCACATGTCGGCGACACATCCCGTGAATTTCGCCTCTCGTTTTCCTGAGGCTCCATTTCCAGCACAGCGGAGAAAACAGGTCTAATAAGAGGGCGGAGCGGCGAGGGCTGCCATGATGTAACACACTGTAAACAGCCGCAGCGGCGGAACGGATCGCTGTTTGTGACAACACAATGGAAAGTAAACAGAGTCGGAGACCAAGGGAGAGGCTGCGAGTTTCCGTCATGGAGATAAACTGTGAATCATGTAAGTGTGTGTGTGTGTGTGAGAAAGAGAGAGTGTGAATTATATGTATGACTGACCAATTATAAATCATCCTGACAGTTTTGACCTTTGTTGTAACAGACATAAGAGTCCTGCTAATTAATCGATTGCAGTAAACAAAGAAGCACCAGCATACCAAGGCATCTCTTAACTGATCTTATTAAGGGGGAAAGCTCAGCCTCTGCTAAGCTTAGTTTAGCTTAGCATAGGTGTTTTCAATTCCTGTATCCTTTTTGCCTCCACAAGGCCGTGCCACGGCACTGACACCGAAAAAGAGCGCGTGTAGAAACTGGGTGATCGCTGGCAGAAAAGTGGATTGAGTGCAAAACACTGGAGGGGACGGGTCAAGAGAGGGTATTCTCATCTGTATGGACGGAGGACAAAGTGAGGACACGACAAATAAAACGGACAGAGGTGAAGGGTGGAAACTCCCGCGCTCCTCGATGAGTCAACCTCTTCATGGTCGGCAGAAAGGCTCGGTGCATTATTCATCCATTACCAGAGTCCGTGAGAGCGAGTCCGCAGCTCACATTTACGGGCCGCCGCTCCACACACAAAAACACAACCACCACACAAGAGTCAGCATCACGGGTATCAGAGTTCTCAAGTTTAATCTTTAAGGCTAAAAATAGGTCGCTCCTTCTAAAGTGAACATGATCAGACAAGTCTATGGTTCATCATGATCTACCATGGGACACACACACACACACACACACACACACACTCAGTAATAAACAAGAGACCCCATAGATCATAAAAGGGAATCTGGTTTGTTACTATACCTTATCTTATCGTTCTGGACATCCATCACAACAAACAGCTGAATAATTCAACGTTACAAAATAAAGGAACATCCTTGGGCATGCTGACGAATAGGTGGCCTCATAAATGATGGACGAGGCGAACCAAACGGGCCACTCCAGTGTAAACAACGCTCATTCAGTGAAACTGGGTCCGTGGGCGTGTGTTTGTGCACGTACAGTATGTGCATGACACCTCCCCACATGTGGAGGAGATCCACAAACACCGAGGTAAACACAGAGGTCCGTACAGCTCCCAGCACAAAGCAGCTGGGAGCTGGGCCGCAGCGTTTCCTTTAACACAACACACAACAGAGGCGATGCCACGTGAATGTAAAGAAGCGCTGCTTATTTCGAAAACAGGCGCAGATGGAGGGAGTTATGACTGAATCAGAGGGGAAGATGACGGGTGGGGGTGGCTCGAGAGAAAAGCAACCAAGAGGAGATTGGAAATGAAAGGACAAAGGCAATAAGGCAAAAACAAACACAGGGGCTTATTGAAGGTGCCAAGGTACACACACACACACACACACACACAGACGCGCACGTCCTCGCACACAAACACCAGGATGGAGATGTGTCTCCAATAGTGCCAGCTGGAGACATCTGGTGCCAAAACTCCACAGGTCAAAGCAAGTGACATGCTCCCTGAGGCGTGGACAGGAGAGTGTGCACGTGTGCGTGCCAAAAGATTAAAGTGGTCTCTGTGTTTCGTGCAGAGTATTCACATGAAAGCGCACACACACGGAGAATCGGGCATGCGTAGAGGAATAACGGATGTGTCCGACTCAAACACAAACACACACCCATATACATTCCCTGTGATGCCACTATAAATCAAAACTCAACTTTACCATGTCTCTCCGTCGCGAATATGAATAAATGAATAACAACAAACCGTTGGCAGCGCTCAGTGCGATGCTCTGTACTCTACTTAATGACGTAATAAAAGTTATGTGGGCACGTAAAGCAAGGGAAATTACTATATTAACTATATTAGCCATCCATCTGAGATAATATCATGATGGAAGCCAGATGCTCAACCTGCTTCGAGAAGATTAAAGCATGATAGCAACAAAATGAACACTTTACAGTGACTACTTTATCGATGTCTTCTTGGTAAAATTGCTTCTGTTTTTAATGGGATCACCGGGTGAGGGCAAGAAACGGTGCTCTCAGTCTGAATGTGACTGATCACAGAACAGCACAGGTCACTCAGGGACAATAACCTGGTGGTGTAAGCACAGTTGCACAAGATGTGGAGGAGCTCTGCCAATCACTCTCACACAAACGTATTGGCTCAATTTCCCACAGAGATCTGGATTTCATCATTCAGTTCAGAGAAAATGGCCCTGACTTTTTTATCCTTCGTCTTTTTAAACAAACCCTAACAAACAACAGCTGTTTTATGACGCTGCTCCTCTCCAGTTTCATCCCGTCCCAGCCGGCTGTGGAGCTGAAGTGTCCTCGTCCACTGGCTGACGACAACTTCATCAATACGCATCCAGGACTAATTTATTGTTTTTGGCGACGGCGAGGACAGACTGAAGTTCTCACATCTTTGAACTCCATCGACGTGATGGAGATTCCAACGTTTACGGAACACTGACTTGGAATCAGAGACGTTTACGGAGTGTGGCTGCCTTTCATTAAAACTGACGAACAACAAGTCCACTCCCTGTCAGCCAAACACTGTAGGCAGCGTTGTCTGCATTAAAACGCTCGGTGGACAGCCATTACAAACTTTTTCTGATTATTTATAATTCATTTGGACGTATGAGGCCACCGGTTCGATGCAGATTTGTTCTGCTCGCAGCGTCCAGACTTCCTCCTCTGATTCAAACAGCTTATTATGCCAGAACAGCTCTAAGATCCATAAACACTTCAATGTGGTTGTGTTTCACAGCCGTGCCGAAGCAAAACGGTTCTCATCAAGCCACAGAGAGTTTACTATAGAATAAGCCTTGGCTCCGAGCTTCCAGAGCAAACAGACAAACAGAGATATGATTGTTATACTGGCTGTCCAGCACTGCTCATTAGGCTGAAGAGAGATACATTGGCAAGGCCAGCGTGTGCGTGTGTGTGTGAGCTACAGAGGCCTGTGTAGTTCTAAAGCTGCCAGTAAAGAAGTCAAAGGTCACTTGCCAGAGAAATAGAAGGGAAAGATAAAGTGTTTGGGCGGCAATTAGATCAAAACTGAAGAAAAAGTAACAGTCAAACTACACTCGACAGAGTGACAGAGAAAACAAATTAGGCGGTGGGTATAGTCAGCGACTAAAGACGTTAGATTGCAACATTAAATAATGTTAGACAAGCAAAACTGGAAACTTAAAAATAGATGCAAGGTGCACGGCTTCACAGCTCTGCACACAGCAGCACGTGAATCCATTTCCCGGAGACTTGAAACAGTTGGAAAAGCTGTTCCCAGTTTTTAGTCCAAGTTAGTCTGAAACACAAACCACCTGCAGTTTATCATTCACCACCAGTGAAGCTGCCCTTTGGCTCGCTGCTCGCGCAAACACAGCCAAACAAACAGAGACAGAGAAAAGGGCAACGTCCATCTTTTTGACCAAAGCGTTCGGCCGGCCGACTTCTCCTCGCTGCTAAAAACAGAAAGGCTGCTGGGAAAGTGAAGGGAAATAAACAGATATAGACAGATAGAGCGAGACGAGAGTCAGAGACGGCGCTTTGTGTACCACCTCCTGCCAGTCAAGCCATTTTCCAACCAGAGACACACTAATGCATTTTTGATCCCAGCCCCTCTGATCTGACACGAGGATTTTGGGTTTATTTCTGCAAATAGCATTCGGAGCAAAGAGCCCGATGAAGTGCGTGGGATGGGGGGGGTGGGGGGGGTGTCACATCTCTAAATTGCACGAGTGAATCAAAGAGAAAAGGTTGTGTAACATCTGAGTCACCAAACTCTCGGTCACCCGGAGGTGAAGCCAGCCGCACTGCAGCATTGTTATGCCTCAAAGTGCGGGATTTAAATCTTCCGCACAGTTGAGGATATTACAATGTCATTGACTTCCAAGGAATAAACGATGCATGCAGCCGAAGATTGAATAAATAGAAGTTAATTAGAATGTGGGAGATTATTCTTCTTGCCGGGTTCACTGGGCTTAAACGGAAAACAAATGTATTCTGGAAGAAGGAGAATTACCTATTGTTTGGAATTATGGAGTCTGTGGCCTGGATCCTGAGTTTATTAACTTAACAAAATAATTCAAAACTCCGCCATGAGGAATTTAATTGTGATTTCATTCTTTTGAGTGATTTTTTTTTCAACGGAGCCTCACTCCCTTGTCAGCGCTGCTCTTGCGTAGTTGTAACTCTATCAGAGGTCTAGTTAGCTGTATTAGTATTAAACCAGATGAGGGATAACACTGATGGTTTACTGGCTTTAATATTGGATTTTAAATGCCTGATGATTAGATTAAAATAATCTTTCATTATGCGCCCAACGGGATAAGTACAGTGGGGGACATGTTAATGATATGGTGAACAGACGGCACCATTGTCGTCACTGTCACCGACAGACAGAGCGACGCAGGCAGAGAAAGGCAGAGATGGGAGAAAGAATGTGTGCACGCGCATGTGCACGTGCACACACACGCGCATGTAGGGGTTCGAGCCAGTGAGCACATTAGCTGAACCCATCATTAAGTTCTCTCCCCTTGTGGTTGGTGTCAGAGTCCAGACAAGGAGACAAAGACGGGGACTTTCCTGCACATGGTACCCAGGGGAGAGGGCAGGGGCCTCGGGGAGAGAGAGCCGGGGCGGGACGTCCTGGGTGACAGACAAACAGCAGGGCGAGAGAGAGAGAGAGAGGAGGACGGGGGGGGGGCAGACAGGAAGCTACAGTATCTTTCCTCTTATTAGGAGGAAGGGGTGCACACTTGGCAAGCTGGTGTTGGAGGGGTAATTAGCGAGAGAGGCACACGGGGTCCCTCATTGAGGACGGTCCCCCGGGTGCAGCGCGATCAATACCCAGCTGCAGGTATGAGGGGCTGCGGGCGCCCGTGGGGGAGCGGAGGTGCAGGTGCCAGTGTGCAGCTGCACTTTTAGCTTTTGCTAAATAATAAAACAAACACAAAGAAACACAGAGGTCTCGACTGCGTCCCTGATGGTTACTGAGCTGGACGCTCAACGTGGATTACACAGAAACTACTGGAGAGGCTACCGCAGCACTTGGTGGAAGGGTGCATTATGGGTCACACTGAATTCTGGTGCAGGGCTGGATCAAGGGGAGGCACTCGGAATGATTTTTTTTTTTCACCTTTTTTTTAAACATTGCAAGATTGTTATGTCAATTAAAAACATAATCCTTATTATGTTTCCTTCAGCGCTAATTTAAATGAGTCCTTTATGAACACAGTGTTAGAGCCGGGGCGGATGTGCGGCGCCTTAATAATGGGTCTCTGGTGGATCCAGTTGGCTCGTGCTGCGAAACTCTGACGGAGAAAACCGACAGACGCCTGTGAAGAAGAAGGAAGGAAAAGAAAGGCGATGGGAAGGGAGCTGGGTGGGGAGAGATGCTCGGTTGAACAACAGCTGTTGGGATTACTGTTTAATAAAAGCCGTCATACGCATGCACTCCCTCGCGCGCCCCCCCGCAGAGCAGACCAAAAGGCATTGCTGCGCGGAGCCCAATAACCTGACATCACAGCCAGTGCCACCCCCGGGGACCCGACGCCAGGCACCTCGCACCTCCATGCCAGTGGGAAGGGAGCTGGGGGGGGGGGAGATGCTCGGTTGAACAACAGCTGTTGGGATTACTGTTTAATAAAAGCCGTCATACGCATGCACTCCCTCGCGCGCCCCCCCGCAGAGCAGACCAAAAGGCATTGCTGCGCGGAGCCCAATAACCTGACATCACAGCCAGTGCCACCCCCGGGGACCCGACGCCAGGCACCTCGCACCTCCATGCCAGGCGCCCCCCCCATCCCACCCCCAACCTCTCACCAGGCCTGCTACGCCTCCAGGCACACCGTATGTGTCTCACTTATTAACTGACTATGCATATGTTTATATGATGCATACATGAGTTGTGGACCTCTGAAAGAGTAGAATGGGTCTGGTGAGAGTGTATGCTGGCAAGACGTGTGTGTGTGTGTGTGTGTGGGTGCACGTGCGCGTGTCTCCCTGTCTGAAGACGGAGAGGGGGAATTCATCAGATAAGCTACCTCATTTGGGCCGCTTCAGGAGGAGTGAAAGGAGCCGTGGGGAGGCTTTCATCTCCGAGATGGAAAAGAGAGAGACAGAATCAAGATGGAGTGAGTGTGAAAGAGGATGAGAAGGCGGGAGAGAGGGGGAAGAGGGCTGGGTGAAAAGGGGAAGAAAGTGAGATAAAGAATGAAAGAGATAATCCAAGAGGATGTTTACCTTGGCCATGCTGGCGGAGGACAAAGGAGGCCACTAATATGTGCTGCCCCCTACAGGGCCACAGGATATTGAGTCACCAAAGGGAAAGTTTATTGAAGAAAACCCACACTGAGGAAACGGCGTGCGAGGCCCATCACTCACTAGCTCACAGACAAACCGCTTAATTAAACATGAGCTACGCAAGTCCTGGCTGTCTGCCTCCTCTCCGTGTCTGGATATACTAGTGCGTGTGTCTGCCGCGCATTCATCTCGTCCTCATTGGAAGCACGAGGAGGCCATTTGCAAATCAAATTCAGCATTTAATGACACGGGAAATCATCTGAATTTATCGAACGCCGGCATGGAGAGGAAAGGAGCTTGTTCAGATTCCAGATCAAAAATGCATAAAATCGCAGGGCCCCTCTTTGCCTGCAAATAGCGCTCTGAGTGCTTCTGATTTTAAATGATGGGATGTGTCAAGGTGAATGTGGCAGACTGATAGCTGCAGGCTGCCTGAGTGCAACGGCTGTATCTGTGTCTGAGAGGGTTCAGAGTTAAGATCATTCAGCGCTGGAAGATTTTCTTGGGAAAAAAACGAACCGAAGCTGTTTACCTGAGTTTATTTGTTTTGGTCTGCGTGGGCTATATGGATTTGTGTGCAGAGAAGTTAGAAGACTTTTATTTATCGAGACATGCAACACTTAAGGAACAAGGAGATGGACAAACGGTGGGACTTTAGAGGTTCTAGAGGACAAAGAGCGTCCAAAGAATCACCATGCTGTCCAGGAAAGCTGGCTTTAAAAGAAGGGAGCGAGGGGCAGAGACGTCGAGGGTTGCGGGAGAGGAGGAGGAGAAGAAAAGGAAAGAAAAGAAAGGCAGCATGTTTGTTATGGTCTGCATCCATCATGCTAATTGGAAATAAACAGGAGGTCATTGTTTGCAGGGCATTAAATCAACCTCTAATCGAGTCTCGCCGTGGAATGGTAAAGCTCTGCCGCCGAGGACGATTCCCACACAAATATCTTTAATGGCTTTAAATGAAGTGTGTGTGTTAAGCATGTGGAGGACTGAGTGTGTGTGTGTGTATGCAAACATTGCCTTGTGGCTGATAACCTTCTGAATGCATACAAAGGGAGCTAATTGCCAGTGATCTCACTCCTGAGTAATCGGACAGCACTTACAAACACACACATTCACGATGCACAGAGGAACTAATCACAGATTCGTTTACTGATGGCCTGACTTCATTTTCAGATGATCTCTGCAATGAGCCCAATTAGCCGGAGACAAATGTTTCAAATCTGCTGTCAGAACGAGGCGAGGACGGGAAAACCTTTACGATAAGTGTAGAATGAGATGTTTTTTACGACTGGTAATTACAAATATATCATAATTTAATCCTTATTTGTGTAAAACTTGTCAAGAATTTGCAAGCAGCAGCCAATTAAAGGGACAAAATGGAAGTCGGCAGATGTGCATGAGGCACTGGCAGAAACTGAGCTGAGCTGAGAGAGAGAGAGAGAGAGAGACGCAGAGTTGTCGATCTCATTAAGATTAATACAGTCAGACAGGAAAGCAACCACAGAGAGAGGGAGGAACAGAAACACGGAGGTGTCGCTTTAATAGGATCAATAGATCGGGCATCAGTGTGGGGTCAGCAGCCGTGTCCATGGTGACCCATTTCTCACTGGCTGGATGACTCACATCAGGAGTCCTTTGTCCGTGCCCATCCCTCCCTCTCTCTCACTCACTCTCACTCAGTCACTCACTCCCGTCTCATCCCCACCATCCAGTTCACGCAGCCTTTTCTTGTTTCGTACACTCAGTCGCCACAATCCGCCGTGATTTCCTGTTCAGTCCCTCCTCCGTCCCCCTGACTCAGCTCCTCCTTCCACCATGCTTCACCTTTGTGCAGAAAAACAATCAGTGTTTCGCACCTGACGGGTTAAAACTCGCATGCTAATCCACAGCCCTCCGCTGACACACGAGAACACGTCGCGCAGCGTTGCACACAATACTAAGTCAAACTGAAACAGCGTGGGCGCATTTACGCCGTCTTGTTTCTCTCCTGCAGGCGCACCCGAGGCTATGTCCATACAGTACATTATAGAGAGAAGTTTCCCAACACTGCTGAACTCTGTGGGAACAATGACGAAGACAAAACCTCTCACCAATCGGAACTTTTCAGACGCGAGTTCAATTCTGCATTTTTACAGTGACACGGCCGCTTCTCAGAAGGAACAGGGGTCAAATTTGACACAGAGACAAAACATTTGCGCTGTTTTAATTTGAAGGAGTAGCATGGACGTGGCGAGGGGGCGTCCTGCGGCCTCGTCAGCACACACACACACAGACTTTCTCCTCCGTACACAGGATATTTTGTACCTTGTAATTCCAGTTGACATGAGTGTAGCGTCATGTCCTGCCGCCTGAATTATTCACCGCGCCTCAGTGGGGGCGCGCTGCACGCCGTTACCTAACCCTGCCAGCGCCTCTGTCACAGCACAGAGAGCAGAACGCGTGTGAGGATGGACACAAAGGGTTTGGAGATCACTCGGCAGCCAAAGCGCGGAGATGAATGGGTTGTAAGAGAAGCGCGGAAATAAAGAGGAAAACAAGGATGTGGAGTGGGAGAAACAAAGAGCACTCGCTGCTTGATGGGTGTTATGGAGGATATATCAAAGTGAGCACAATAGGAGTGTTAAGAAGAAACTTAAAAAGGAAAACGACTTGGAGGTGTGATAATGTGAGAGCAGGTCTCACTGGAAATTACGTCAAAACTGTTGTGAAAAGGGAGGTGAGAGAGGGAGGCGGAGACGCAGCAGTCCCTTTGCCTTCATCTCCAATAATAGTCTGTCGCGTGTGTATTGCACTCGCTGTATTCTGGAGCTGCCAGTTCCCCGTCCCAAAACAAAGCCCCAAAAATATCACTGCCAACACATGGAACATGCATTTACAGAGCAGTGTGCGTGTGTGTGTGTGTGGTAGCTTCCATAGCTGTGGGGAGTGAGGAGTTCAGCATGAATAATTGAGCATGGGGGGTGGGGGGGTGGGGAGTCTGCCATCCAAAAAAGCAAAATGCCAACTGCCAGGCTTGTGGGATCTTAGAAGGGGGGGGGGGTGTGCAAAGGTGAACAAAAAAAAAGAAAGAAGATATCGAACATAACACACTCAGACTTGTAAAGTCGTCCCATTAAAACCACTAGCAACAGCTGCACCCCCCCCCCCCGCTCCATCTTCTTTGCCTCACTCATTGGACAAACAATGATGTTAGGCACAACACAGGGGGTCAGGGGGTCAGCGGCGGAGGTTGGGATGAAGGTCGAGGTCAGAGCCATTCTGAGAAGCTCAACAATGGGCCGACACAATGCGACCTTGGCTAGGATGAACACACGCTCATTGTAATTGATCTCAACGCTGCGGCCGTCGATGAATAAAGACGAGGTCGGCTGCAGCTACTTCTCAAGTCTCCATGTGAGGAAACTGATGACTGAATGATTCAATTAAAAAAAAAAAAAAAAACATGTAACTTAATTCAACCGCATTTTAGTGGCGGAAGAAAAACACAAACAAAAGGCAAGGAAACCGAATTAGATTGAAAAAAAAAAAAAAGAGGAAAGGCTGCAAAGAATAAAGCCGATGCAGATGGGGCAAAGGGCAGGAGTCAAAGTTGGAGAGGCAGATTTTTTTTCAAAGACAATCTGGCCCCCCCCCTGCCGGGAGATCACAGCTGACGTGCGATTTTATCTCCATGATCACACTATTGTATTTTTGCCGAGGTATCAACCAACCATGCTCAGCACAATAACCCCACATTCTCTCTCTCTCTCTCTCTCTGCTTTGGTGGTGGTCAGCTTCAAACTCATTAGTCCATTTTGAAAGATAAGAGGCTTGCAGCTGGAAAGCCACAGCAGCGGCGGGGCTTTGGGGGTTACAAAAGCGATGTAATCGGGTTTTGGCAATAGAAACCTAAGGAGTTTAGGATGGGGGGGAAATACTCACTGATTTGTGGATTTGAATTGGATTGAGACTTGTTTAGAACCAGATCCAATGTGGCAAGCGGCGGTAATCTGAGAGGAGCTGTGCACATGAGAGACTATCGCAGTGACTTGTGATTTAATGGGAGAAAAATCTATGAAGTTTGCCGTTTTGCACCACTTGCTCCGGCTAATTTCCTCCTCGCAATCTCCGAATCCCAGATCCGTCTTTATGCTCCTCTCCCCTCGCCCTGCCACCACACTTTCATGTTATTTTTCTCCGCTCATCGCCACGATTTCCTTCCTTTTTTCCCCCAGTAATCCCCTCCTCCCGTCCCTCCTTCTTTTCCTCTAGCTGTCAGATCTCCATTTCCACTCGAGGCAAATTACACTTTTCAGATTAAACCCCCAATTATAGGCCCTGTTGGTACTCTGTTTGCATGCTGCAACTCGTCTGAAAACACAAACGAGCTGTGTCTGCCCTGTGTGTGTGTGTGTGTGTGCGTGCACGGATTCCAGCGGCTGAAAAAAGGCACGTGCGTTTGGGTACACGTCTAATCGCAGATAGCAGCCCCCTGCTAAATCCCTATTAATGATCCTATTCACACTTGTTGCCAGTTTGATCAAAGTTTGTGTGTGTGATCCGCGGCCTGTTTTATCTCAGCTGGTTTTGGGAAGGGGAGGGGGGGGGGTTGTGGGGAGGTTGTTAGTTGGCACAGTGAGGGGGAGTTGGCAACAACAAGGGTAAAAACACCATGATATAAAGGCAGAGAGCCGGGGTGTGTTGAGGGCCTTTATGTAATGGATGTGTGGGGCGCTGGCAGCTGGCTGAGATCTGACGGTCAGAAGAAAAAACGCCATAATGGTCAAGCCCAGGTATTTCCTGTTCCGACAGGGGCCTGGTCATTTAAAACGTATGGTAGTGAAACAGATTTAGTTCAAGTCCTGTCTCCAAACTACACTTTTACGTATCCTTGTTTATTTCCGTCTGGCCGTCCCGTCCTAACTCAGCTCCCCGTGCCCCTCAATCTCTCTTCCTCGCTAGCTCAGGCTTGTTTTTGAGCATATTCCATTTGTCTGTCAACAAACACTCTCCCCCTCATCTGCGACTTGTCTCTCCCTGCGTCGTCCCCTCAGGGTTTTGTCTTCTTAATTGTTCGGAAAAAAAGGGGAAACTTTGCACTTGGCTGTCCCATGAAAAAATACTGCACTCATTTATTTGCCGCCAGAGCCCGAGGCGGAGCAGACAGACAAGAGGTTTGCGAGGGAAGAGAGAGAGAGAGAGAGATGACAGGCAGGAAATACAGACACAACAAAGACGACGAGAGAAGGGGATTTCAGCCGAAGAGCGAAGATGAAACGATGGATGATGGGTAAAAAAAAAGGGTGTGTGTTTATAGACACTGTCCTCTACTCTGCCTCCTGACTTATTCATCCCCCGGACGGAGGAGCTAACAACACACACACGCACACATGGATGCACATGCTTTCACGAGATCTCCTCAACCTTTCTGCTTTGCTCACTTTCAGTAAAAGCACTCGCCTCACTTTGCGTGATTCACAAGCGCCAAAACACCCGCAGACATATCCGCCTCATACACAATAAGCAAGTTTCCCAAGACAAGCTGTGATTTATGGGTTCCCACTCTGGCAGCAGCTACTTCATATTCCTGTCCTGAGAAAATTGTTAACCTTTGCCAACGCTCGGGGCCAAACGATGTTTGCGTTCTTGTTTTTTAAATTCACACGGATGTCGGTTTGCTGCGGGGTGGCGTTGGTGAAATAAGGAATTGCTCTGAAGTCAAATTATTTGGTTAAATTATTATTTGAGTAGGGTCCACCGGCAGGCATGAAAAGATCCTGTGGCGAGAATCACAACAGCTTCCCTCGCAATCACCGCAGGCCCGTTACGTAGTGGACACTAGTGTCCACACTGTGATGACATAATGATGGTGTGTGTGTGTGTGTGTTTTCCATGTGCAGATAGTCCTGCAGCATGTGGAAGATTAGATTTAAAACAGTAATGCTTTTAATGGATAGGCTGGGAAGGTCAGACACTCACATTGGGGAGGGGGGGGGGGACAAGAGGGAAAACAATCGATTGCCAAGTGGCAGGTAGAGAAGGAGAGAGCGTGTGAGTGTGTGTGTGTGTGTGTGTGTGTAGGACAGGTCGAGAGATAGAATAGAAGTCACTCTTGTATAAATAGCTGATCTCTTAATTAGAACCTGACCCTCCCCTTCACCCTTGTCTCCCTCTGTTCCTGCACAGTGACACCAGCGAGCCAAACTTCTGGAACTTCCTGATCGACAGACAGAGCTACTGACAGTATATCATGTGCATACCTGAATGATCTGAATGATCAATGAGCTGCTGTATATATAAAAAAAAAACACACATGCATGAATGTGGCGTGTGCAGCAGACGACTTGCAGCTGTTGTTTACCTCCGCTGCTGCTCACATCCACAACTCAAATATGCATAACGTGACATCACATAACGCTCAAAACAGAAGGCCAAATTGTCCGCGCTAACTTCCTCATCGAGCGCCACCAAATCCCATAATAGTAGATAAATAGTTGCCTAGCAACAGGGCCATAGCAACAGCGGCAGTGGAGATATGCTATCACTGCACAGGGGGGAAACTTGAGGAGAGAAAATGCCTCCACTTTCAGCAAAAGGGGGGATTTATTAACAGAGGTACCGGGGAAAACATCCAGCGCCACTGAAATGGATCTGCCATATCAACTGTCGTGTAGACACAGACCCGTTTCCTGCTGCATGCTAACACAATGAATCGCCTTCGACCAGTCGCCGTTCGGCGCTGGCTCGGGTTTCTGTTGACACACAAACACGCTCGCGCGGCTTCAAGGGAAATATCCGACTGTGGCAGGGGAAAGAAAAAAAAAAAGAGGCTGATTGCAGTCTGTGGCTATGAGGCAAGGAAGCCACGGTTTCGTAGATGATTCCTTTTTCTTCAAGTTGAGCAACAAACACAGGGGAGAGTCCAAGAGTTTATAAAGTGGATATTCTATCGGCTCAGCCAATGGCTGCTTTGCCAACAGAGAAGACACAGGGGCTGTTCACAGCGACACAGCCTCTCCAGTCAACTACGAGGAGACGATCACACCGGCCTCAGGGGGCCAGAGTCTTGGATGATTAAAAATTCGACATATTTCCACTCGCTCCAGGTTTAGCATCTGTTACCATGTCTCCAGTCAAAGTTGTGCATGCACGTTATTTACTGAACGGCACTCCAACAGACTGTGAGGATGGCCGTCAGCGCGAGCCGGCTACACATCCTCCATTAACTCAGAATACAGTTCGACACACTCCAGCCTGAAGACAAAATGCCTTTTTCTCTCGACTGATGAGTAATTTCACTCCTCATCCATAAATCAATTATGTATAATCCCCTGATACAGAGAATTAGCGGCCATTCAACATGAGGAAGCTAAGTGTTCCAGTGTGTTTCAGCGTGTGCACATTAACGCGTCCGTGTGTGTGTGTGTTTATGCACGAGTGACGATTCGCTGAGTTACAGTCATGTAAACATGCTTCGCTTCTGACTAAGCACAAAGTGAATTCTCCACGGAGACGATGGACATCGTGAGGCGGGCTGCATTGCATTTGTTATTTTTCCACCAATGTGGCACAAGCATCGAGCCTCTTTTATCTACCAGAGTGATAACTACTTTTCACATGCTTTACAGCCTTTTGACTAAAGCGTTCTCAGCATTTATCCACTTACAAGAGGTGACAAATGTATTATCAGGAGCGATTTCACACCGTAGCAGCGAATTCTGATTCAACACTCCGTTTTCTGTTAGGCCTCCAAATTTGGAAAACAGTCCTTTCGGCAGACTTTTGAGACAAGACTAAAAATAATTGCTCATATTTTTTACTCCTCAAGGGGGGGGGGGGGGGGGGGGGGAAGGGGGGGGGGATGTAAGGAAGCATTGGCGTTAATAATCAATGGAGGAGACGAAA
This sequence comes from Pseudorhombus dupliciocellatus, assembly GCA_016785235.1. Taxonomy (NCBI): domain Eukaryota; kingdom Metazoa; phylum Chordata; class Actinopteri; order Pleuronectiformes; family Paralichthyidae; genus Pseudorhombus; species Pseudorhombus dupliciocellatus. The sequence goes on from JAFBJW010000239.1 coordinate 117,625, forward strand.
TCAACAAAATTTTAAATAGCGGCAACAATATTATTTCACTAATTCACAAGCTAAAGGGGAACGGTTGTATTTGGAGTCGTATCCATGGAGAGCCTTCACAGTTTGTCGGGCTTTAGGGACATGAGGCCCAAACAATGTTTTCCTAAGAGATAGGACAGAAGCCTCCATTCCTCCTCCTCGTTTGTTCATTTTGTTCATTTAGCATATCATCGAACATGCGCTATCCCCACTGGTGCACCATCGCTGCACCCATAAAAACTACACTGGCTCCAGTATTGGCATCGCCAGCTCATTATTCAGCGACATGTTAGCTCTATGTGCAAATCAGAAGTGAGTCGCTCATCCAGCATCTGCGAGCTGGCCCACTGATCTCCAGGAAGGCTGTTCAGAACTCTCCACTGAGAAGCAGTATTAAATGGGTGGGGGGGGGGGGTGCACAGAGGCTCACAGATCAGAAACAAACAAGGGGGCGGCCACTCTTCCTCCGAATTCTGGCACCCGCCGCTACCTCCCCGTTTCCCCTCGTCCTCCGTCCGTCTGCGTGGAAGCGCGCGGGACTCAAGTTTCTATTTCAGAACGCGTCTCCCTCGGCATGTCTTCGGCGGCCAAGTCTGTAGCCCACACTGCGCGAATCGGGGCACCTGCCAGCTCATTCCAACACACACACGGTTACATCAGCAGCGGGCCTAAACTGTCGAGCGTTCTATAACAACACAAGGTTACCCGTGAGAGTAAATACAGCAGCATCCACCTTTAGGAGGACATTTCAGTTAGCTGAGCCGCTACCGCGATCCAGCGCCAAGAGCTGATGGCGGCAGAAGGAGAGCGGGACAGCGGTTCGGTTGGTTTGCCAGTTGTAGGAGCGGGCAGCTGAGACTAACCGGCTGAAATGGACTAACAAGGAGAGATCTGGAGAGCCAAACCAGATGGAACGGCCACAGCCATGAGGCCGTCTGGCTCTCGCATGGCTTTGTTGGTCAAAACACAGAGATTCACTCAGAAATGAAGACAAAAAAAGAACGGAGGAATGTGGAAAACAGACAAGTTGGATATTGTTTTGCACATTTTTTTGTTTAAATATGTATGTAACGCATATTTCCTCCAACCTTGGCTTCCTCCACAGCCCTCACCTGCTCTTACGTGCGCCCTGCATCCTCTGCCTCTACGCAAATTCCCTCTCTGATTGATATTCAGCACATCCAGTGACTGTGCTTGTTTTTCCCTTCCTCCGCGAGCTGAGGGCTCAACTTTAATGAAAGGGCAGAAGTTGATTACATGCAGGGAGCAGGAACTAGGCCTCCATCTCCAGGGAGGAGAGTAGTAGACTCGATGACGCGCAGAGTTTTAGTCAACAATGAAAGCAGACGAGAGGAAAGGGGAATTGGGATGGTGCACACACCAGTGTGTCCTTGCAAGGCCAATTTCCCAGGATGCTCAAGTGTTAGGAATCAAGGACGTGAAGGAGGGTTAAAAAAAGTGTGTGTGGGGGGGGGCAAGGACACACTGAAACATGCATGCACAAACACACAGAGCTCTCTCTCTCTCTCTCTCTCTCTCTCTCTCAGGGTACCCGGGGGCTGCAGCGTGATGGCTAACCTGAATCCATCTTTGACTATTACAGCAGTGAGCTGTAACTGGACTGATGTTACGCTGACAGACAGTATTTTGACAGATCGGAGAGGAGCTCATGGTATTCCCAACGCCTGGCTCACAAGTCCATTACACTGTGCTGTAAAAAAAAATAAATAATAAAATAAGGATCATCTTTCCCTCACGGCGTCTATAATCCCCTCTCTCACGTCACACTCGCTGCCTTGGCCCTTATTGTATTTCCTGTTATAGTGGAAAATGTCGCACACTATATGCACTACACAAATGACTGTGGGTCTGTTTTGTCATCAGTGTAATGTGCAGTATTGGTGATTACGTGTCACGTGTTGTTTGTTTTGTGCATGTGTGTGCTGGTGATTCTGGGCTCAGGGGGGTCCTGCGCTCCTAAACAAACCATTAATGAAGCGTTGCACCGGCGCCCTCCCTATATTTTTAATTGGGAGGAAAGGCTGAGGGAAAGGCTGGGTTGTGCTCCACAGCGCCAGATCCCTGACGATAATTACAGCTACGGCAGCATGATTCTCATCAAGCAGGACGAGGTGTCATACGTGTAGCATGTGCAGGCTAAGAGCCGCTTCTTGTAAACATAATGCCGACCTGTGATTAAAACAAAACAACAAAAAGGGACAGACTACGAGGCAAGGTGATAATATGTCTAAGTGACGAGACCCCGTGTGAACTCGTAGTGGAGAGCGTGACAGCAGCACAGCGCCACGTTTTAAAAGAAGTAGAGGCTTGTCCCTCATTTTGCCTTTTTCCTTAAAAACAAGGAGTGTCTCTAACTGCAGATTCATAATTACCATTCTGTGTGTGTGCGCAGAGGGAAGGGGAGGGTGGTTCCCATAATCCTTTTGGAAGTGCTGGTGTAGCCGAGATAAAAATCCACTTATTAAGTTTGGTGTAGAGGATGGGGAGAGAAAAGGGCACGCAGAGAGGAAGTGAGACGAGGAGAGAGGACGAGCGAGGACAGGTGTGCAAGATTACACATGTTAATTTCTTTCTCCCCTTTTCTGCTTGCCTCTGCCTTCTTTTTCATATCTATCCCAGCATTCCACTCTCTTTCCCGCTCTCCTCCTCCTGTCATTGTGTCTGCGGCGCTGCCTCAGAACCTGAGGCACACTTCAAAGTCCTGATGTTGCCGGCGCAGACCCAGGGACCCTTTTAAAGATGTTTACGCCGGCATCTGCTTAATGGGCGAGTCGGCGTAATCTGAATCACAACTCACCGACACCACATTACCGGGCGCGTGCGCGCGTGAGAGATGAGCAGGAGGAAAAGCTGAGCAGTATAATAAAAGTGCGAACAAACAAACAAACAGATGCTGGCAGATGCAGCTGTTATTTACAAGAGGCTGAACGCATGTGGTGGTTGACGCAGGCTTCTAAACGCACCAGACAGAACAGGCACGCTCGTCCTGTTCGTAGGTGGCTCCCACTGGCGCCCGCTTCGCCACCCCGCACGGCAGAGGCCTCAACAGGTTTGATTGCGCACGCCATCTGCGAGCACAGGGAACGCCGCAACCTCGCATCTGCAGTCTCCGAAGTCTCCCGCCGCAGCTGAGCCTGCAGATTGCGCGCGGCTGAGCGTTACCTGCCTGACTGGCTGCGAGCGTTTGCTGCAGGGAGGAGAGAGAATGACCCAGTTGTGAGGCAAACTGTTCTGCGCAGAGAGAGAAAGGAGAGGTAGAGGGAAAAGGTGTGTTCAGGCACTCGTCACCCCCAGAGAGCTGAAGTGTGCAATGATTGGCTGCGGGCGTGCGGCGAAGGAGGCAGGGAGGGGAGGAGGGGAGGCAGAGGGGCTGACCTGCAGCGGCGTGTCCTCTATAGCGGCGCAGGCTCAGCCATAAATCACACAGACTTAGAGGCTGTGAGAGGGAGAGGGAAATGAGAGGGAAACGAGCGGAGGCACAGAGGATAGAGAGATGGAACAGGGAAAGAGCGATTTCTAGGGATTCCAGTGTAACTGTGGAAATGTGGGTGTTACCTGCACGGCTGCAGAGGCACAATGGATTTGCTCAAAGTCGTCATCCATCAGCGATTTAACCATGATCCGTTATATGAAAGTTTGAGTTGGAAGATAAAGAAAGGGGAGACGCACCGGAACGAGGATAACTTTGCTTCCGACCAACGGGCCCTGGGATGACGAGCGCATTCATCTTCATTACCCCTCATCATCGTTCCCTCAGCTGCGCCATGGGAAATAATGAGAGGTGGAGCTAAATGCTTTATTTTCCCGCCTCCAACCTTCTAACGCTTTAAACGCTCTTCTCAGGGAGACAACGGTTTAAATTTGTGGGCGAGGAGGCGCTGATGGGAAATTACACTCCGGCCCTGGCAGGGTTACTGCTCGCCATCCATCCGCGGGAGCGATACAGGAACACACTCTGTGATTAGTTGCCAGGCGCTGTATTGATTTTCCACTGCTGGAACACAAATTAACAATCGCCATGCAATGATCTGGCGCGCGCACACATGCATGCAAAGCGAAATTGGAATGATAATTGCCACGCTGTAATTTCATTTTGGGGTGCGGCTGCTACCAACTTTTTTTTCCCTGCACCGTCTAATTAGCGATCAATCACCTTCGAGGAGGCCGTACCTTGGCAGGCTGCTACACACGGAGTAACTAATGCTCATTCAAGGCAAAAAGCAACGGCGTCCACCTCTGACACGAGCAGAGCGTGTGAGTGACAGACGGCAGCGCCTGGAGTGTCTCCCCTCTGGTTACCGATTCAACGATCCACCGGTGAAAGCAGCGAGAACAGGCCTGGACGTAATTACCCTGACACAGGTTTGATGTGGCTGGAGAATGTTGACAGTGATGCTAATTAACCTGCTGAGAGCCAGAACACGACATGAGCGTGAACATTTGAAAATGTTGGGTTAGGGATGGCGTCTCGGCGACGACTTTGATGCCATTTGAGAGCGACTGCATTTCTTTTTCGTTCCTTCTTTGCTACACAGAAGACGGACGACACGTGTCCACCTCCTCCAACTGTCCGTTATCACAGGCGTCTCAGTGAGGGAGGCTTCTACTCTGAGCTTTAGCAGCATTAGTCAGACCTATCCTAAAAAAATAAATAAAAAAAACAACAGCCTTGACAGTCTGACTCGCTTTGTGATAGGAGCCCCATGCCTGCCTGGCAGAGACACCCCCAGCGAGCAGCTTGTAAACACACACAAGCTGCCAGCTTCTCTCAGTGGACGGCTATACGACAACATGTTAATTAGACAAGAGAGGAGGGGAAGGAGGGGAGGGAGACAGAGAGCGAGGACAGAGTGGCAGAGGGAAAACAAAAGAAGTGCGAGCAAACGTGGAGCTGAAGAGAAGTGGGGAGGACTCAAGGGAAGGAGGTCACGTTGTTTTGCAGGCTGGACGTTGACGAACCTGCCGATGGGTCCGATCGCTCTCCCAAACGAAGCCTTCCCCTTGCTTCACAAAGCCAGCTCACGATTTTCACTTTGGTCTGGGAACGCTCCGCGGGCATTTACAAGAATCATTGGCACTGCCAATGTGCAATAGAGCAAAATTACTTTGTGAGCCACTGAATCAGACTAATCAACAATCCAGCTTTATGCGCTTTGCAGAAATGAACAACTGTTGAGGACTACAGATAATAAAAACACGAATTCTGTTCCACAATAATGCTTCAGAATCCCGCTGAATAAACAGGCGATGGCAGCTCCGATCCTGGATTCCATGTCAACCCTCTGGTTTGTTTTCATCTTTCTCAGCAGCCAACCTCGTCTTAACCCCCGAGCCAGCGGTTGCAAAATGCCAGGAAACAGAAAGATCAGGCTCAAGTTAGACATTTTCTCCTCAACTTCTCGTCCGGCTCGAGCCTTTTCAGCCACTCAAATCACTCACAGCTCAATAGGCTGCCACACGCCGGTGCTCCTCTCAATAGGTGCAGAGTCACGAGAGCGCAATGAACATCAAACTCTATTTCACCACTCTCACCCTGTCCTCCCATCAGCCTGTTTCTCTTTACTCTTTCTTGACATTCTCTCCGTCTCTGTGGCTTTCAGCCATCGCACTTGCTTGACAGGTTTGCCCTCCGCACTCCGTCTTTTCTGTGGCTGCTCCTTCACTTTCTTCCCGCCTCCATTTTCATGACAGATCCGTTTCGAGAATAAAATAAAAGACTTGTCCAAGTACTGTGTCTAAATGTTAATTACATTTCAGGGGGTTAAGGGCTAATCAGCAGAGAGCAACATAAACAGCATTTTAGCAGTTCACCTCTGTGAGGAGCTGCAGCGGCGCTTCTAACAATCAGGTGCCTCCGACTTAGTGTGCGCACGTGTGTGCAGACATGGTGTCAACCTGCAGCAGAGCAGCTGGTGACCAAGGTTGGTTTCGTGTGTGTGTTAGTGCCCCTGCTCAGCCCCTGGCAGTTCATCAATTATAAAGGGGCTCTGGAAAGGAAGGATAAGGCCAAGCTACAGCAATGGCATCTATAAATACACACCTGACACACCTGAGGTGAACAGCTATTTTTGCATACCAGACACACAAATAGGCACATGCACGCGTGCACGTGAGCACGCTGAACGCACCAGCCAATGTCATCGGGGCACTTTGTGTATCTGTTAAATTGGATCCCAGCACCATGTGATATTCTTACGTCTGAACCAAAGGGGGGATTGTCTCTGCTTTCATCTATCTCTATAGCCACACCCCCACACCCCCCCCCCACCCTTGCCATGTGTTGCACGGTCAATCCACCAACAATACCTCCCTCTCCATATCTCTCCATCTGTCCTTTCAGATTCTCCATCAAGCATCCATCCATCTAACTGTCTCCCGTTTCATCTCTGCTTCTTTCTCTCAACTCCACTTTTCTTCATCCGGCCGCCAAGCCTTTCCCCGGGTTCCCTGCATTCCTCTTCGTCCCCTCACCCCGCGAGTGAAGGATGAGGCTGCGGTCGCGCTGCCTGGCTGCTGGATGAGGTTTTTTCTCGTGCTGGCAGAAGGAGCGGTAAGCACTGTGGGGAATGTGAGCACACTACCCTCTGATTCTCTTCCCATTACTGGACTTTACTCCTCATTAACTCCCGTGATTTCCCGCACAGAGCCCGCTAATATACATGCACAGAAACCTCTGTACGTGTATGAAACACAAGCTATCCACCCACTCTCAACATCTTCAGCAGGAAGCAAATACAGTGCGCCCAGCAATTACCGAGAGAAGATGTATGGAGGAACATTTGGCCTGGAACAAACTGAGAGCGGAGAAAGGAAGGGTGAGCAGAAGGGGAGAGGTGGGACTGCTGCAGGGTTCCCACTCGCTCATTGCCCTTGACGTGCCTTTTTATCTCTACAACAAACAGCAGAGCGGAGCTAACAGACAGCACTTAATACAGCGAGACGGAAACACCGACGCACTAATGCCGTGTGTTCAATCAGCCACGGAGACGAGCGGTGGACGGTACCTGTCATCACACAGCACATCAGATCATTCTAACGTGCACTCTGGCCCATCGCAGAGCTGCCAGAGTCCCTGGGAACAGTTTACAATGAATCACAATGTACTCTCAAAAGTGTGTGTGTGTGTGTGTGTGTGTGTGTGGGTCTTTGTTTGTGTCTGAGCCCCCCCCCCACGTCGATGCCTTCTATACATTCTATCCTATGCACGTAGAGCAGGATGTGCTGCCATGGCAACCCGCGGCTGAGCATGCAGTGAGAGTTGCTGCAAGAGTTGGTTCAGATGCAGCCAGTGTCTCTCTCTCTCTCTCTCTCGCACACACACACTCTGAACTGCTGAGGGATATTTAATAGTAAAGGAAAATTGTCCCTCTCGTATCTCTCTCCCCGACGTCACCATTATCATCAGCATCCCCTCCTCTACGCACCCGCTCTCCATTTCCCCGTCTGTAGTCGAGGACGTTGCCATTGTTCGCGTCCATTGATCTGCTCAGTTTCTCAAAGACTCACCTTCACTCACAAATCTGAGGCCATATTCAGAATCCCCTCTCAGGTCTCCGCGCTGGTTGAAACCACGTTTTAATATTTCTACGTGCCTCCAGAGAATAACGTCTCAAAGCAACACACCACTCTGTGCCAATCTTCCAGCAGCCTCTGATACCCTTCACACTAGCACCAGCTCAATATAGACACGGGCTTTGGTTTTGAAATGTGTCCACATGTTGTCAGTTTCAGGCTCATCTCTATCCTGGCACTGGTTTAAATGGTGGTAAGAGACACCTGGGACTGTGGACTTGTCCAGTGCCATCTCTATTTCTGAAGACGGTCCTTGAACCACTCTCTATCTCACATCTTCTCGAACGTCTTCATCCCAGCAGCCGGCTGGGTGTCCAACTCCCTTCCTGTTTCATTGATCTTATTGATTCTCCTATATTGCAATCAAAGCACGATGTGCTGAAGAAGTTCTCGGGCCCCTCTCGGACTCGTGAATGCAGGTTGCCCTTGATGCTTTGTGAAATGAGAAAAAAGATTAAATGCTACGTTCTAAAACGTTGTGAAATATGCTCGAACATCTGAAAGTCTCAGGTCCCTTCAGCTGGATGCAGTCCAGTCTTTTGGTGAAGAAGAAGACTATATGTAAGTATATGCACCCACACACACACACACACACACACACACACACACGCACAGAATGCCTGTCTGTCCTGAAGCATATTTCATCATTAGCTGTAAGCAGTTAATCCTCTGCTCCACTGACCACGGATCAGCTTAGTCCATTTCAATAATCTGCATCTGGAGCTACCCAACCCATCATTTACTCACACACACACACACACACACACACACACACTAAACAAGGACACAATCAACCTACAAAACATATGGGGTTGGTCCAGAGCAGTAAATTTCTCACGGAAATCTCTGTCACCCACACACACACACACACACACGTGAATCTCTCCATCTATTATTTATGGTGCTGACAGAGGAGTCAGTTAGTGAGACGAGCCCTGAGTTCAGTAGACAGGGAGTGCCACACACATAAAACCTTGATTGTGATTTTAATAAGTTGAGAGGAGATGATTAAGCCATTATTATTACTAAGATGTAAGCTGCAATATTATGAGAGTCAACTTTTAATGCCACGTGCCAGAGTGGGACTGTAACCTGCATAGAAAACTGAGCGGACTCAGCGGGAAAAGTGAATGCAAGCATGTTTGTAATGTAGTGGACAGGTGAGAGAGAGTGACCTTTTCTTTCTCAACAACAAACATTAACCATTCAGCGTTGGACCCGTTCCTCTCACGTCGTCTCACCTGACAACCTGAAATGACATGTCTCCGTCTGTCTCCGCACTGATGCAACATTTCCTCATCTTAGCTTTTGCAATCTGCTGTTTCTTTCTTCACCGTTTAGTCTCAATTTCTGTCTCTCCTGCTTCGCATGCAAATTCTTGTTCTTGTTTCGAGCGGGACAGATGAAAAGCAGCGACAGTGGTTAAAAGATGAATGAGTTGTCACAACCCAACACCGTGCTCTTTGCCTTTGGCCAAATACTGGAAAACATTCACCCCACTCCCACCTCCCACCCCGTCCGTGCCATCGCTCCTGGAGGCATTTGCTTTGACAGTGCTGCGTACAAACTGGTATGATCTGAAATTCTGAAAAAATCATTTATCCTCCGTCTCTTCAGCCTCACTGTCTTCGCTGTTAGCTGCTCGCTGTGTGGAGCACTAGCGCTCCCCCATTGGGGTTGACAGAGGGAGGATGCATTAGCACCTCAGCAGGAGGCTCTCAATCTCATCTCCTCGCTCTCTTCCCTCCACGCCCCCCCCCCCCCCCCCCCCCCCCCCCCCCCCCCCCCCACATGTCCCCTAGCCCACCTCTCCATCCGCGGCCCCGTGGAGTTACCTGGACAGCCTTTGTCCAGCAGAGTGCACGTCAGCTGGCGTGTGAGCGCAATTAACCGCCGATGCATGCACGTGTGCTTATCTCAATACATGCAATCGTGTGCCCGCGCAAGCGTGAAGCCCTAGAAGATTGCAGGGGGCTACGGCTTTCCTCTTGACCTACTGTCGTGCGGCGACCTGCACTAAATGGGTTTAAACCTTTCCCAGTCAAAGTCTTTTATCTCCATCCCATCTCCATCTCCTCCTTAAGCCACACATCACCGCGCACACAAACTGACCAGCGGCCTGACGGAGCCCATATGGTCCGTTCGCCTCCGATGGCAGGAGGTGGCCGTCAAAGAGCTCTCACGGCAACGCCGCTCGGCCGCAGACGGATCGAGCGAGCAGGAGACACGTGAGGGAGGAATTATGAGGAGAGGGCAAATAGAGGTGGAGAGTGGGAGGAGACGCGGAGAAATAAGAGGAGAAGGAGGCGGGAAGTGGTGGGAGAGCAAAGAGGAAGGGATTCGATTCAAAAGAGACACAGCCAGGTGGAAATGGGGAGAGTTATTGAAAAGACGCGGACGGGAGCGTGTCATCCGAACCCTGTGAGCGTTTCATTCAGCCCAGTGTGAAGCTGTGAGGGAGGAACGCGGCTGCAGCCGTGGGCATGTGCAGAATTCCACTGATTTGATGGCGCTGCCTGTTTTATGCTGACAGGAGGGTGTTACACAACTCACAGCTTATACACTGAGTCAGTATGGTCTTTACACAGCCATTCAGTGCCAGAGACATTTAAGGACAGGGTTTGTTTCAACACAACGCTGAGTCGAGACATTCAGGGCTTCTTATCTATATATCGTTTCTTTCTGATCCAACTTTATTTTTAAGACTCACTTCTGCTTTCCCACGACCTCGCAATAGTTGTTGGGCTCTACTTCCAGAGCAACATGACAATACAGCCCCCGCAACCACAATCAGCTCCAGATTTTTCCCAAAGAACCCTATGCACCAGCTCCAGCAGTGTCTAGACTCCGGGGAGAACCTGTCTCGTTTCTTTTCCTCTCGGGCAGACATTACACGACAATAAAGGGCCCGATCGTCCATGTGGTTCTCTTTTGCCATCTGAAAAATACATCTGCCGCTGATCTCCTGTTTAGTTTTAAGGTGAGGGCTGAATTCTTCTCTAGTTAAAGCTGAGGGCTAGAGAATAAATAATGTTAATCACGACCCTCATATACATCCATGTCTGAGCCACTGGTGACATTTTCCTCCGACTCCCGTTCCATAAAGCTATTTCACAGGCAAATTTAATTCACTCCGCTTCCCGTCCGACTCCCCTTCATGATGTCATAAACGTGGGCCTGTAAATACGAGGCCTGAGCTCACCCAAACACCGCAGCATTAAAGTCCATCAGTTTTCTTTTACTGTAATGCTTCTATTTATTCTGGACAGTGTGTTAGTCACAGGATCATAAATAACAACGGGGGGAAAAAGAAGAGGGAAGGAGACTGTGAGAGAAGATCTGAGTGAAAGGAAGAGGAGGAGGAGGAGGAGGAGGAGGAGGGCTGATGGCTGGAAGAAGTGAGATGGAGGAGTGTGTATAAATCAACATCCATTAGCTGAGGGGTTATAAAGTCACTGATGAAGGAGGTGGACTGAAGCACGGGCCTTTTATTGTCTTGTTGTTGTCTTTTATTGCCTGTGATGTCATCTAATGGTATGCAGCTAACGACAGGGGAGGGGAAGTATGTACATGGGAGGGGAGGATGGGGCGGTAATGGGCCTTTGTGCAAGTTGTGCACGCCCGTGCTGACACTGGGTATTGATCACCTTTTGTCTAAGCCGCTTCTCTTTGCCTGAATAAACCATACGTCCAAAGCCTGTTCTTCGGCCGCGTCGAGCCTGAGAACGAGAACAAGGCCAAATTCCTGCACACTGGATCGTCCCAAGTGCCAAATGTGGTTTTTTGAGAGGCCGGGGGAAAGAAACACTAAGACAAGCAGGAACAGAATTCATTTTTAACATCCCGAAGCAAAACAATAGTCAGACAAACACTTGGAGAAGTTAAAGCCACTAAACTTCCCTGTTGCTAACACACTCTCATCATAAATATGACTTCTGCATGTCTCTCTATCTGAGTGGGTTTAAAAATAGGCAGTAATCACCAAAAACCAACACTATATTAAAACACACACACCAGCTGTTGGTCTGAATATCTACAAGTAATAAACATCAATCTAACGTCAGCCAGTTAAATCTGCCTTTCTCTCGTCTTTCATTTGTTTCCCCCTCTCCGCCCCCCTCTCTTCCTCCGGCCTTGGCAGGAGTGTCGCAACATGAGATCCCTCCCAGCGTCTGTAGATTGTTAAAAGTGACTTCATTCATGACGTTGCAGCAGCTGTAAGCATTCTGTCGCACTGGTGGAGAAAATTTGACCGGATCTTTCTTTCTGAGCCTAGGATCTGTCTCTGTCCAGTCCTCTGCTTCCCTCCATCCTTCTTCCCTGTCCTCCTCCTCTCCATGCAATGTTCATTTCCCACGAGCCTGTGATGCTCTGGCTACCCCGCAAATTGGTCTCAGTCGAGGCTGCATGTGCTTCTGTGTAAGGAAAGTAAGAGCACAGGAGCTTCCACACTTCAGTCACACCTTGCAGCAGAGCATCATCCCATTAAAGGCGAGAAAGGGCTGCAGAGAGAAGGTGGAGGCAGCAACAACTGATCCAGTGCTGTTTACGTCACATTTTGACAACGAGGACACAGCACAGGCCACGTGCTTGTTTCCATTACCGTTAAATAAAAGACAAACGGCCTCTTGGCCAGAAGCGACGTGTAATGCAGTTACGGGACGTATTGCATCCTTTTTTCCGATCCTTCAATTTGCCTCAAGAAACAGAAACTTGGTCGTATCGATTCCTCAACATGCTGATCTGTGCTGTCTCGCAAGTTCTGCAACATGCTGATGTGCGCTACTATCTGCCCCTGGGCCTCTGGGTATTATTCAAGTCCAAAGTGAAGGAAAAGTACAGGGGATACTTCTGATGCTAGTGCATACTGAGGTGTGTGTGTGTGTGTGTGTGTGTGTGTGATATATGGTGCAATGGATGTGGAGAATGTTGAGAGATACCAGATAGGCTTGGCTCTCTGAATAAAACTCCCTCAGGGGCTCTCCGGATCCCCCTTCCTCATACACACACACACTCTTCCACTCTTCCCTTTTTCAGGCTCTTGCAAATGCAGCAAACTCAGCTGATTTGCCTGAAAGTCAATCCGCCCCACTACTACGATGCTTCCTCCGGAGCAGTCCCCAATTCCCAGCCTTCGCTCCACATTCAAAACAGAGAGAAACCGAACCGTCGCCGGCCTTACCTTCTTGACTCTGCCGCTTTTCGTGCCCACGAAGACGAGCGAGTGGTTCTTGTAGACGTAGGCGATGACGGAGGACATCTTGTCGTTGGCGTCGGAGAAGAGGGGCTTGCCGCGCACCATCTCGGACACGCCCAGCGGCGCGTTCATGTCCAGGCCGCAGAAGTCGTCGTCTATGGTCAAGAGCTGCAGGTGCAAGCGAAGACGTGGGATTAGTTTGAGAGAGAGAGAGGGAGGGAGGGAGACAATGCAGAAACACGTTTGGCCCAGGGTAAATCAAGACTCTGCATCAAAATAAAAACAGATTCAGGAGGAACAGAAGTCCTGACGGAGCTTCATCTGTTTCTAGGGGGGGGGGGATTCAAACCAGTCACTGTGGGCAGAATGACTTATGGGTTCTGATAAGAGAATAATAGTGCTGGGGATTGGTCATTACTGTGTGAGCACGGGTGGATTTGAAACACTGAGTTTAGGAGCGAAAGCAGGCGCTTCTTGATTAATAGCTGAGCAATGTCACGTGTGGGGAAAAAAATAAATCCCTTGGCAGCATTTCGATGAAATACCAGATGTGAGATATGGCACCCACATGCTCCCGTGATGACGTGATGGATGCATTTTGTTAGGCGCTGATTTGAAAGTTGCCATGTTGAAATGAATCGCCATTTGTTAGCATCAGTCACGGTCCGACACGTGGATGGTACGTGCAGATGGAGGACGTGACAGACCCGTGTTTATCTCATAGATGGTCTACGTCATTTTAAATAGTTCTTCTTTTTGACCACTTTAAAATTTGTTGCTTTAAAAACTGGTGAAAAGTCCGGGTACCAGGTTGGCCAACATACTACTACTAGCATTAAGAATAAAACGTGAGTGAAGTATTAAAAACAAAAGCCTGGTCACCCTGAGACACCTGGACCTGACAATAAAATGTCTGCAGTGTGACAAGGAGACACAGATTTATTGGATGTTATGTTTCATTTGGCTAAAAACCAACAAAAAGCAAACCTTCTCAGATGTCTACATGCAGATACAGAGTGGAGCTGTCAGAGGTGGCCAGGGGTCTTTTAGTAAATGTCTTATTTTCCCTTCCTGGAAGTGCCCCCCCCCCCCCCCCCCCCCCCCCCCCCCCCCCCCCGGACTCAATCAATCCATCTCGCAAGTGTCTCCTCACAACCTTTCACTAAAGGCCATCATCATCATCAGAAGCCTCAGAGCGAGCCACAGAGGAAATATGGGCTCTGCTTTCATTAGACAAATGGAACGTGGCCGGTCCAGGCCACAGTGCCCTCCAGGCAATAACACCGGGGAGGGGGGGCGGTAGGGTTATATGAAGTGGTGCGAATGATCGATAGAGATGACTTGGATTTGATCCTGTCGTATGGTCCGAGGGGTGAGATGAAGATGAAACGCAACAACATATGGATTCAGGGGAGAGGATAGATGACGGGGGAAGGCCGGGGTGTCAAGAACTGTAAACAGAGGTGAATATTGGAGGGTCGGAAATAGATACTCTTTCCTCTTTTGACCTTTTTTTTTGAATGAGCTGCTGTCAGGAACACTCCAGTGGTGTGGCAGCTCACCTTTAAACAGTCAAAGCTGCGCCTTCCTTCCTATTCGTTCACATTCCCTGTTTTTGTGACAAAGAGAAACGGCCCTTCTGTGTTGCCATCGCTTATAAAGGAGCTTCACTGTCACAGGGGTCAAAGGTTAAAAGGGTTTATCAGAGGCAAAGAGAGCAGGTTGTAGTATTTGGGGGAATACGTGATTGAATGCATCCTCAGCAGATAATAAAGGTGAGGCCACTTCTTCCAAGATTGATTACTTTACCTTTTCCATACACAGAGGATAGAAAAAAATACATGATATGAGTTTCTGTTCATGTGTGGACGTGGATGAGTGTGTCGTCTCCCCTGCCTAGCTGCCAATCCCAGCCGCCATCTCTGTCCCGCATTCTGCAATCTAATGAAATATACCTTCTATCTGTCAGTCCTTTCAGCAGGAACACGTTTTCATTACGCTGCCACTGAAACGTGACATTTGTAGTTGCAGTGCCACAGACGGGTCTTGTCTGAATCTCAAATAATATCAGTGTCGCCCCCCGACGTCAGATGCCAATGAGACGAAGCTGTCGCTGCCCCTTGTCTAAACTTTTATTCACCGCTTTCTTTCTGTCTTTCTTTCAGATGAGTGATTTCTTCTCAGAGACAATTTATGAATCAATTAAACAGGAAGCATGCATTTCAATTAATTCATTTATAAAGTTATGTCCGTTTTTTTACACAAATCCTGGTTTCAAAAAATACGTGCTGACCACCTTCTCCAAGCATGTGAACTGAACGATATCGCCGGTATTGGTTACACGACTCTGATTCAAGGCTGCGCAGATCAGAAAAGCCGCTCTAACCAATCACAGGTCACCGCGACTACTCTCGAAAGACAGAGAGGCAGGAAAGCAGAGTCCCTGCGTCTGGACAGAGGCCAGGCGGCGAGGCAGAATCAGGTCACTCTCAGCCGTATCCATCTCTGCGCTCCGTCCTCCTGCCAGCGCCGGCACAAAGAGAGCTCTCTTCTGGCCTGTGCAGGGGGATCAGCCGATACAGAGCGCAGAGAAAGAGAGGGGGGCAGTGGGCGCGCGTGTAAAAGAGGCGAGTTGCTCAATGCGATTAGAGGGGAGTGAAAGAGGGCCGCTCTCTCCAACGCTCTCTGATGTACGGCCTAATCTGCGCTCGAGCTGTTGTGAAGGCCCCGTCCCATTGGCTGCAAGTTCACAAAGTTAATGACACACATTAAACCGCTGAGACACTTCGCTTCATGTCGCTGCTCAAACGTGGGAGGCTCCAAAGACTCCATTTTTCCTGCAGCTCCGGCTATTCTCTTTTATTACTGTGATTAAACTGCATGAGCCCATTTCAAATACTTCCCTTTACCTCCTTTATTAAAAAAAAAAAAAAACTCTCTTACTGTTATTGACGAATGTACGGGAAAGCTTCCCTCACAAAGAGAAATTGTTCGGATGAGACTGTATGCCAGCGCTTGTTCTTTAATGAGCCACTCAGACACTCCCACTGTGCTGAAGGACGGACCTGCCAGGATGATTGGCGGCACTCGAGGATTATGTCACAACTAAGTGGGTTCGCAATGTTCATTCAAAGACATAATGTCAACATTCAATTTCCCTATAATAAAACATTGGCTGGGCCATGCATGGGGAAGTCACTGTGAAGGCAAAGCTTCTGCTAATATTAATAGAGTGTTTACCTCAGGATATTACAAGAATTTAAACTGGTCATGTTTACTGTTTTCCTTGTAGTCATTTCTCATTAAACCTCTGCTGGGGTTAGCCATGTCGACCGAAAATGACTTCTGTCCGTCTGTGTCATGAACTGCGATCTGCTTGCACCAGTGGAAAGCTGAATTTTGGAGTCTGCAAGTTTAAACGAAGCTCCTGCCTCTATTTGTCTAACAGAAAGTGTCTGCCTTGTTTTTTTTCTTCCTTTGGTGCTATGACATCGTCTGTCTGCCTAGTGACCCGTGCCTTCCATCACAATAGCGACGAGTGTGAACCAACCATCACACACACACACGGTGAGATGTATAAAACACAACTCAAGCTCCCACTTGACTAAAAATACTCTGTTTGCACTCCTCTTACTGCGGGTTCCTCTTTTTGTTTTTCCCCTCTGACAGCATCGCATCACTTCCCTTCTCCATGTTGTGTCCTGTCTCCACAGGTGTTTCAGGCAGGGAGAGAGAGAGAGAACGCGCAGGTTAGAAACTGAGAACAGGAGCAGCAGAGAAGCCTCAGGTTCAAAGCCCGGCTGGTGAAATACTTTTTTTACAATTGCACGATCACTCCTGACTGCATGTGTGCAGACACATCACCGAGAGTGGAGAGGCTTTGAGATGGAGGTTTTAGAGCATCCAGAGATTGGACAAGTCAATGGGGCATTAAAATGTTGACTTAAAAGAGTAGCGTGCACACGCACACACAAAAAAAAGAATATTTCCTGAGGAAAAGGAGTGTGGAGATATCTGGTGAGGAATGGATGAACTGAAATGACAGTTCTTCTCGGGCTCAGCTGTGCACCTCTTTGTCTCTGTAAGAGCAGGAGTCACCGCGAATCTCTTTCCAAGGTTCACTGCTCTTTTCTGCCATTTTCTTAACGCGTCTGCGGGGCAATCCAAAACACGGAGCATTCGTCTGGAATGCGGTTTGAAAACAAGAGTGTGGACACGGAGCTGTCAGCACGCAGGGCTACATTTAACTCCCACCCCCCCGAGGAGCGTCTCCAAAAAACAGTCACCACAGTAAGCACGGAAGAAACGACGGCCATCTTTCCAGTTATTTCCAGCCTTAGGAATAACAGGACGCACGTAAAAAGAAAGCTGACTTATTTGACAATCCTGTGATGTTCTGTGAATTCGTATTGCACCTGTTGGCTCAGCAGCTCCGGCGGATAATGAACGCTGCTTAGAGGAAACAATCAAATCGGGAACCAACAAAACACCAAGAGGATTTCTGGAACAAAACTGAGACATCACGAGAGCGGAGCCAGGAGAGCGAGGGTGGGAGAACGTCAGACGCGGGATGGGAGTATAAAAAGATGCAGAGGCAGGGGAAAATAGTAAATTCACAAATCAAACTTGGAAAGCCAACATCAGAAAGAGGAAGCGGTGTCAGATAGCTCGCTAACCCACTTCACGTGTCGCGGCTGCACATCTTCCAGTGCTCGCTCCTGGAAGGATTACTCGGCATTAACATCCACTGTGTTGCCCCTTTATCTGTTTTTATTCGAGTAATGAAAAGATAAACTGAGGAAAATAAGCCTGCCTGTTTCACAAACGGCACGGCTGACAGTTTATGAAGCATAATTAGCCCCAGCCATTGCAGCAACATTTTCATCATTTTCACTTTGTCGAAGCCGTGTCACAGAGGTGTTGATCTCGGAGCTTATATTTTAGCGTGCGTGGTGGAGCTGTATCGCATTCCATTATCTTGCCGGGACAATCATCTGTCGGCGGACAGATTTGCGCAACTGTAATAATTACAAATAATATTACGACTCAAAGGGACCATTTTCTGCACAAGAGGAATGTTTGCATAAACATCTTTCACTTGCATCTGACGGGCTCGCACAATGGTGCGCTGCAATGTTTATGTAAGAGAATTTCTCACAACTGACTGCTTTAATACAGCAATTAAATCCTCATCACCACGTTGATAAACACCATAACCAAGGGCCAATAGTCCTCTTAAATGTAATCAAGCTGCACTAACTGGCACACACTCGTAGAAATCAGTCTCCTCAGTATGCCAGATTTCTTTCATCAAGAGCCATGAATTATTCTCTGGGAATTAAGTGGGTGGTAAAAAAAAAAAAAAAAAAAGAAAAAAGTAGGAGATAAAAATTCTCTGGACTCAGCATGACAACTTATTCTTTCTCAGCCCATATTCCACCCATCCACCTTCTTTAGCCGGGACAATATCAGTAATTTAACTTAAGGAAGGCCTTATTTAAAGACTGACAGAGTGTCTAACCCAGCTCACAGCTTCACCTTTCCACCAGCCGCTTCAATGTCCGACAGATCTGCCAGCACAGTGGGCCTAGTTCAAGAGATCCTCCTGTGGGTCGTGTCAGGCGACTCGCTGCGGCACAAAAGTCTGACTTTGACAAACCTCTGGAACGAAACAACACAACAGTGTCGGTGTAGCCTGGTGTAGCCAATAAATCACGCTGGAAGCTCGGTGACGAGACAAAAGTCAACGGGTGGGTGGGGGGGTGGGGAATGAAAGCAGCCGATGCAGTCGGCGTTACAGGGTGGCAGCCGGCCAGTGGAGGAAGAGGGAGACATGTTTAATCACAGAATAATGATATTGTGATGGATTCTGACCTTTAGCAAGTGGTATCAGGTATGGAGATTTAATTAGTGAGCCAGGATAGCGGATATGTGGATGGAGTGGGGAGAACATGGAGGAGGGATGAGTAGGGTAGGGTGGTGGTGGTGGTGGAGGGAGGGCTCTTAATGAATCCACCAGCCTTTTCTCTTCCTGAGGATGTGGCCTAGACTGACTCATCAGCCGCTGATTAAGCTCGGCAATCAGGAGGAGGGCGGGAGCTGGTCAGCGCAGGAGGCAACACTTCGACACAGAACAGGACGGAGCGCGCCATATTGGAAGGGTTCCTTTTAAGTGAATGATGAAACAAGAGAGAGATGAGCATGTGTGTCTATGGGGGGGTGGGGGGGGGGCGATCAAGAGATCAAGAAGAAGAAGACTACAAGAAACAGCAGCGGCCGAGTAGAATAATCTAATTAATTGGAGTGAATTCACAATGAGAAGTCGATAGCACATGACAAATGCGGAAGAATAGCCCGTGGCATGTTAGTTAATGACATGTAATTAATGATCATTAGCAGGGAGGATGAGAGGACGGTCGTGGCCCGTCAGGGACTTACAGGCGACCTTGTAATTCTGCACGACGCTCGGAAGGGGAGGCGTGCTTAACACCGCGCTTATGGGAAGCATTGGGGATAAAAGGGGAGAGAAGGACAGACCAACGGAGGGGGGGGGAGGGGGGGGCGGCAGTACGAGAATTTTAGAAGAAGAGAAAGGCACGCAAAATCAAAGAGTGACACAGGCAGAGTGCAATGACTCAAGGATGAGAGGGGGAGAGAGAGACCAGTGAATTTATTGCGATCCCGCTGTTTTGTTGTTGTGTGTTTTTTCTGCTGACACAGTGGACACGGAGGGAAAGGCAGAGTTTTTTTTATAGGTCACATGCCACTTCACAATGATCTATGGATGCAGGCCCTTTGCAGACTTATACTGTTGAGCACGCATTATGTGGCTCAACCGAGCGTGGCCGTTTGGGGAGGGGGGACTCTCTCACTTCCCATCTATCCTCTCTTTACCCATCATGCCACACTCCATGCCTCAACTTCTCCCTCCTTCCCTCCAGCTCTCCCACTCCCACTGAAAGCCCCTCAAAGACGGTGTAGAGCAACAAGGACGTCGGTGTCAGGGTTAAGAGCTGTGTCCTGTAAACACGGCCCTGCACAAATTATCTCACTGGGATTATTTGGTTTTTCCAGAGGAGTATTTCACTGAAAATATAAATCAAATTCATGTTAAATTAGCAGCTGTGTTTAATTGACAACTGAACATTTTTTCATGTGATTAAGTGGATTCTATGCTGACGGTTTATCGCAACCATGGCTGTAGTCCATCTACTCAGATTGCAGAGAAAGTGTCTGTACAACATGTGGAATCCACATTCAGTGTGTACGTGTTTCATCGACATCAAAAACGTCTGTGTGTGTGTGTCCACACTGCCAGGCTACACTAATGAGCCTGGAAGCTGTTCGTCCTCTCCCTAATTGGAGGAAAAACACATCGTGATCGAAATACGACAGTGTTTGAAAGAGTCTGGAAAAAAAAAGGGGGGGGGGGAGCGAGAGAAAGCGAGGAACAGGGAAGACAGAGAGCGAGAGAGAGAGGGCAAGATAAAGGGGCATACCCCTAATACAAGGCACCCTCTCATCCGTGGCCCCTCTCAGCCAACAGTGACATTTCAAAAATGTTATTTGGGTCACATGATTTTTTTTTACTCTAATTTAGGGAAAAGGCAGAATTTGAATGATTTGCGGAGACTGTTCTGATGAAGATTATAAATCCAAAAGTTGTTTTGCTTGGTACTGAGCACTGCAAATTACAGCTCATATTCATTTTGTCTTGAACAACCTTTACTGGTCTCATTCCCAGTCATTCAATTAAAACATTAAAAAATCTCAGCAATTTCAACAGTTGCTTTTGATTTCATCTTCAGTTCTTGTTAAATGATCCATGTATTTTATAGAATCCAAAATGTCTGCAAATGTACACAAGTTTAACTTTAACTGGGTTTTCACTTTAAATTCCAAAATATTTCATCCTCAGGAAAAACATAAGCCTGCGTGAGCTTAGACGTCCCGGAGCTGCGAGACGGCGAGTCAGATCCTTATTTGATATTTATGTGGCTGTGTGACTCCACAATTAGTGTCTCCTGTGAGTACAGGATCCTAAAAAGCAGCCTGCCTTCCGCAATTCCCCAAGTAACCTTGTTTGGTGTGCTGGAGATTATCCGTCTATCGACTCGCTGCTGTACATCCAAGGGAATCGCGGCACGGAGAAGATGTGAGCGATGAGCTTAGAACTGTTGATATCAGAGGCACCCCAGTCATGCATCATTTAAAATAGAAAAGGAATTTATCAGAGACACCAAACATGAGATATTACAGAGACAACTCTCCAGCACAGACGCCCAGTGTTACATTTCCAACCCTCACACTTAAGATTTAACATGTTTTTACAATGAAGAGACTTTCAGGGAACATATACAGCCTGAATTTACGTCTTAATCTACTAAAGTGATACCGCTTCCACTTCTGATTTATCATTGTGTTTTGTGTTTTTATGGCTTAAGCATAACTCCATTCTAAATTAGCCTGTGATCTGCAATTTCATAAATAATCGAATAAATGCTCATGTAAGAAGTAATTTATTGCCATTATTCTACTTCATACAAAACCTCCCTCAGAAGTGCAGCGCCGTGAGTGTGCATATGTGGGTCAGAACTGAATCTATCCCCTGCAGAGTCCACCGTCACTTGTTCAGCAGGGTCTAATTTATGCAGCGGCGGCGGTGATACTGTGGCTCATGCTGAAATGGCATCATTCCTCAGCACTAACCCCGGCGTGCTCCCTCACACTTCCTCGCCCGGCTGACAGCTCCACCCCAGGCGTGATTTATCAGGCCCTCGAGCAGCAGACAAAGGCGGCGCGGAGCGTGTGCGCGGCCGCAGATGGATTAACAGATAAGCACGGTGAACCCACAGTGTCTTGAGAGTGCGTGGCTGAGGTCAGAGAAATATGGAGTAGGCGGCGAGAAGATCAAATTTATGTGTCTGAAATGTGACCGTGAACAACTTATTACAAGTACTTGTAGCTGTGTGTACGCTCCTGAGGGCAACTGGGAGATTTAATCTGCTGCAAATCACATCAAGGTTGAATAAAAGATTTACCAATTAGAATTTAACACAACATAAATAACCAATAATTCATGTACTTAAACCAAATATACACTGATAAATAATATCTACATGTCTTTGAAGTCAATATTAGCAAGTGAGCACGTGCTTTATTTATCCAGGCCTGCCATCTGAAACAACCTGAAAGCTTCTACTTCACCCTGATCAGGGTAATTGTCTGTCTCTTGAGGCTGGAAGCTTTTATTCATGACGTAGTTGCATGAGATAAAGAAAAAACGTGCATGGAACAGCTATGGGTGCTTGTGATGTGGTGTCAACATGGTTTTTTTGTGTGCATTAAGTGAGAAATGAAATGAACTGAACCACTGAATTCGTAATGGTGTTACGGAGAATGGAGCTATGGTAATTTGGCGGCGCGTTCGGCTGCATTGTTTAAAGGGTGAGTGGATTAAAAGAGGCAGTGGCTGGTTAACGTCTCATCGTTATGGGATGGAGCATTAAAATCCCACCCAGGAGCAGTGAACACGAAACCCCCCCCCCCCCCCCCCCCCCCCCCCCCCCCCCCCTCCCCTCCCCCGGGGGTTGGGTTTCTTCCCCCCCCACAGCGCAGCCGGGCTCATTATAGTCACCAGGGGTTAAGCCTTCATTTCTGATTTGGACGTGCAACGTCCTTCAATTACAAATTATTAAACAATAACACTCAGTCCTGGAATGAACTTCCTTAATGAGCGTGTTTGTCCAGAGCTACTTTGCTCATCACCTGCTGTTAGGAGTAGTGTCAATAGTACATCTCCCTTTGTATTCCCTGTACTTTTCTCAATATTAAATATGTGTACCACAAAACTCACAGAAAGATAGTTTTACTCACCGCACTGCTGCAGGGGATGTCTTTGACTTTGAGCCAAGCCAGGTCCAGCGTGCCCTCCCCCTTGTAGCAGGACTGCAGCCTCTCCTTGATTTTCTCGTTGATCTTCCGCAGTGAGAAAACGCACAGCGCTGAGTCCTGGGAGGCCTGACGGGGTCGTCTCTTCTGGCCTTTGGAGAAGACGGCGAACAACACGTCGTCGTCCGGCGCCACATCCAGCGAGCGCGCCAGAATAGCGCCGGCTTTGGACAGGTAGGCAGCCTCGAGTAAGCGGTACTCCACGTTGCCACTAACGCATCCTATAGGCACTTCCACATAGGAGTTGAAGGCGGTGTCTGCCTTACAAAGGCGGACTATCTTGGAAGTGTAGACCTGCTCCCGGCCTGTAGAGGAGGATCCGGTGGTCGGCCCACCCCCCATTTCAGGCTGCAGAGTCAGAAAGTACACAAAGTTCCCACTGGCAAAGCCATAAATGTAGTAAATGTCAAAGTCTGGGATGACAGTGAAGGTGTCCGAAGGGATCTTGATCATAGAGGCCACAAACTCATCATGGAAAACATATGCAAACATCCCGTCCTCCTCTGAGTTTCTGGCCAACTTGCGGCTGGAGATGGTGGGGAAGTATTCTGGCTTGCCGTCCACTGCTGTGGCTACAAACAGCATGTCCGGAGAGGCATTGCCATACGAAACGATGACGCCGAACACCGAGCCGCTCTCGTTGACACCGGAGAGATAGTGCTCCTTCTTGTGGAAGGGCTCCCCCAGTTTAAACAGGTCATCCAACCGGAGGAGCTTGCAGATGCCCTGGTACAGGCTGCCACATGCCAGCAGCCGGTTCTCCCGGTAGTCCATGAGAAGCATTTTGTTGACATTGTTGGTGAGCGTCAGTGGCTCACTGCACGGCTGGACGATGCGTGGTGGGTAGCACTTGCGGTTGTCTTCATCTGGGCCGGTCTCGTGGGACACCTGGACGTCCAGGTCCGGGGACAGTTTATAAATGCGATTGACGGCGCCCAAATAAACATTGCCGTTGCGATAGTCCACCGCAAGGTGGTTGAATGTCCACTCGGGGTTCTCTGCACGGAAGGAAGCGTACTCCTCCTCCTGAAGGGACACGGTGATCACCTGGGAGCCAGCACTGTGGGCCTGGGGGGCTTGCACCACCGTTTGGGACGTCACAGGAAGTGTCAGACTAGACAGGAAGCAGCATAAAGAAAAGCAGGCCCATGTCCTGGTGAGGGCTGTCATGGCTGTGCTGACGGTGGGAGCGGTGAGGAGCGGGACGGAGGCACAGACCAGTACCGTATCAGGATCAAGCCTCTCTGGAGATGGCGGGCATCATGTGCCTGAGGACAGAACAAACAAACCCAAGTTTAAAAAAAAAACTTCTGTAAACGGTCACAGTATTCCTAAACATACACCGTGCATACAAAGACGTGCACAATCTCTGTTCTAAGCCATCTCGCAGGGGTTAGAGCAGGGCATCAACTGAAAGAATAATGAGGATTATAGGTGAATTGGCTGCACACTGGAGACTCCAGCTCAGGCTATAATTGGAGAGGAAATGGGCTAGACCAAAGAGGAATGAGGCTGAAGCACAGTAGAGACTCCGAAGACAGAGTGGAGCCTCAACCGGTAGGATCAGCGCATGGATTGAGGAAGGTGACAGAGGAGGAGGAGGAGGAGGAGGAGGAGGAGTGATGCATTGCCTCAGAGGAGGTGATCAGGCTGGCTCTGCACCATCTCCCTGCATGGACCCCTGCACCTCTCCGCCCCTTCTTGTCTTTCTGCTCCAGCTACCGTGCACCTAATTGATTCTCCCCTTGGACTAGCAATTTGCATGCTTTGGCTATTTCTCTCTTCTCTCCCAACAGGGCCGCTCACCTGCTGACAATGCTAGCAGAGAGAAAAGGACCTCTCTCTCTTTAAAGATACCCACAGTTGTCGGTTCCTGGGCAGAAGAGGAACAATTAGGGAGAATGTGCAAGCGCTTGCAGAATTGCATTTCCCTGTAGTCCCCAGGTCGTTTGCAAAGTCTCAACAATGCCCATACAGCCAGATGCACACACAAAACATACACTCAAAACTGTGGTATTTTAATGGCAGTAGCGTATGCAGCAGGGAAAACTATTAGATCTAGTATACTTTAAAAGCCTGGCACAGAGCATACAAATCATGCAAGTGCAGATTATCAGGAGGAAGTGACAGGATTTCCTGTAAACATGGTGGTCCCCTGTGTTTGTCGCCTGCTCATTAGGCTTCTCCAGTGGCAAGCTGGGTATTAGAAGGAGTAGTGTAGTATCCAGGTACTGGTTTTAAACATTCGTATGTCGAGGTCCGCGTTGGCGGAGCATTACCGTATGAATTTTGCCGACTTATAAAGCCAAAGTTGTTTTTACATTGATCACCATGAACGCCCGTGCAGCGAGAGATGGCACAACCCGACGTTATCCCGCCGCGGATCTCATCTCAGGTTCGTAACCGAGCAATCACAAGTTGAGGTGATGTCAAACGCAAGCCCACTGCAATCTCGCCAATCTCCCCTCCATCTCCTGAAAGAACAGAGCCTCTCTGCACATGATAAGAGGAACCAGAGAGGATGATGGGAAGGATAAAAAAAAAAAACTGATGTGGATACAGACAAGGTGATGTGTGCTCAGATGTGTGTGTTTTTACCCTAGTGTGTTTCAAACAGCCACAGCCACAGCCTGGTGAAAATAAAGCCATGAGTCAAATCAGACACGAAACAAACTATGACTTTGGTGACACATAATTAACTTCACCACCCAAAAAAATGATGCAAATGCAAATGACGTGTCTGCGTCCAGCCACTGAAGACAGTGTCCCAGAGACAGACTGAGGCAGACAGAGAGAGAATTAGCGAAAGAACTGCGGCTGCTACCTGAGGAGTAATGACAGGGCAGCGAGCCCATAATGTTCCTCTAAAAATAAAAGGGGAACTGCATATTAATCTCACACAGGGAACAGCAGTGGAGCTCCCACCTCTCATTTAACTAGCAGGAGGAACAGCCTTAACAAAGCGTTCCTCTGAAACTCCCAGACAACTTTATTCCGCGGGTATTATTCATGGTAAAAGAGACAGAGTGAGGAAGGAGGTCAGATGATAGGAGCGCAAGAGGGAGGAGAAAGGCGTGAGACGGAGAGAGAGCGTGTTCTATCACCTTCACATCGACCTATAAACGAGGGTTTTGCAAACATGAAAACACAGAAACCCTCAAAAGAAAAAAAAAAAAGTAGACATCCTCAGCTGAAAGGCCCTGCGACGGCGGCGTGTCGGTGAAACGCAATGACCCTCCCTGATGGGGGCCGGCTCGTCTAGTTGGTGTTTGCCTTTGCCCACTGATCATCCAGCACCATTAATTAAAGCTCAGTAGACATTAGACACACACACACGTGACATTAGAATAAACCCTTGTCATCATGTGCAAATCAAAATGAGGTGATACTGGTAAAAATAAAAAGTGATGAAACTATTTATAAGGATGTCGGCTGAAGTGTTTTCCCGTCTTGTTCGTGCTTGGTTTGATGAATGCTTTCAATAAAATGCGGACCTGTGGATCTGTGTGTGTGTGTGTGTGTGTGCCGACAGATACACTTAAATGAAACACATGCACAGTCACATTATTCACAGCCCTATAGACATCACACAGCGCTAATGAATTTGTGATTAGCACCACACTTGTCTCACATCACTGGATCTGTGGGCAAAAACACCACAGTGTGTGTATTGTCTCCATCTGTGAGAGTGACTCACGGACTGTTACCTCAGCGTTTAGGAAATAATTGGGATGTTTTTTTCAGTTTTTTCCTGTTTGTTTGTTGTTGTTGTTTTTTTCCTTTTTAAAGCCTGTCAGCAGCCAGCCAGGAAAACTGAGACTGTGACACTGAATTTATATTCATACATTTGTGACTCCCCCAAGGGGAGGAAGAGGAGAAGAAGAGGGGAGAGGAAGAAGGGGAAGATGAAAAGAGGTAGAGGAGAAGAGAGGAAAGGAGACCGTTGGGGTTCAAAGATCAGCGGCTCTAAATTGCCCTGTTCCCAAATAAAGTATTTTGATGCTGCAAAGCTAATTTCAGGGACAACAGTATTAGGCGAAAGCTATTATGGGTATGTCAGAAGCCATTTTGCTTTGGCTGTGATTGTGTAATGGGGAGCCAAGGCCAGACGCAACAATCGGAGGAGGCGACAAACAGCACGCCTCGACAAAGTAATCTCTATTTATAGTGTTGAAGGAATGACTGGGAAACCAAGGAACTGTCAAAGTCTTTGGTAAACAGCTTAACTCGTCACTGTGCGGAAAAATATTCCAAAATAACTATCACATTCACAGAACACTACGAGTCAAATGGGATTAGGAGATTATGAGTGAGTAAGAAGTAGAGTAATTACACATAATCCTTTATATTCATAAAGAAAAAAAATAAGGCTTTTTTCCACACTTATCTGGGGTAATCTGTCACAGCAGGAGGGAGGAGGTGAAAGAATGACAGGCGCAGTGTGGAGGACGACAATTAACTCAGCCGCGTGAAGACAGAGGCACAATGGTGAGGTGAGGTGAAGACAGGACGGCGGCCGCGTCCTCCGAAGACACAAACAAACACACGCGGCTTTTAGTTTTAGTGTTTTAGCGTGCGTTCCATGTACTATCAGGGGTAGTAAGGGAATGATTAGTAGTTGATGAGACAGTATCTGTATGAGCAGGAGACTCGGTGTGGGACAATGTCTCTGACACCAAAGACAGCAAAAGACAAGTGAGTGAGGGAGCCTGCGGAGGGCAGAAGACGGAGAGAGGGAGAGATGAAGAAAGAGAAAACAAGCAGTCAGAGATGTCCCAGATCAGTGGATGTACTGAGAGGACTGGTGAATCCCCCCCCCCGCTGAGCTCTGGCACTGATCAGAGGAATAAGCGTCACTCTGCATCGCAGCCACACACTGGGACTGGAGGAAAACAGTGTCCCTGCACTCAGCCAGCATAATCACAATCACACACACACACACAAACCACAACACAGCAAAACGCCGTCAAAACGCCACAAGCTTTCAGAGCAGGAATGTCCCGGAGCACACACAGACTGGCATCACACCTTGGCTCAGTCCTGGTAGACTCACTGGTAGAAACCAAATTGAACTATGAAACTAAACTGCAGCCTGCCGGTGGCTTTGTTTCCCAACTTACTGCTTGAGCGGAATAAACCTGAAACGCACCAACGCGAATTAACCGGACGGGAGTGGGATTAGGTCGGCGAGGTCACGTGATTCACCGGGCCGTTCAACGCGGTGCGTTTCAAACAGAGATGCTCCGTGTGTGCACGCGCCTTGTCAAACTGTCAGACGAAAACAGCTGAAGCGTCACCAAACATCAAGGCAGCTCTCGCCCTCCTCCGTGATATTCCGTGATTCGCCCGGAAACGTCGCCGACTCAACAGAGACTTGGCCGCGATTGGCGACACGTGGCCACCGGGTGATATTTGATCTTCATCTAACAGGCTCAAATGGAGGAAATTGAGAGACAGGAGCCAAAAGTAGCCGAGCGGCCTTATTCATTTCCACGCAGTCCTGTGAGCAAAGTTAAACAACGATGGCGTAATCAGGGTTTAACACACCTATCCGCCTCAGCTAACCCCTGCTGGTGCACAAAACAGATGGTGCCCTCGTCTCTGCCGGGAAAGAAGGCAGTGGAGGAGAAAGAGGAAGGACAGAGAGGATAGAGAGAGAGAGAGAGAGAGAGAGAGAGAGAGAAGGCGGGGTGTCCTTGGTGTTTACATCAAGTCGTGGATTAGCGGCGTGGATTACTGTCACCCGATACCCTGTCTCGATCAGGGTTAGGAGGTCTAATCCACCGCAGAGCTGTTGATATTACAAAGAAAGCCTGAGGATTGTACTGTCAGCTGGGCCCATATCACATGAATGAGAACACACTCACTGAGAGACGTTACGTTCTACAAACCCGGCGTTTACGAGCAGCGCTGCAAGTAACATGTTATGTTTTAAGCTACACTCGAGCTCATAAATCGGTTGATACCACACACATGAATTCAGTGTGTTCAGAGGAATTATGGCCGACTACATGTGCTGGCCACGACTACACGGCATAAGTGGTTTCAAATGGATGCGATGTATTCACCGAGGTTACGTGAAATGGCAACATTTACGACGATTCCCTGCCAACGCTTTAAATTTAAATCTACAAGAACCTGGCAGCGGCGGAGTAACGGCGTGATTAAGGGTTGAAGGTTTTCCCTCAGTGGGGGAAACAGATAAGAGTGTCTTTGGCTTGGCCGGCCGCCTCGCCAAACACAACATCTGCGTTCTGAAGGTGGGAGGCCAGAAAGGAACAATATGCTTGTTGCGGCACAAGAGGCGATCGGCGCATTTTACCGTCG
This sequence comes from Pseudorhombus dupliciocellatus, assembly GCA_016785235.1. Classification (NCBI taxonomy): domain Eukaryota; kingdom Metazoa; phylum Chordata; class Actinopteri; order Pleuronectiformes; family Paralichthyidae; genus Pseudorhombus; species Pseudorhombus dupliciocellatus. The sequence goes on from JAFBJW010000239.1 coordinate 146,711, forward strand.
ACCAGGTCCCTGAGAGGCACGGGGCGCCATGGTGGGTGGGATAGCTTCCTTTAGCAGGAGACTACAGGAGCGAATCAGAGGCTTGTCCACTGAAATTCGCAACAGCGGCTGAGGGACGGCAGTAGAGAAAAAAAGGAGGTGAAATACAGAACGAGCAGAACATGTCCTGAAAAGACACCGGCTGCCAGAGCCACAGTGAATCACTGATCCAGTCTAAATGTGTCACCAATAAAGCCATTTTCTGTGTCACCTCCATTCTGACTTTCCTGCGAGCTCGCCGTCTTTCTTTGCGTCTGTCCTCCTCAAGCTCCTGTAGCGTGTCAGGGCGTTTCAAAGAAAAGGGGTCCAGGCAGCGATCCAACCGGACGGCCCCTCTGGATTTTAGAGAAATAGCTGACATCTGCCCGTCCTCGCTCCTCGCTCAATCTCTTTCATTTTTCGCCACTTCCTCTCGCACATCTGAGACTCGCTAATCCTCCTCCGCTAGAAGAGGGGGTTCAAACGCACTCGTTTTTCCAAACACGCAGAGTCTACTCCCTCTAGAATGTTTCCGATACTGAAATAATAATCTCTCCATTGTGTCTTTGGTCAGTAGTTGGGGGGGGGGGCCCTTGAGGGAGTGCAGCACTCAAATAGTCCTTGTAGTTTCCAAGTAAGGTCAAAGCGCACACTGGAAACCTACACACACACACACACACGAGTGGCCTCAGTGCAGTGAGAGCTGATGCAGGCTCAGATACCTGGGAGTTATCATCCCATCGGAGCACATCAGCAGGCTCTAATGACATCAGGAGGACCGTTGAGGAGCCCACCAGCCTGCCGTCAGCGCGTCACCCTGATTGGGATCTGATTCTGTCAGACATCCTGAGTGGGCGGGGCCTCTGAGTGTGACGCACACCCCCGGGGCAGCGGGTGGACGGGGTCTTTTAAAGGGGGGGGGGGGGGCTTGATGAAGCTCTGGATTCAATTAGGATGGAGTCCCGGCTGTTTGAGAGGGATGATGATAAGGAAATGATAATGAGTTTGAGTCGCATGGTCTAATGAACGGTGTCAAATCTAAACAGCTTAAATCAAAAGAAAGTATTAATGCAGCACATCTGAGCCTAGATGTGGACTGAAAAATCCCATCTATGGACAGTTTAAACCTGGAGCAGGGCGTCATGACTTCCCTTCAGTGTACATTTACCGAGCAGCACACGTGACGTACATGTTAACAAAGACGATGTGCTCCCTATCATCCTCCAAACTGCCCTCTAGTTATGGCCCTGCTGCGCCTCATGAGCTCGTTTGGACTAAAAAGGCAGCGATGTTTCGCTGTAATTACGATAAACGCAGCAAAGAATCCTCCGTAAACGGTGTTGCTAGGCGCTGTCTGACAGCTGCTTTCACAGAACAAATTCAAAGCCTCTAGCTCCCTTCTCCTTTTCCTCTCCTCTCCTCTCCTCTCCTCTCCTCTCCCTCTCTCTCCTATTCCCTTATTCCCCGCGCTCACGGGCAGACAGGAATGCAGGGCCGTGTCGACAAATCAGCACTCGCTTCCATCGGCTGCAGACTGGCACCATCTGAAGTCCCAACACGTCCTCCCCTCTCTTTCTCCATCCATCCATCCATTCTTCCTTCCCTGTACCTGCTCTCCTTCCAGCTCTCCCTTAGCTGCTCATGAGAGTCAAATCTCTCTCTCTCTTTCTCTCTCTCCCTCTCCATCCTTCTCTCCTCTGCAGGTATGTTTCCAGTATCCCTCTCTCCTCCCGACACGGTAATTATGAGTTATAGTTGGCTTGAAGCTGGAATGATGGATGTTTTTGCTGCAGAACGAGAAACAAAACACGGCAGCGCTGCGCGTTCTGCGTGTAGACGCCTTGTGTGTTTAAAGCGACAGGACGACTTGTCACCTGCAAGGCAGCGTCTCGTTGTGGGGCTGCAGAAGACTCCTAAGCCGAGGAGCTGGCGTCTGTCTGGGTAACAGCCGGAATCATATTACCGTCCAGTTGCATCGTATCGTCGATTGATGTCGGCTCATAAAGACGCAGAGACACCATTTGTTCGACGTTACGTGTTAGTATTACCATGTTAGTTTGTTTGTCAACAAGACACAAGAAAAACTACAGGAGGGAATTCTCAGTGGGAACGTGGCGTCAGGGTCGAAGATGAACGCGGATCCAGGAATTTGTTCTCTCCTTCTTTAACATGGCGTGTTGATTTCTTAGGGAATAATTCATGAATCGTGATGAAAGGGGGCTGAGGAATTTGCTGCAGATCTAAATAAAACCCTCGATGAGTAAAATTAATTTAAATGCGGTTTCATCAGGACGTACATGGTCTTACTGTTAAAGACTCACAACAAACACAGGCAGGTGAGATGTGACGGCCGAGGTTCTCCAGCAAAGGTGACGTCCTCACAGCTCTTCCTTCACGCCGACTTCTCACCACTCCTCCCCTCCTCTCTCACCCAGCCACATCCGAGCATTCAGCGCCACTGAATCAGGTAATAAATCAGAGTTGCAACACTTCATTCTGCACACAGCGCACTTTAGGCCTCCAATCAGAATAAACAGCTTATGCGGGATGGTACAGTGGAGGTAATGTGAAAAGGGAGGAGTGAGACGGCGAGGCCTATTGAAACCATTGCCCAGGGAATTAGGAGATTGGGTGCGGAGAAAAAGTGAGGTTGTGTGATTAATGTAGGAACTAAAGCTCTGCCACAAGTCCTCCCCTAAGTTCCCTGAAGATTATGACACTCCCTTATTCAAGGTGGCTCTCCAAGCACAGAGCTGCAGGAGATGATGGCAGAATAACTCCGTCGCCAGGGCCCACGGCAAAGCAGGAACCAGAAACGCAGATCAACAGCGAGGGGAAAGGACGAACTGTAACTTCAGAGAAAACTTTCGCACCGGGACTCTGAACGATGTCACACGGATGCACAATCCAAACGTGGGTGAACATTTCACAACTGACATTTGAACATGTCGTAGCATGTAAAGCAGATTATAAGTGAACTAGGAGTGATAACAAAAGCACCTGGGAGCCGGCCAGAACTTCACCTGAGCTGTGCAACCCTGAATGCAACTTGGCTGCTAGTAATGATGACATTCATCAAATTACCTGCAGTGAAAGTCCTGCAGACACACAGATGAGCACCGCACCCAAACCCTAAACACGCACACACAGATCAGAGGTTACGGCAAAGAGTGCAAGAGTTCAGCTCTGCTGCCTCGGGGAGAGAGGACATGTAAATTTTAACCACATCTCTGATCTCATCTCTTTCATCCCGGAACAGAAAGTTACAAAAACAAAGTGGGAACAAAAAGCAACAAAGGCACCCTTCACATCTTTTTCCAACCTTTACAATTCACCACATATAGGAAACGATCATTGCTTTAACTTGTACGAGGCGGTAACCTCCAGGAAAACATTATCATTCACTCGACTCCCAGAAGTAAAAAACCCGAACGCTGTCAGCACGTTGTTTATTCACAGCAGGCTGCAGCCTGTGTAACTAGAGGGGAGAAAAAGAAAAATAACATCTCTCCACGTCAAAATAACTGCTCCTGAACTCCCCCCTTGGCTAAATCAGGTTTTCTGGCTGAGTCACAGTAAACAGGATCAGACCTGCCCCAGTTCAGATGGTTCGTCTTAACAAATGACGCCAGTGATCCAAGACCGCTGACCACACAGGCAGCTGCTCAGTCTGTTTGTATTGATGCTTTATATCTCTGTTTCTCCGTCTGAATCCTTTATCACAGTGACCCTGTCTACTCTGGCTGCAGCTGAACGCAGCTCAAGCAGACTTGACCTCGGAGATTAACTTCTTAGACATGAAAGCTTGATCATTTCCAAGGCTTTGTGGTGATTATAAAACGTTAAACTGCTGCTTATTCTCTGATCCGCGCTCTGTTCCTACATTGTTTTTTTTTTCTTGGACAAGTATGAACCAAGGTGTGTCGGGTTTTTATTTGTTTCAGTTTTCTCAGCGCTAACGTGCAAACTCACTTCCTGCAGAGTCCCCCGGCAAAAGACAAGGAGTGAACCACTGGACAACAACAGTCAGATTTAATCCTTCCTACCCCCCCCCCCCCATTCTATCACACACACACACGCACAAAAGAAGAGCACCATGCACATCTGGGAGCCTCATCAGAGCAGAGGTTGATTTGCTTTGCTTAAAGGACATGGATTACCCCCCCCCCCCCTCTAATCCATAGTGGTGATGAGGAAGAGTCTTAAAGATTTCAACTCCTGGTTTATTACGCGTAGCTGGAATGAGGTCAGACAACATGTATTTTGGAATTAATTATTTGTTTCTAACTAACCTCGTCTCTGCTAATCTACTGACACAAACAAATTACAAAAGCTCAGTCCAACATCACACTTCTTCCTCTCCTTCACAGAACGACAGAAAATGTCCCTGTGTCACTCCGCTGTAAATGACCTGTATGGGTAACTGCTGGCTAAGTGCAACAGATCGAGAGTGATGGGACATGCTGGAGAAGAACAGAGCGTCGACACCTGCACAGACTCGCAGCCCCGCGGTAACGGTCTCAGAGAGCTGAGGAATGAGCAGTTTGACAGCATGTGTCAAACGTGCCCTTCCAGCAGCTGAGCGCTTCTAATTTGAAACACATGGAGCAAATGGTGCTGCTGGACTATCACTGCTGGAGTGAGACTGAAGACACAGAGAGAGAGAGAGAGAGAGAGAGAGGAAAACAGCTGGTGGGATAAATGGGGAAAAGGTCAAAGTTCCATCCATTGACTAAACCTGATGCTGTGACAGGCCACTGCCAGTAATGGATCAGAAATATCAATAATTGCAGTCCAGTCGCCCTCGTTTGGGCATCTTATGAAAATGTTGACAACTTTAATATTCAATCGATGACTGAAATGATGCCACGGGGAGACATGTTAGACTAATGCCCATTAAGGTGAAGTCAAGATATTCTGCAGCCTGTCACTACAATGGTTATTAAAAAAAACAACAACAACGGCACACATCAAACGGTGTGATTGTGGAGGCGTTTGTGTTACACATGTAAGAGCATCCTTACAACAAAACAAACATTTAACAGCGTGGAAACTAATGGCATTAGTATGTGTCTGCTGAACTGTACTGGTGTGTGTGTGTGTTTGCTCTGTGACGTACTCGGGCACAAATTGACACCAGGACCATGATGAAATGATAAATCAATTACAAACACAGAGTCCTCAGTGACGCAGGATCCCTCTGGTCTGGAACTCGACCCCAGGCTACTGCACCAATCTGGCAGAGCAGGTTTTCGGTTTGAAAGACGAGTGAATGTACAAACTAACTGGAGAGGTAAAAAAAGTTTTCAAAGTCATTTTTTACTTCTTTGAATAAATGTTGCCAAATATGTCTAAATTCTGATTTCAATTCAGCATTTTCTTTCTTATTTCCGCATAATGCTCAAATGGATTTCCATTAAAAAAAACATCTATACACTCGTTAGAAAAAGTGGGTGTGAGCAATTTCACCAACTGAGATTTGAGTTTAAGTTTACACGCCTCTGCTCAGCCCCTCCCTCCTCAAACTTTTCCTCTCCCTTTCACTCCATCCCTCAAAGCCTGTGGCATAAACACATCAGACAAGCTTTCCAGCCTGCCGTCGTCCACAGTGGCAAGTGAGAGGATGCAAATTGTTATCCAGCGTTTGGCCCCTCTCTGCCTCCCCTCCTCTCCCCCTCCCCCTGCTTTGGTCTCTCCGTAGCTTGTCATGGCCGTTTTTATACTTTGATTTTCAGCGAGCTTTACCTCATCGCATTGCCTTTCACAGGGACATGGAGGAAAACCTCTTACACACACACACACACACACACACACACACAACATAACTATCTAGTTTCCAGATTTGCCGGTGGGTCCAGAACAACCCAATCAAAGCCCAGCTGGAGGGACTGCCGTGACAATGCAGAACGGATGGACACAAAGAAAGGGGAGTGGGGAGGGAGGGATGAAAACCTCTCTCAGAACTTGTGCTTTCTCCACAGTCACATTTGTAGACTCACACAGGAGAAGGGGGGGGGGTGTTTGGAGCCAAAGTCAGAGGGAGTACACTTGATGCGGCACAACAAAGCGCCTCACCTTTGCTCCTGTGTTTTCTGGGGAAATGGAACAGTTCTGATGTATCCCACAACTCCCAGTGCCGTGTGTGGGGATGGGAGGGGATGCGTGCCCAGAGCTGAGAGTTTGACAGCAACAAATGAAGAAACACACACTATAGATTAACCTCTCTCTTTGATTTCCTTCTCTAAACTCCTCTTACTACCGCACATCCAAATTATTTGTGAGTCTTCTGAGCTGCTCGTCGTCATTTCAAAAGGTCAAACGTCCATCACGATATCAAACCATCACTCCTTTTTAGTGCCCCTTGCTCGTTTTTTCCCCCTAAAGGAAGCACAGCGGTGTCTGTGGAGGGGCTCTCAGTTGACAAATCAAGTTGCCATAGGAACGCAGTTAGTTGCGTGGGTGGCAGGTAAGGATGGTGCGTGTCACTGTAGTGGAAAGATTTAATTGGCCTGCCTGGGCTGAGCCAAACAGGGATGTATACGCTTTCGACGTGTGGTTCATACGACTGGAAATCCGAACAACAACAGTGGAGGGAAAGAGGAAGGATGACGCACATCAAACGTGTGTCAGTGCTGAGGGCTGATATCATGGGTGAGTAAAGACGCCCTGCAGATGAACCAGACTGTCACCAGTTTTGGGGGAAAAAGGGGGAAAAAAGAGGCGGTTTGTGAGGGTACGTGGACAAACTCTCAAAATGTGGCGCAGTCAACTCTCTGTTTCCTGGAGACTTTAATCCCAGCAATCAAAAATCAATACCCGTCACTGATGAACTCAACCAGAATACCAAATCAAACTCTAACCCTGTTCCAGGATGAGGAACAAACTTCTCCAAAAGCAATTGGCAAGACTTGAGCCCTGGCTAAGAGGCAGTCACTGCATTCGCACAAGCCATTCCAAATCCCATCAACACAAGAAGAGGAGGGGGAAAAAAATACTCAAGAAAGGCAAAATCCCAAATTCAAAAGGGAGAGAGCACACAGAGAGAAGAATAACACAAAAATCCTGTGTAAGTCTGGTTAAATCTGCCTGTAACATCCCCAACATTATGCTGTGAGACTGTGATATATCCTGGGGGGGAGGGCTCAAGAAGGTGGGATGATGTAGGGAGGGTATTGCAGTAAAGCACATCCTACCCCCTGCCCGTCCCACTGCCTTCTGGCTACGGCGTGGCAGGGGTCCTCCCTGAGCCCGCTGCTTTACGATGACTGTGCTCGCGGTGCATACTGATGCCCCCTGACACCGCTGACACATGCAGGAAGTGAGAGCGCCATCCTGGTCCGAGCTCATCCTCCGAACAGAGGACGCCTCCCGCTAGGAAACAATATCAAAGTGCAAAAACACAGTGATTACGGGGGTTTTAGCCCCCGAGCTGCTCATGCTGGGGTCTGAAGCGAAGCAGCCATCACTCCTGTGAGCCCTGAGACTTCTGAGCGACACGCAAAGAGGAAGAGCTGCACGCTTCATCAACACGCTAAAGCACGCCTCCCTCCTGCAGCCTCACTTAGCCTCACTAACCCATGCTTTTGGAAAATGGAGAGATGAGGAAAAAATAAAAAGCCCGGATGCAGCCCTTGAGCGATGAATTAAAATACATTTAAAAATATATATATTTCACATGTTGGTCGTAGGTTACATGATAAATATGGAGAGCTCTGAGGTATTGTCTGACGCGGATGAATAATAATAATAATTTTTTTTTAAAAACGTGTGTGTGTGCTCATGCATGCATGCTTCAGCATGCGCGCCCATGCTTCTTTGCGACAGGCGGGATGAAATTGGAATTAGGGGCCTAATCCTTGCGTGGACTTAAGGCGTCGGCGCACAAGCACATGAGAGCGAGTGAGAGGGGGAAGAGGAGGAGGAGGAGGAAGAAGAAAAAAATGCCCCAAGTCTGTCTGCAATTTCCTCATCATTTCATGCATCTGAAACAAAACTAATTTACTGCTTGTCATGCTCGGCTAGGCACACACAAACATAAGAGCCAATATGCCACAGCGTGTCATCTGCCGCTGCATCAAAGAGAGCTGTTTATATATCAGACTCACGGCTCCATATGAATCACAGAGACCTGGAAGAAATGCTCAACATGGGCTGATCAAAAGCAGCAGCCTGGCGAAACCCGCCGCTACACTGGTGCCGTTCCACATCTCCTGATCCCTATCTGCAGCCGCCCTCGCTGTACATCCCTCCTCACGGGTCGCTCCAATGTCACGACGGTCGGGATGTTTGTGCCCGGCCTCGCACAACAACACACACACACACACACACACACACACAAGGGGAGATAAAGTTATGTGCTTGGCAGAAAGATATGGGAGGAGAGAGCTGGAGGCAGAGGGAGAGAAGGATTGAGAAGAAGATGAAAGGGAGCATGAGAGGTGCTGGAGGGAGAAAATAAAAGTGGTGCGACTGTGATATAGTAGCATGTACATGTACTGGGCCCCATTATAAAAGCATGTGACAGCTTAATAGGACTCCGGCTGCCAATAAGGGGGAAAAAATGAGCTGTGCGCCCACACACACACACACACACACACACACATGTGATTCTATGTATCTTCTCTGGTGGCGTCACACACACATATGCTGAGTAAAGCATTCGCAGAAGAACAAAGGTTCTCATTAAATTGGAGGCTCTGGCGTGTATTGATTTCTCCCCACAGAATTTACAACGCCTATTGTTTGGAGATCCTCGCTTCAGAGCGACGCTGTCATTGCTGTGGCAAACATCAATACGCAGCTCTATGGTGCATTACCAAAGGGTTAATTACATACTTGTAAGCAATTATTCTCCTAATGTAGCATAGAATCCCTCCCCTCCACATTGGAATTTAGATGAAAACCATCAAGCCCTCGGTCAGCGATACCATCTTTCTAATGAAGTGTCAAGGAAAACATAATAGACTTTGGAGCTGGCGTCGCAGAACAAGTCTGATCTCATCGTTGAGAGCAAAGTGGGAGGTTTTTTTTTTTTTTTTAAATGTGGCCACGTCTTCAACAAGCGCATCTGAAGAATATATTCGCTCGACAAACCAAAATACAAAAGAGTTCCCTTCTAAATTATTGATGAAACATGTCCAGAAAACTGGCCAGAAAGTTGGTGAGACGGAAACACGATTTTCAACCCTCTCTGTTGTGCTGCAGAGGGCGGGGTCTAACTGGACACTAGCCTGTGGCTGGTGGTCCTGTCACAGTCCTGAGTGTGTGTGTGTGTGTGTGTGTGCGTGAGAGAGAGGGAGGGAGACATAGAGAGAGACATCAAGTGGAGAAGAGAGCAACAGAACGAGAATGAGAACAAACAGAGAGCTCCATTCAGGGCCCGGCCACAGACACATCATTCAGTCGAACATGACGATACGTCTCTCTGTGACCAGAGTATTCATATAGGGCCTCGGCAGGCCAGTCACAGATGCATCATTAACACCACACACACACTTCCGCCTGAGACTTGGCTTCCTCGCCCCAGAGAATCCGTCTAAGATTTCTCATTTCGATTCATTCACACTGCAGGGACGCTCCACTCAATGGAGCTGTCCTCTTGTAAGTGCACGGCCCCAAAAATGTAATGAATGTCTTAACTGCCAAGGCTGCAGCGAGAGTTTATCCATTAGCGAGCCATAATATTGACAAGGCCACGCTCCCCGGGTCCAAACTCCGGCGCAGTAGCCGTAACATTGGCCAACAGGCCGGGTGTAGTGTGTCAATATGAGGTGCTTACAGGCCGATAAAGGCTGCTGTTCCAATTCCTATAGGCAGGGCGTGATGGACAGCCCAGGAGGAGGAGGGGGGGAGGGAGTGGTGCCAAGTGCTCTCACAGCCTTGAAGAGTTGAGCTGGAATTTGGTGAATCGACAAGGAGCCGAGAAGATGAGATGAGGATTAACAAACCGCTGAAGGACTGAATGTCTCTCTCCTCGGACGTGACGCCCGTGAACATCCGTGCACAAACGCAAAGAGGAAGTTCAGCCCGCAGTGTAAAGACACTTCCCCCTGGAGACGAGCCGCTTCCCTCTGCCTCACCGTCACAGGCAGTTAAACAGCAACTAATGGAGCACACACACACCAGCAGCTTCTCTGAAACACACGCATGAATATGGGCTCGGACTCTCTGCTGCACCAGCCTGTGAAGCCACACTGCCCTAGCACATAGCCTTGTCCCTGCACGCGGTGCTGATTGCATACTAAACACATACGTAATAATCTTTAATGACCATAAGTGCTCATGAGATGAATGCATATCACCAGGGCTGAGCAGCGTGAATTGATGCATTGAGTGTGGGGTGCAGGTGGGTAGAGAGGGAGGGAGGGAGGGACTGCTCTGCCAGGGATCTGCATTTTGCATATAAGGCTGGACTGGAGCAGCTGTTTTCTGCATGTGAGGGAGCCAGAGACGCAGGCAGGGAGGGGGAGAGAGAGAGAGAGGAGGCGAGACAAAGTTTATGAGTCACATTTGGAATCAAAGACCTGCAGCACGCGTTCACTCACTCACTCACTCACTCACACTCCCTGCTCAGATGAATGGGAATCAGCTCCTGTTCAGACACTGATGAAAATGATGCTGGGACATTACCCACAGTCACACTCTATCTTTTATCAAATGGTGTCAAATTTTAAATGTTGAGGAAAAATTGCTCATCACTGCATCTGTTGGCTTCAATGAGCCACAGCCCTGAAGGGGGGAAAGTGCGGCACAGCCCAACTCCACGAGTTAGTAAGTTTCTTTGGATGTGATTTGGCGGCGCTGTGAAACCCCCCCCCCCAGCCTTGTGAAGTACGTCATGAGACCGTTTACACAGCAGAGATGGAGCGGTGAGGGACAATTTCAAAGCCAAACATTCTGCAGATAACCAGCTAAATTAAATGTGCTAACCTCAAACTGCAGCCACCATGTGACGCTAAGAGGAATATTATCACAGGTAATGAAATTCCAAGGGTTGAAGATAAGGTGACATTAGAACCAAGTCCCTGCAGACGCGTTCCAAGGTTTTCTCAGTAAGTCGAGCTCTGTCTGAGAGGCTGCCACATGGGGACAAACGTGGCTGAGTCAGTTCAGCAGAACGCAAAGTGCACCAATTATCAAACAGCAGACACGCGCCACTCGTGAAATATTTACCGTGCGCACTGGCTGCAAGCGCAAAACCCGGGATTTTGCGGATCCCCGAAGATGCTCCATAAAAGACATGCGTTCCAGAACTTTTTTTTTTTAAACGCTGTGCATCATCACTAGAATTCACGCTCGCTCTTTAATCTGGACGTGTCGTGGGATTTGTGGTTGCTAAGCATCCTGCACAGAAATCATGTGCACGGAGTTTTCGAGTGGAGCCTTAAATCCCAACTGCGGTGCATGCAGGGGTCTGGACTCCGCCAGGGCTGCTCCATGCATCGGGACGGCAGCGCGTTAATCCTGCACAAATGTTCCTCTTTTTAACCTTCACAGTGCACGAGGAACACGCACAGCGCGACCCTGCCTCTGCTCCCTGTGGATGGACTGCACGGAGGAGGACGGACACGGTGGAGAGACAGGGTCCCGGGCAGGGAGACAGGGGAAGTCGTTAAAAAAAATCCCCCTTGCAATTCTCCCCGGGGCTGGTCACACAGGTTCGGTGTGAAACCCGCCCCGTCGCCGGAGTGCGCAGCGCGGGCATGGCGCAGCCCGAACAGGTGCAGCACGCCCCGGATCACCTGGCTGCTGCAGTGGCCCCCCTCACACCCAGGCACGCCCGGGGTAGAACGGCACCCAAAGCGGGCTCAGAGAGTCCTGACAGTGGGGACCGGAGCCGTGACAAGCCCCCCGTGCTTACCTGGAATCTATGCAGATATCAGTTCACAGCCGCAGCGACACTGCGGATAAGAGGCACGTCCGGAGCGATCCCCAACTCCTGTACTCCTCCCCAAAAAAAACCCAAGAGAACAGCGTTAAATCCGGACGAGGCAGAGTGTCCACTTTAAATCCCCGCTGAGGTTCGTGGTTCAAAGGCGACTCCTGCACGGGAAACGGGGCTCAAATAGCGGCGGACTTCCAGGCAAGCATCCGCGGATCAGCGGGACCGTTCTACGCCGCTCTGCGCGCGCTGAGACCCGGCTGCTGCAGCTCCCATCCCTCGGCGAGGACGCACTTGGTATGCCGCTGGAAAAGCCGCTGCGCCGTACGGGATACTGCAGGAGGCTGTGCGTGTGCGTGTGCGTGCGAGTGCATGCAACGTGTGTGCGTGTGTGTGTGTAGAGAGAGAGAGAGAGAGGGAGAGCGTGTGTGCGTAGATGTGACTCAGTGCGGTGCTCCTGCTCAACTGAGGTGCTGCAGCGGAGTGCGAGAGAGTGTCGGAGAGGGAGGGAGGGAGGGAGGGAGGAGGAGGAGGAGAGGAAGAAGAGAGAGAGAGAGAGAGCGGGGCATGCAGTGTCTTGGAGTTTGCAGCGGATCTCGAGGCTCGGGAGGGACCGGCTGTTCTCCCGGGGATCCTGCCTCACCCGCAGGAACACCTCGGCTGAGGAGGGGGCTGCGCCGGGGCTACATTTTTTACATCCCTGGCAACTGAGCTAAAAGAGGCTTAGTGCGCATTAATGAGCATTATACACAACAATGTCCAGCACCGAGCAGTCCACTATAATCACGTTACTGATCTGATTCCCTTCAAAGACAGTGCTGACATGATGCCACTACAGTTTCATCCACTGGCTCCTTCAAAAGAAGAGTTTGAAAAGTTGATCTGAAAGTTTGGCACGTCCTTAATTTGAATATAGAATGGAACCTATAGATAACAACTGGTGACAGAAGCTCCTGCTTTGTTAAAATGGAGGGTTTAAGCAGGGAGGTATATGCGTCCCGCAGACAGATGAAGGTTTATGTAATGCATTCATCCCCTCGAGAATGGGATTTGGCAGAATTTACACAAATACGCCACGGCAGCGGGGGTGAAATGATCAGATCATCGGATTTGAATATCTAATCGCATGCAGGATGATTTAAAGATAGAGATTAAGCAACAGAGCGACATAATTATGACACTTGCATAGTTGTAGGGGGATTAGGAATCTGCATTTTTGCTCTTTGATGATCTTTGAACATGCTCCAGGAGTGTTTCCCTCCCAATGTGCATTTCATATTTAAAAATTCTTAATTATGTAATCTTGTCTTTAATGATATAATCAGTGAGGGGTGGGGGGTGGGGGTAAAGCCCTTTCCATAATGCTGGTTATTAAGCTCGCTCTTTATCTTCACATAAAGACAATTCAAAACACATCCGGCACGACCCTGAGTCACGTCAAGGTTTCCTTTGTTCCATTCTCGTGAAACTTCAGAAAACAAGCCCCGCTGGTCCGGCTATTGTTTCACAAAGGCCCTACTCAAAGAAATGATGCAGAATTTAGGGATTTGCAGATGAGCTCAGTGGAAACAATCGACCATAACAACTTAACTCAGTGAAAACATTTAATTCAAGCAGGCTGCAGGAAGAGCCCACCACTTAGATCCCATCCCTCGGACTCTGGGGCAGTTTACGCTTCAGGGGGCTGGAGGGCGGTGGGGGTCTTTTTTGGAAAGGCATCCATGCCTGCATCCTCTCTCTCTCTCTCTCTCTCCCTCCACCTCCTCCTCCTCCTCCCCCCTGCCTGCAGGGCTCCCCTGCATTGGCTTTGAAACACTGCATCAGAGCCCCACCTACAGGCCCAGGAAATATCGCAGCTACACAGACGCCACACACTACAACACACCGACCAGCACAAGGTGCATTGAACTGCACATCTAACGAGTCACTGGGTGGATTTCTGGAGATTTCAAAAACAAATAAAAACAAACAATGAGAGCAAATGCTCAGAGAAAAGGAAATTAGAAATTCCAACTGTGATCTGACAGCTGCTGGTGGAGCTTCTTCTGAGACCAGTCTGCCCAGTCCTGTCTGGAATTAACTTAAGTTGTGTTAACTGTCAGTTACCAGTAACAGACCAGAAGCAATAAATAAATAGATAAATAAATAAGTTAAGAGAATAAAGTTGAAAATAAAAACTGAAATCGTTTGTGTGTTCATTCACAAGCCATGATATGCAAACACATCATATAAGGACACAAATACACCCCTAGACAGGCCTGTTTACGATGTGTACTACCTCACAGTACTTCGTAAAAGCAGCCTCCTGGACAGAAAATACCTTAGACAGTACTGCAGAAACCTTAAACAACACTACAAATACCAGTGGAAATACAGGAAAGCTGATGCACCCACAGAAAACATGGATTACACCATACAAAGTACTCAAGCTACAATAGCAAGTACCTGTACTGCAGATGCTAGTGACAGTACTGGAGATACAACAGAAACACGTGAAGATGCCTAGGATGCAAGGTGCTGAAGGAAGTAGGAAGTACTGACGGCACAACAGAGGGAACTGAGGAGGACATGGAGAGTCTCCAAAGACGCTGCTCACCTGTCGCGCCTGGAGAAGAAACGCCGCACTCACGTGCAGTCCATCCGGCGCGTGAGCTCCAGCCTCCACCAGCATCCTCCCAGCGGATTTATTGTTCAACCAGCAAAACTAGTCGAAAGTGAATAAAAGTGGCGTTAACCGCGATAAACGTCCCGGAAGTAATCGCGGAAGCGGACACAGTGTCACGTGACCAACAGCTGATTAGCGCCAGACGTGAAAACATTGCGACTTTTTTTTTTCTTCCACAACTACATTTTGTATCACTGGGCCAGTGATGTGTTTCTAGTTTATGTGAAATGTTTTCTTAAATATACGTCCTCTTCCACTTTTTTCTGCTTAACATCCTGTGTTTTTCAAAATAAAATAAACATTCTGCCTTTGGAATATTTTAGAAATATATTTACATGTTATCCCTGGCACCTCTGGTCTGGGTCCGTGGGCCACATACCGAACCCCAATATGCCCTCAGAGAAAAGGCACTGGGTAAAATATTAAAGCAACGAGCGAGTGGAATATCGATTGATTGACAAGTCTGAAAACTTAAAAATATAAAAACCTTTGCAACTTACTTTACAACGAATGACAGATCTCTGTGAGTTGGAAAGACCAGATGGAAGTGTTAAAGATGGATCCATATGGGGAATAAAAGAGTTTGACAGGGTGATGTGTTATCGTTTATAAAAAAAGAAATCAGTACAAAATACATCAAAATACCTTTTTGTAAATAAATACTAAGTGGTTCAAAGTCACCTCTGAGAGAGACGGACCCTATAGCAAATCAATTCACACAATAATTCAACAATAGCTGTGTACTGGGGGGGGGTCTGTGTCTGTTTGACAGCCCGTTATCACGAGCATGTCTCAGGTCTGTGCTCATTTATTCTACTTTGGCCCCGGCTGAGGGACGGCGAGGGCGGCTCCCGGAGTCGTTTGAAGGGTGAAGGTGCGCTGATATCAACAAACCTATTGACTTGATTTAATTATTCAGTGGAGGCGCGGAGTTAAATCAACAGTCTGCGGATCTCAATACCAGATAGCTTTCAAAATTACGGCAAATCAATAGCACGGCAATCTACAGTGACAATAGCAATTCCACCAGGGGTCAGGATCGCATGACCTCGTGAAATGAACGGTAAGGTCACTGGTCCGTGTGCAGATCGCACATGCTTGGACCAGACGATAATGGGCCTGGGTAATTATGTTTTATCATAGGAGCAGTGTCCTATCTGCGTGTCGCACGAGCACATATTAATTCAGTCCGAGGACACGAGGGTTGGAACGAAGCATTTGAGATGAGTAGATTCACATGCACGTTGGACATGAGCAATAAATAGCTGAGGTGTTTGTACCATGAACCAACCCACCACCCTGTCTCGCAGGGATCGTGGATGCACAGGTGTTTGAAAACTGCCTTATTCAGGGTTCAGTGAAGGACCTGCGTGTGGCGGCGAGGGCGGAGGAGGACGCCGCGCTCCACGACCGGCCCTTTATTAAAACCCGCTGACCGATCTGACTCGGCCATTTGTCTTGCAAATGAGATGATGACTTATGGAGGCAACATGAACAGCTTTGATGAAGCCCCCTTTTTAATGCAGTCAAGTGGAGTGGGTGCTGGAGGGAGGCGCACTCGTGTGTCTGTGTGTCGGTGTGGGTCGCATCACCAGCTGGCACCGGGGTTCTTTCAGCCGCTCTGGCTCATCTTGCCTAACACTGCACGTGCACGTGTGTGTGCGTGTGTGTGTGTGTGTGTGTGCACAGGCTTCATTGCATCTCTGTGTCCTTTTGAATTAACTCAGTGAACCCCTTTAAAACACAGCTGTACATGGTTTATCTTAAGCCTGTGGGGACGCAGACACCCCCCCCCCAACAGTGTTACACCTCCCGGGGGTCTTCCCCCGACTCACACACACTGTATGATCCACATGATAGACATTCATCACACATCTGTTCCAGTACATCCTTCAGTGCGACAGGCTGCTAAATCATTCGGACAAAGTGTGTATATATTCACTTTATGGTCAATTTACATGTCGTTCCTGTCCCAGGGACGATAATATTTATGAGGTGCCAGTGCCGATGCTGGATGTAGTATGTCCGTCTTCATAAAAGTGTCGGCCCGCTCCCTGCACGCCGGCTCGGGCCGGTTTCTTTTCTTTAAATCACGGCCCAAACGCTGGATGTGTCAGCCTCGTCCATGATATCTCATTTTTCTACAAAAATCAATTAGCATGTCGCCGAGCTAATGAAGTTTTATGCGTTGTACGGAGGCAATGAATGACACCCTGATATCCCATTGATTTGGAGTGTAAATAGGTTTTCAATTATTCGTCCGTATATATGAGCCGCCGGATGGTAAATTCTATTAAAGCTGACATTTGTGTATATCTGGTGTGTGTGTGTTGGTGCACGGGGGGCGGATGGACGGCGGTTGGATGTGTCACTCAGTCATATAATTAGCTAGTTTGCATATTGATGACTTACTACTTTGTCTGGAGATGTGGGCGCCTGTGCGCTTCGGTTTTATTCCATCATGTCGTGTGTGTGTTTACTCATCCGTGCATTATCTAGATCAGCCTCCCCATCAGGCGAGCAGCTGCCTGTCTGTCTGTCCATATTTCTGTGTGTGTGTCTCCAGGGCCAGGTGAGTCAATGTTTTGCCAGCCTTTTCCTCCAGAGAGCCAGGGCCCCCCCCCCAACCCTGAGCTCTTCTGTCCCCCCAGAATTTAAGTCTTCCAGTGGGATGAACACTGCAGATGGTCAGGCTGGGGGAGGGGGTGGAGGACAGGGACATCAAATAAACATGGCGAGAGCCAGGACACCAAAAATGGAATTGATAAGACAGTTCTCCACCTGCGCGTGGCCTTTCAGGAGGAAGTTAGAAAGTTGTCGGGGAGCAGTCGAACACCTAGTCTTCACATATTTACCAACTCTTCGATCTCGTCCCTCGTCCAACCTCATGAGCTCCTCCTGCGATCGCTTAGAATTCGAAGACGTCTCTGTCTCTATATTCTTGGCTAAACTGTTTCTGTGCATGAAATGAATTTATTTTGGGTTCTGTGTCCTGCGGTGAAAGCGTCTTTAAAAAGCAGATGCAGCCTTCTGTGCAGGCTGCGTTCTCCCTACACGTGTCACTTAGAATCAGCCTGACGTGTGTCTCCATGCATCATGTTGAACATTCAGGGACAGGAAACAGCGCAGGCCGCAGAGCCAGAAACAGCCGAGTCTGAACACAGCGGCCGAGCGGCTGAGCGATCAGCGTCCCGTCCCCCTGTCCCTCCACCTTCTCCCCGCGACCGCGCGCGTCAAGCAGAACATATGGATCTGACTCTGCCTGCACGTGGCGTTTAATCTTGATTCTGCATGGAGACGGAGAGAGAGAGAAAAAAAACAAAACACGAAATTACTCACAAATGTTGTTAATTGATTGAACACAGAGTGAACACATTTACATTTTAAATTGATCATTGTCTTCCAAGTGTTACGTGAGAGATGTAAATGACGCAATTATGCATGCATGAATACATGTTGTAAACAGGCAGGCGGGAGTGACAGGCTACATCACGCTCATTTGGCACGGGAGTTTTGACGGAGCGCCCGCCGCACTAACGATGGAGGACGGCGTGCAGACAAAAACGCCACGGCGTTCTTACACCTGAGAGCGGCTCCGCAGCAAAGCCACGAAGACAGACAGCGAAACATCCCTGTAATCTGTCATGAGAGCACAAACACACTCGTGGATGATGATTCCTAGAAGAACCGTATCTCTGCTCACAGACCTCCATCATCCTCACCTCTGTCAGGATTTTTCTTCAGATGCTGCATTTCCTCACAAATGTTGTTGTAAGTGTTGTAATTTTCCTAACATACAAACAATATTAGACGGACTGATTGACTGAAACAGCAGTTGACGTCTTAAACAACAGAAGAGAGTAGAGACAATCGATATCCTCTTCGCGCTGCCGCTCTGCCATTTCCACTTAAGCTCAGACATAGCTTAGGTTTCTTTTTTTTTGCTGTTGGAGCTCGAGGAGGGGACAGGAGCTGCTGTTAGAGGTGAGAATGGTATTTTAATCTCAAAATGTAAAGGGTGAGAAAATGGCCTCATCACCTTTTTTTATTGCGCAGAGAAAATGATGTGAACTGCTATGGAACAACCACCGGAAACCATCCAAACATGTAACGACACGCTGGCCTTTAACGGAGCAACTTATTCCACACACACACTGATTGTTGTCTGAAATGGAAATGTAATCAAGGTGCAGGCAAAGGTGACAAAACGCTGTTAAACCACCGTTTGAATCCAGGCGCCGTCATATCGCCACAACAGGCCATCGCTGCTGTTTTAACTCCAAATGACACTTTAAACGGGCGACGCGGCTAAAAAACATCCTGCGCGATGAATTATGAATGAATTGCTTCTTTGGTAAATGTCTTTAAAGGCGGAAATTTGTAAAGCAAATGTTGCAGCGCCCCTCGGAAAGTGACTGACAGGGATATTCATCTGGTGACTAACACGAGGCGAGAACGCTAAAATTAAAAAATAACAATAAATATAACAACCCCCCCCCCCCATGGTGGCGTCGTTAGGCAGCAAGGGATCATGGGAGTTCTCCTCAGCGTGGCTGATGACCACCTACGACAGTGACGCTGCAGTAAATTAAGATTTATACAACAGGCAGAAATATTTGTGTCTCTTACAGTTCAACGGCGCTCGCTCCAGCCCGCGCCACGTGCACGCTCACGGACGGCAAGAAGACGTGAATGAAGGAGACGACTCCAGCGGGCTGACAGGCGGAAGATTAATCCGTCCTTCCCGGGCCGGCCCCTCCCACTCCCTCCTCCTCTTTCTGCTTCCAGCCTCATTGTTTTCAATAAAGTGTCAAGACCGGCCATTTTATAATCACATTTGAGACTTGGGATCTGAGATTCAGATGCAATCAATGTCTATTAGAATCACGGGGTTATTGATTGAAAGAGGAGAGATGGTGTGAGCGCGCTCGGCCCACTCTCCTGCTCGCTATAACGTGCACATATTTACACACGGCACGAGCCGGGAGCCGAACACGGCTGTCTGGCACGAGCGAGAGAGAACTAAAACAAATATTAAAGGAAGTCAGAGGAGTTTATTCTCCCTATTACAGGACTGATTACACGGGACGGCAATTAGCATCCTGTTTGAATCACACGTGTGTGTGTGTGTGTGTGTGCTCCTTTAACTGCTGTTTATCACCTGTTTCTGGAAACTTCATCCTGTCTCTCAATAGCTATATATCAAGATACATGTGTGTGTGTGTGAGAGAGAGAGAGAGAGAGAGAGTTCCTCTATATTGAAAGCCTATTTTTCTCTTCTATATAATAATGAATGTGCTCGTCTCTCCTCCGACATGTTTTCAAGGTTAAACTTTATTTTCTATAAATTCCTGTGCTTCCATTTAAAGTGTGTGTGTGTGTGTGTGTGTGTGTGTTCAGTATCTTCTCCAGTGTGAGCTAGGCTCACCTCTTCAGGGCAGGGTCAAAGGTCAGAGGGGAAGAGTGTCTCCATTCGCTCAAGGGCACTTCATTCACTGACCATAGAGGAGCTGACGTGGTTTCCATGTTAACGTCCGGCAGCACACGAGGACGACGGTTTCCTTCTTCAACATCAGTTAATTTCAATATTGGACTGAGGGTTATCAGGTAGTTTAGAAAAAGATGGAACAGGAGGTTACAGGATGATAGTGCTTACATTGTGTGTGTGTGTGTGTGTGTGTGAGTGATGAGCAGCCTCAACTCCCAGGATAACTCATTAAGTGTGTAGTCCAGTCTGTAAAGAATAAGAAGAGCAGGACAGTGCGCTGCAGTCTGAACTTCACATGCCAGTCAAGCACAGGGACCAGTGAGTGTGTGTGTGTGTGTGTAGGAGAAACATCCATCCCTGTCACGCTTTTATTTTTTGTCTCTCACTCAAAAGCACAGAAGACTCACACTTGTGTTGCTCATAGTTCAAGGAGACAGATTTAACCAGAGAACAACAATTTGTATGAAATAACACACACACACACACACACACACTCTCTCTGACGGGTGCTGATGGACACAGAGACAGAGACACTGCACCTCGTTGCAATTATTGATAAGAGCCCCTTTGATTTGAGTCATTTGAATGGAAATGAAGCACGCGACTGTGTTTGGTTTGCGTCTCGCTGAGAAACGTGTGCGTTTCAGGCAAAATGGAATTTGCGGAAGCGATTTGCGCGGCAAGCGGGGGCGGCGGGCTTTTTTTTTAATGAGCGCTTGTTTGATTTGGGAATTGGAAAACGGCGAAGTCCCGTCTTCACGCCGTCGCGTTCCGTGAAATAACAAAGTAAATACACTTAATGTGCGCGCGCGCTCCTGCCCTCTCCTCCATTCATCTCTGCGCCTTCGTCCCGGCGTTGTTGTCTTTTGTCTCACCTTCATTCTTAATTCAATACTTCTAAACACATAGGAGAAAATGAGATCCCGGCACCGAGAGAGGAGAGAGGGCAACTGAAGGAGAAGATGCTGGGATCCTTTTTGTGCCGACAAACAAAAGGAAAATAGGCCATCTTTCCTCATCTGAGCGACAAGTCCACGCCGATCGATAATCAATCCCTAATCTCTCTCATCTCCCCCCCCCCCCACCCCCCGTCTCAGGAAGGGAGGACACAATCCCTCCAGCCCCATGTCTTCCCTGCTCCCTCTTCCTCAGATGATTTTAAAGGGTTTTTTGGACATAACAGAGGAGTTTCCTTCCATCTCCCGGTTGGAGTTGCACGACGACGCGCCCGCAGCACGAGGCTCTCAGCTGTAAAAGCAGCGGATCTACCTGAGCTCCTTTGCCTTCATCGCTCCTTCAGGGGTGGCTGCTTTAGGAAATGTTAATCTCACCCGCCGAGACGCGATGAAGGCGAGCAGGAAACTCAGAGAGATTAGCGGTTGAAGACAGGGGAGAAATAAAAGAACAAAATGAGCGTCGCCACAGATCAAATAGCATCTGATCCACCTGGTTCCCACCAGCGCGTGGACTCCTGCTGGCCTCAGATCAAACTGCTGCCCTTCTCCTGAGAGAAGGAGCCGGCGCTGCGTCCACCTTCATCCACGACTGGACCGTGAGCCACCGGAGGATCACATTTCATCTCTAACCAGCAGCTAAGGCGGGACAAGCAAGGGGCGCCGGTTACAGAAAGCCGCCGTGTGGTCCGAGCAGCCCGGGGGGGAGAAGAACACAGACACAGCTGGAAAACAAAAACAGGACTGAAGGAAGAAGTAAATAAATTAGAGAATTGCCTCTTGAAAAACCTTCCCCAGCAGCGACCACAGTCCAGCTAAAGGTTTATGGTGTATTTGCTAATTTTTGATAGTTTAATGGAAATATAATATAATTCAAATAATCCGATTTTTGACTTGAGCTTCCACACAGTAACGAGTTGCTGCAGATCGGTGTCAGCACCGCGAGGGTGGGATCAAAGTCTCATCTAGAAAAATTCAGCATTTTAATATCTCTGCACACACAGACGGCAGAGAAACTAAAGTGCATTGGAAAAAAGTTTGACTTTTATTCATTTTCAGTTCTGACCCACTTGCAGTTCCTCCCTCTCTGAACTGGTTCTGTGGCTGAAACACGTGTAATGGAATTTACAGTGACATTAAACGCAGAAATCTGCTTCTGGATCTGTTGCTCAGAGAGAGGAACACAAATGTAAATCCGAGGCGAGTGTTTTCCTCCGGAGTTAGGTGTTTCATTTCTTCAGGTCACATCTTCACTGAGCGTCTCATTAGACGGCTGAAGAATTGGATTTGCTCGTCTTCGGAGCGCCAACACCAGAAATGGAGCTCTCTGCGTCTTTTCAATTCCACCTCCACAGTCCACGGTCCTGCTTTTTGGCTTTGTTTCACATTCCCCGTATTTAGAATTCCAAATGCAGGCACTTACAACTCCAATCTTTTATTCATCGGTCTGATTGTGAAACACGTGGGTGGTTTGAAGAGCGGACGGCCACTTCCCAAACGGCCGTTTAGTGATTACAGCGAGACGGAGAGGCTGTCACATGATTATTCACTAACTTGGGACAAATAACAACTTTTACCGTTTCATTGCTGCCACTCACACACACACACACACACACACACACACACACACACGGCCTAGTAACATGCAGTACCACCTACTGACCACTGGGATGGAATTCCACTCACGTGCATAAAAACCATCGTGAAGGTAATACATACAGTACCACACATGGCGTGTTGTCATGGTCGCGTCCTCTAGGACATGTGTGTGTGTGTGTGTGTGTGTGTGGCTTTACACGCGTGTAGCAACGGCATATTTAACAAACAAAGAGGGTTCGACACAGTAAGACGGTTCCTGCAGTTCAGGTGGTGAAATTGGTTGTTTGTCTGTGAATGTTTGCTCCATGATGCACTGGGGGCCACAATTTACACAGAGGGGCCAATTACATGTCCTGATTCAGCAAGGTGTTTACCATCAGCTCCATAGGTTTGAGCCAAATCACTGAACATATTTCAATAGCGTTCTATGCGTGAGACACTTTAGTTGACGTATTTATTACCATTAGGATTTCAGCTGGGGCCACCCCCCGCCCTCGGCCCCCCGGCCCTCTGCTGTGCCCCCCTGGCTGTGCCCCTGGATTGACCCCAAACAAATAACTTGAATATTCAAGAAGAACCGATGTTTATTTGGGTTCAGGTTATCACACAAAGGTTTGCGTATACTTATGTAGTAAAAGAGATTATATTACCACCACCATGGGCTGTGTACTGGTGCTGATACGAACTGGGGTGGGGGGAGGCTGGGTGGTAATTTGAACCGAATAAAAAAAACAAAGCCCATGCAGGAATTCACTGTGTGAACATATTAAATTGAAAAAGTGACAGTGAATGATTAATAGTTTTCATTAAAATGCCACACCACAATAATCCCCCCCCCCCCGCCACAATAACCCCCCCCCCCCCGGAGCAGGAGATGTTTATTCCCCCTAAAGCACATGTCATTAGTACGGAAAAGGTTCTGGGGCCTCAAACAGAACAATTCATTTGATGATGCTGAACACGAGTAATAAGCGGATCGCGTCTCGTGCTGCGTGATCCCGGTGTCACGTCTGGAAAGAGAGGAAGCCGTCTCCTCCGTGTCCTCGACAATTAACTCAGAGGGGCCGCCAGGGCCGCTCTACCCACTGAACGTCCCGTAGTAATGAAACCTTTAGCCCGGGGCCCCGTGAGTGTGGGGAAGAAACGAATCAGGTGATAAAATGATGGCTGTGTGTGTGTTTTTACAATAACAATTCCGCTGTGCCGACCCATACAGAGAAACATCCTTTAGCATTTATGAAACTGTTTCAATTACGTTCACTGCCACTTAAACCCGATGAGCTCCTCTCATTGATAACATAACCCCTCAGGCCTCTCACACACACACACACACACACACTCGGGGAGAGGGTTAAACTCCACCGAACGACGCTGATAAGCCAATGTCATTCACGCGCGGCGTTAACACAGCGCCGCGTCTGCTCCATGGAAATCAATAGCGGCCCCCGGGGGCAGGTGCCTCGGCCTCGTTCGAGGGGAAGCACAACAGCGTAACACCAGCGGCAATAATGATGTTAATGAGCTCAGCGGAAAGGTCAAGGCTAAACAAAAGAATTCCTCCTTATAAATATTTAAGTGTGATTAACATTAGTGGACCAAATGAAGCCATCAATCTTTGGCCGGTGGAAGGGCCCCTGATTAGCCGACACTCCACCGGAGAGCGGCTCCGTTGAGGTCAACGTCGTATGAAAATATACAGTATCTCAAGGGGCGGCACATCGTTACATCACGACCATAAACAAAGCAAGGAAAATGTTTCGGGCCGACGGCGGCGAAGACGAATCCATGACGCGGCGACGGATATGGGCAGGAAATAAAAAAGCCCCAGTCACTCCGTCAGCAACAGTTTGTCACCGCACCAGCTGCCGCGCGGCGTCAGCGCGGCCCGGCCCTGTATTTACTCGCCGTGCTGAACAGATGTTAGTCTGCAGACGCCACGGGGCTCGGCAGGTTCGCGCGGCGACTTCACAGCACGGACCTTCACAGATCAAATCTCTGCCCCGGGACTCTGCTGCGCGTCCCACTGTCCAACAAGCTGAGGTCTCAGTACCGAACGGAAATAGTATATATTAAGAAAGAAATCCATGGGGTTCATACAGCCACAGTCAGGTGTGACTGCAGGACCACGAGCTGCTCGGCTATGGAACATTTCCAGTATATATAAATCCAATAATGGTGCCAGACTGGTTTTTCCAAATGGTTCTGTGTCTGTGTGTCATCTTAATAAAAAGCAATATAAGTGACACACACACAGCGATCAATACAGCATTAAATTATTAGAACTCCCAGTCACCTGAGCAGTGTGTGTGTGTGTGTGTGAGCGTCCTCTGGGTCCTACAGATGTTCCTATGTGTGATAATGACTGGATGATGTCACTTGCATGACCCAGAGCCATTTAACAGAGATAATCACATTTTAACGTGTGTCTGCGTTGTCAGTGCGTGTGTGTGTGTTTTCATGTTCTACATCTCCTGTTTGCCCTCCAGCCCTCTGCTTACAATGTGAGAGTGTGCCTGTGCATGAGCTGCAGCCATAACATGAATAATAAATAACCGTGTGTCTCTGTATGTGAGCACAGGTGTGTGTGTGTGTGTGTGTGCGTCTCACTAAGTGCATCTGAAGGAACAACGTGAGTCTGATTTAAACAGTTTCGGCGGACGACGTTAGCCAGGCGGGCGCGCACCGAGCTGTGAGCGCAAAGTAATTTAAATCCTCTTCTGAAGGGGGAGAAAACATTTTTTACAGTCGTGGGGATTAGTCTAAACTGGCTTCTCGCGGGTCACGGCTGGATGGGCTTATGCGGGGCCATGTAACAGGTTTAGTAGCCACTGGCTCGTGCTGCAGTCGCGGGCTCCTCTGACAGGCCCGCCAGTATCTAACCTTCACATGAGGGTGACTCGCTGCCCCCCCCCCGGCCCAGCCGTCATGGTCGGGTCCATTCAGCGGTACCGGGGTGACACCGTGACAAATGACATAGTAATCCACTGGCTGTGATGCAGGGTTAAACCTCCCAGCTTGGGACGGCACGAGGAGACCACGCAAATATGATCAGAACTAATTCAAACGCGGGATTCAGAAAACAGCGCGCGGCTCCTGTAGGGAGGGGACGTCTGACAGACGTCATGCCGAACAGGGAGCAGCTATCATCACAAATCGGACATTTGGACGTGTCGTGCCGGAGCATTTCCTGTTCTCGACCGCGGCTTCAGCTTCACCAGACGTGTTTTGGTGGACGTGCACGACACCAACATGGAGGAGTAACATGACGCAGCGCTGCCGGGGTCCACTGATTCAAATGTCGCATTAAGTCAAAGTGCCAGCTCCTACAAACCGGATTGCAGGACTTAGTGTGATGTAATAAACAAGATAAGAAACTGTCAAACGTTGATTCATATTAGGAAATAATTGCTTAAGTGTGTGTGTGTGTGTGTGTGTGTGTGTGTGGTCTTCAATGTCATCCTCGTTTCCTCCGCGGTCTCACTGTCTCCTCAGCACAGCAGCTCAGGGCCTCATTAGCGCTCACTTTTTTTCTGCTGGGAAACAAAGTCAAAGCCAAGCTCTCACTCACTGCTTCAATCTTCTCACACACACACACACAAATGAACATTTACACATGTTATGTGACGGAGATCAACCGTCACTTTGTTAAATTCCGTCACTCTTGTCTTTCTTCTTCTCTCCCGTCCTCACCAAAGGAACTGCTACCAATTTAAAAAAAACGGTGTCGCAGAGTCAAACGAAGCACTGGAGAGAAGACAAGCACTTGAAGTTACATCCCAGAAATCGAGCCCTGAGGAATTCCCAGAATTCCCAGACAGGATATGGAGCCTGTCCGGAGCCTGAGACTCCAGATAGAAGCGTGATCTCATCAGCAGCAACTTTTCAATTCTCAAACAACTAAGTTTGAATCCTTCTGATGAAACTTCGTCTGCCGACGAGCCTTTGAATGACCAAAACTTTCAGAAGAAACGAGGGTGGGCGGCGGCAGCGGCTTCTAACATCTGAGCCCACAGCTCAGTCCCCCGGCAGCAGAGCAGAAGTTCTGGCAGCACTGAAAGGAGTCGTTGATGGAGAAGAGCCGGAGACAGACACCGGCACAGACTCAGAGAGAACAAAAAAAAAAAAAAAAAAAAAAAATACAGAGCAAATAAATAAGAGTGGGACAGAGCAGTGAGAGAAGTGCGAGACGCCTGACGCAGGGCTGCAGGAAGGGCTGCAGCAGCCTGATGAATAGAGCCGTCAGCCTAAGCAGAGGCTACAGAGCAGCCTGCCATCTGCCCGCCCATTACTAGAACGGAGTGCATGATGGTCCCCTCTCATCTGCAGGCCCCACTGGCATCGCTGGCAACCAGTGCCATTTCTTTACGTGCGATCACTCTCAACTCCTAACGGGGACGGCGCGTCCTCTAGGTTCTCACTGACTTTTCTCTCGTGTTTTTTTTTTTTTTTTTAATTTGTGGGGATAAGTGCTTGAATTTGGTTCGGAGCACGCGTGGGTCTGGTGAGCGTTGGCCTCACGGAGGAGCTGCCAAGGGGATCCGCCCACCCCTCAGGCTGCCGTCCTTTTCTTCAGTATCCTTGATGATTTACAGATGGGGAGGGGGGGAAGTAAGGAAAAGAGCAGAGGGAGAGGGAGACGGAACAAAAGAACAAAAAAAAAACGGGAGTAAAAGCCAACGTGAGAGGAGAGACACTGAGAGGCACAAAGAGGCGTGCAGACGGATAAGAGCCGGGAAGCGAGTGCGGAGAATAGTTGAAAGGAAAAAGCACTTTTCTCGTCGTCTTTTCCTTGAGAGAAGGTCATTAAATCAACTGTGATTAATCATCACAGTGCAGGATGTTTCCTTTTGTGTTGCAGGGGTTGAGTGCATTCTGCTTCTCAGCCTCCTCTTTCCAGAGAACAGAGCCAATAGAAAAGTGACGAATGATTTAAAAAAAAAAAAAAAAGGAGTGAAAATGAGATTGGAGCTTTATCCTCGTCGCTTCACGCAGCTCGGTACAGGAGCCGGCACTGGTGGGAGCCACGAGAATTCCGCTGTGCACACAGAGACAGATGGCACTGAGCACTTAAAGAGACACGGCGAGCGACACTGACAGACGGAGACACCAATAACTGTTGGGGCTGGCAGCGTGGGGAGAAGTGCGGATTTTAAAGTGTTTAAAGAGTGAAGCCGAGGGTCGGTACGAGGTGGGTGCATCCAGCAGAACAGGCGAACGCAGGCCGCAGAGATTGTTATTGCCTGGGTTCATTCTTGGGTCATGTCTTCCACTGGGGTTTTTCAGAAATCAATCAGGTAGTCTCAGAGCAGGGTGGAAACATCAGAGAACGCTCATATTAGTGTTTATTTCCAGAGGCTGCTCTGCCGAAACACAGACTTAAAGCTTTTAATTCCAGGAAGCCAAAGAAAAGAAAAAGTTTGTCTCAATGTCTGTGGTGACTGGGAGATGTCATCCCATTATTCTCCCAGTCACATTGTTTTCCTGCAGGTGCAGGAGGGACTTCGCTGAGACACAACAGCACCTGTGCACGCGCAGCACTTCAGGCATCTGCCTCACTTTTCTTTTATTTGCTCATTCCTCTTGTTTTCCTCTCTCTCTCTCTCTCTCTCTCCCCGCACTGCCTCCATCATGCAGAGGCTTCAGGGACGCCACAGTGCAGCCTCCCCTCAGCGTTTAGGAGCCGCCCAGAGCTCAACGACATGACTCACCCACACCCACTGGAATGGAAACGAGTATTTTGCTCTTACCTTTTATTCCTCACCTCCAAATCTCACCACGTCTGCTGCCCGATAAACGTGACAGCGTCACGTGGCGTGTGTATAAATTCCAGCTAATTTAGCACAACATTAGGTTTGAATTGGCTGCCGCTCCTCAGGCGATGCATCAAACTAAATAAACAAAAGGCTCCTTCTACTTTGTGACTTTAGAGGACGAATCACAACATCCCCACTACACGGCTACAAAGTTCTCCAGTGTTTCAGTACAAAATTAGTAACAGGAAGAGGCTGCAGAGGTCATAGCGGAGGCAAGGTAAGCCCTATGTTGGGACCTCATGATATAATAATCATGCCTTTAATTATATAAAGGGGGATATAATCTTGTTACTGACAGAATACGGCGTTAAATCACTAATCTTGGCTCAGAGGCAGGAGTTGGTGCTCGTATCAGGAGAAGTGAGGAAACAAGTGGGAAGGCAGAAAATGGAGCCTAGTCTGAGAGAAGCAGAGAAACACCTGCCACCCATTATTCCTAACCTTTAGTAACACACACGCTTTATAACAGAAGCCAACCCCTAAACCCTCAGAGACTCCAAAAGTCAAAAAGCAAAAGGACAGCTGACTGACAAACAGAGGGGGATTAGTCACAATGAATCACATGCTTGCGCACACACACACACACACACACACACACACACACACACACACACACGCGCACGCACACACACGTTCCTCTGATGCAGAATCAAGATATAGTCTTGTATGTGATCACCTGCCTCCTCATCAAACCCATCTCGGCTCCCAAGGACTCAGAGGTAGAGGCAACACACACACGTGTGCAATGAGACGAAACACACACACACACACACACATACATAACAGTGTCTGTCTGCCCTGCTAAACCCAACCCAAGGAGTCTGGCAGAGTGCAGACAGTGTGGAGAAGCCGTCTCCTCCAAGGCAACATTAGCCTGGGAGACTGAGCAGAGGAGAAACACTCCAGAAAGAAAGAGGGGAGGAAGACAGAGGAGCAGAGGAGTGTGTGTGTGTGTGTGGGGGGGGGGGGGAATAAGTAGATAAGTGAAGAGAAAGAGGGACAATGAGCGGATAAGAAAGAGGTGGAGACGACCCCCCCACCCCCGCTGAGGATTCACACGACAGAGCTAAATAAAGAAAGGCAGAAGGAGAAAGAGAGAGAAAGATGGATGACGAAGCAAACATCTGGGACGAATATTTTCCCCCAATGCTTCATCCCCCTCTCCAGGGCTCATTCACTCTGTTTGGAAAAATGTCGCTGTGACAACACGAAGGCCACGTATCCATCAAAGACATAAAACACTTCCTGTAATTAGCATAAAACACACACTCTCACACACACACACACACACACACAGACAGACTTGGAGCCCGCTGAATATTGATGGAGAAAAGTTCAACAACAGTTCCTGTATTGTTTCGTCTTTTATTTGGCTCTGATCAGACATCGTCACAAGTGTTGCTCCAGATGAAAACTCAACACGCCGATCTCTACATTATTAACGTGACACGATCTCACAGCGACAGATGCAGAGGAGACACAGATGGGTGTGAGTGTGGGTGTGTGTGTGTGTGTGTGTGTGTGTGTAGCTGCGTACAGGATAGTGCATCAGGAGCTGGTGGAAACACCGAATGAGCGACAACAAATGAAGGACTGGCGTCAATGTGGAAAAATAGAGATTTCTAAAGAGCAGTGGAGTGAGAGGGGAGGGCTGGCGTTCTTGAGGTGGTTCTGGTTCTTCTTTGTCCTTTTTAGGCCTGCTGGGTCCCGCGGGTCGCCGGTGCATCCCCAAAATGGCCGACGGCGTCACCGCGTCCATGCCGTTCTCACAGGAGAGATAGACGGAGGTTTAGAGAGGTAGGAGATAAGAGTTGAGGGAAAGGGCGTCTACTTCTCATTCAAGGTGCCGTACTCAGTGCCTGGTGGGGCTCCGTGGCAGGGTTCTGAGGGGGTGTGTGTCTGTGTCCGTGCTGATTCATTCCCCTCCTCCTTCACCGCAGTTTGGTCTGTCAGTCGCTCGGTCGATAATCAGTAATCCCACACAATAAACTCTCTCTTACTCTCCTCTCTTCCTTAACCCCCGGTCCTCAACTTGTTCTGCAGACAAAAACAGAGCGGGAAGTGCATTAGATAGACAAGACGGGCAAATGAAATCAAATCTAAATAGACAAAACGGAGAACGGAAAGCTAATATGTCAAACAGGAGAGACAAAACAGAGTGGAAATAAAGAAATAAGAGGAGAGGATGGAGTGAGTTTGAAAAGTAGAAAAAGGACCGCAGGGCAGTGGATTTCATGTTAGCGATAAGTGCACGCACAAATCCCCAGAACTCGCTGTCAATAACCGTTTGAACCGACCTGCGGCAGCTGATGCCTCGCTTTAAAAAAAAGGGATGAATGACAGGAGGAAATAGAAGAATTAAGGGACATAGGGGAGGGAGGGAGGTAGAGAAAGAAAATACCTTTCTTCTCCGGACCCAGTTAATAACAGGGCTTCCGTTCCATGTCAGTAACATTTCATTTCTGCAGATAAACAGAGCTGCTCTATCGATCTGACCGTGAAATGGTTATCAATAAGAACAGTGTCTCTTCAGAGACCCACCTCACTACAGAGTGAAGGTTAAGACGGAGACGACTTTGAAGGAAACATGGAGGATTCCATCTAATTACAAGTTGGCTGTTCTTAGTCCCCATCGTTTCCAGAGGTAAACACTGACTACAGTAACTGCAGAGATGTGAGAGTGTGTCCATAAAATGGATTCCAGGCTGCAGGTGTGAAATATATCCTAAACATAAAGGTGGAGGTGATGAGTCACCTTAAAGACATTTTCAAGGTAATTAGTGATTTGTTTTTTGGTGTTTAATCAAAGTCAGGAGAGGAACTTTAAATTAAAAGTAAAAATATCTGCTAAGTCAAGATTTACTGACCCAAGTGCTGAAATGAGCAATTAAATCATAATTAATACTTAGAGGAGAAATATTGATTGTCTATATTGAGGGAGATGTTGGCACAGTTACATAAGGTACATAAGGTCGCGGCTGATTTTAGCATTTCAATCCCCTCAAACACAACACCTTTACAAACCACAAACACGACTCAGACCGGGTCCTTTGAGAGGAAAAAAAGGTGATGGGTCAGTCTGAGGAAAAAAAAATAAAAAATTAAGAGCGGACGGAAAAGATAGGGAGCAGGAAGCGGTCATGCAGCCAGAATATGGAATGAGGAGCCAAGCAGTGGATGGAGAGATCGGCCCTCATGATAAACTCTCATCCACAGAGGGAGAAAGAAAGAAGAGACTTTATCTGTCCTTCCACTGCCTCTTTCGTACTGTTTGCTATCTGGACCTGTTAAGTGGTGAATGCATTAGAAATGTGACGAGGGGATGAAGGGATAGCGGATGGGGGGTGGGGGGGGTGGAAGACAGGGACACAAAAGAGAGCGAACTTGGGTTTAAATGTTATCACTGACTGCGCCAATAAGAAGCCTAATTAACAGTGACAGGGGCCAGAGCGGCAGAATACGCCTGGTTGACTGGTCAATATGGCAGGAATGAGGTTTAGGGTTGTTTGGATAATTTCCTGTGGGAGCCGGCGTCTCAGACATCAGGATCTGGAGCCGTGGTGCCGAGCGCTTCAGTAGAATTCAAGAAGTGGAGGCAGAAGGATGAGGGACGAGCTGTTAAAGGTCGCGCCTGGACCTTGTGACCTCCAGGGGTCAAAGTCACATCCTCTGACACGTCGTCTCGATGCAGCTTCCTGCCTGGCTGTGATAAAGCTGTGTAAACATCCTAATCATCAAGCTGCATCAGCTCATATCAACTCCACTTCATCCTCCCCCCCACCCCCGTTGTGTCAGCTGTGTAACTCTGCATATTATTCCTTAAAGCCTTATCGCAGAACTGTTTCTTCTGCACCTAATGACTTTAAAAGCAAGTCTTAGATAAGCGAAGATGAACAGGAGTGTGCCGCGATTGCCGCGGGGTGATAAACACAAGTGGATTACCATATCGTCTCAGGCTTGCTTCCAAACAATTTACAAGATCATAACAGCATCCGGACCGCGAACGCACCGCCGCTGAATCCTGACGAGGCTACAGGTAGTGCACTCTGGAGCGCACGTGCACACGATGAATAAAACATTGCACAATTTACATAATGTATAGCTTAAAAATCTGCCCGCATCTGACTTTTAGATCTAATACTAATGCCCGCAAGAGTGAGAGGCATGCTGGAAACTCCTCATTTCTGGCAAAACAATGCAATTCTAAAAAAAAAAAAAAAAAAAATCTAATATAAAAGCTCTATGAATGTAAATTGAGCCTTTTTTGGGGGTAATGGATGTTACATATTGCAAAGTGAGAGAGGGGGAATCAAGTTAATATCAACCTGAGTGACATTACCATTACGACACAGTGTGTGACCGCAGGGAGGGAGGAGGAAAAAAAAAAAGAGAGTTGCACTTGACAGTGAAAGGAGAAAACATGGAAGAGGACAATGGTGTCCAACTAGCAGCGGCTACTCCTTTGGTTTTATCACATTAAAACACACAGTGACAGTCAGGGAATGCCTGTGTCAGCAGATATTATGGAAATAGAGCAGAAGGTTTAAACTATGTAGAATGAGCTCGACTCAGGCGCCAGTAGCTCTGTGGAAATGATATTCTCCTGTCTGACAGCAAAGGGCTGCTGCATGTAAATGGATGCTAGTGCATGTGTGTGTGTTTCATTTAGACATTTAAAAACCAGCCTGACTGTTCTACTTTAGCTATCACACACATCTAAGCTGCCCCTGGTGTTTGCTAACACACACATGGGACTACTTTGTAATACAAACATCAATTCGACTGAGAGCTGCACTACAGGATTAGGAAGCACTACGACTCACAGATCTGTCCACGAGGGTGCGTGCACATGCTTGTTGTTCTTCGGAAAGGGGAGAAAAAATGCATTCGTTCAGTTGGTTGCTCTGGTTTTTAACATTTTACTCACTTGCACGCTCTTTGGTTCCACTTAACAAGCGAACAGTGCACGTACATGCATAACATTCATATGCAAACGTTTCCAGCACAGTGCATCAAGTAATGTTTACGTGAGATATGAAACAGGCTGAGGCCAGTAAACACCCACTTGTTTGGAGTTGTTGACACACTGCAGGTAAAGGGCTGCGATGTTTGAGCAGTGGAGGGTTTTTCCGACGTTCGCTTTGTAGCACGCGAGGATCTGGCCCTGCAGGTCCGCACACACGGGATACGTCTCATACCGCCTGCGGGGGTGAGAGAGGGGAGAGAGAGGTAGCGTGAAAAGTTGTGGAAAATGTGGTGTCAAAGGAGGGAAAGAGGATGGAGCGGGAGGGAGAAAGGGTGAGAAATGAGAGTATGTGGGATGGGGGATGATGGGGAATGCAGGTGGACTGAACAATTAGTACCAGATAAAAAGATTCAGAAGGAGAAGAAAAGAAGACATATTCTTGGAACATGGACGATGCAATGATTATTTTTTTCGCAGCAGAGTTCATACACTGTTTGAGCATCCTGGTCTACAGAGTGTGTGTGAACCCCCCCCTGTCATTTCTATTATTACTGTCATTCCAGCCCAAAACACTCAGTGTCAGCAGTGTATTTGCTGTGATGGAGGTCGGAGGTCAATCCGACCTGCACATACTGCAGTGATGACCACATCGATGTGTGCGTTACGACATATCGACATTTTCTAAAAATGGACAATAAGAGGCATCAAATGCAGCTTCCAACGGCGGCTGCTGCAGCTCAAAAAGGGGAGATCCATCAGCGCCGTGAGAGGTAAGAGAGGAGACGCTATCAATTTGCAATTTGTTTTGCAATACAGGGCAAAGGAAGAGTGATGGTTGAGTCTGGAGAAGTAATAAAGCTTACTGGGATGATGATAATGATGATGGGGTTCAAATTAAGCTCAGCGTACCTCCCTATTCTTGTGTCTTACCACCAGAAAACATTTCAAATGTGTTGTGGATGAGAGTATCGATCAGATCCATCCATTGATTCAGAATGGCTCCCTGCAAGTGTCAACCATTCACAAACTGGGGAGCTATCACCTTGAACTGGTTTAAATGTCAATCCCTTAGCATCCAAGAAGAGGTTGCTGTTATAGACTGTGAATGCAAATTGCACGGTTATTGGCTACACATCACTAACTTAGCACACTCCCAGTCTGTCCTTGAGGTCTGCTACAGCTATCAAGCAGCAGTCTTAGCTGGTAAGCTCCAGATGCGAGCACTTCTAATGATGGATGCTACGCTAAACTTAAGTGCATCGAATGGGACTTTAGTTCGATGCAAGAGTCAGATGTTTTTTTACCCAATCCAGGCAGTTGGAAGTATAGCATCAGCGCTGGCACCTCTGCCGGCGTTAACTGCTTTTGTCTGTCTCTTCACACACCCCATAAAAATCCATAATGACAACACATGCACACGCTCTGGCTATTATGCTAATGGTGGTGTCATCGTTTTGTTCACGCCAGTGCTCAGGACACTCCATCTGCCCCACTAAACACGCCTTGCATGGGTGTGAAACACAGAGATTTTGCCCGTCAGCAACTCCAGAGCTCTCAGAGGAATATTGGGGGGTTGAAGTTGGGCCCCCGTAGTCACAATCAGATGTTTGATTTGCCCCCTGGAGTGAGAAATTACCCCCCCCCATCAGATACAAAGCAGGGGATTGGTGGCATGGGTCATTACCCAGGGTGCAATGCAGCAGCAAGATGGTGGAAGTACTATGTGTACATATGTGGATTTCCGTATGGTCGTATTTGTTTGGGAAGGCCGGAAAAACCCACAGGCCATGTACAGGATGGTGACGATACCTTCCACTCCATCTATCCAGTGCTAGGTACAAATACTTCAACACCCAGAATGCACCGGGCTCAGCAACTTCAGTCAACATCAAGTTAAATCGATAATTTCCTGTGTGCAGGGATTTGAAGAAGAGAAGTGGCGCAGGATTGAGCCATCATCTGTTCCCTGTAAAGTATCCAGCCATTGTAGGTGGCGGCTAATGGCAGCGATTACCCAAAACACAGAGAGAAAACTGCAATGAAAAGTAAACCTAAAATAGTCTTCAGTTTGTAGTCTCCATTTCAAACTGATGGGCTATAAACAGGGCGTTTCAGACAAACTGAAAGAAGACGTGAGAGTGGTATTCATCTTCCCACTCTCAGTGAATAAACACACTTCCCAAAATGTCAGACTATTCGTTAAAAACATTGGCTGATTCCAGGGTGAGTCTATGCCTTGAAATAATTCCTGACATTTAGAACTTTAAGCATGGACTGGGACATTCTAATGCAGGGTGTGCAGAGGGATCTGTGTTGGTGCATCCGTTGGGGGAGAAATTCAGTCATTTGCTCGGAGGCACGACAAGGCCATCGCTCTGCGTCGGTTATTGAACGATGACAGCGGCGCGAGGCAGGAATCCTTGCCATCCTATGGATGCTGGCACTCATTTATTACAGCGCCTATGGGCATCTACAGGGACGAGAGCAGCCACACACACCCACTAATTGCTTTCTTAAGCATCTGCGTTAATGCCAGGTGCATCCTGCTGATACAAACCACAGTGTTTATCACCAGTAATGGCCTCAGAGAGAGAAAGGAGGTAACATGAAGGCAGGGAGGCAGGGAGGCAGGGAGGCAGGGAGGCAGGGAGGGAGGGAGGGAGGGAGGGGGACAAGGGGGAGGTAGATAGGAATGAGGAGTGCTTCTCGAAGAGGAACTAGACGGTGGCGTTGCTTCTATTTTCTGCTTGCTCCCTGGTTCTCTCGGAGAGGAAGCGCCTCAGACCGTGGTTGAGTTAATCATGGAGACAATAACACTGTCACACACACTATCATCTATCATTAAGATTAACATTAAGTTCATGACGCCAGCCACACGGAGCTGGTAGGGAGAGACGTCAGCCCCCCCCATCCCCCTCAGCTCCACATTAGCTGCCCTCCTGTCATTTGCTGCAGGAGCACGACTGTGGCGCTATGCAGCAGGGCGAGCAGATGCAAACAGGACAGACATGTACTGGTAATAACTTACAAGCGCAGCTGTTTTTATGAATGAGAGTTAAGTGTTTTTATTTACTCAGCAATAATTTGCTCTCAGTACTTTCTGACAAACACAACACAGAAACGAGACACGCTTCCAGTTGTTCATGATTAATTCTTGTTTAAAAAAAGTGTTATACTCCTGAGTAAAAACACACGATATTGCACTGTGGGAATCCTGAGGTGTAATTATAGATATAGTTGAAAACAGCCATGAATCCTCCAGTTCCTCTGTAACCTGAGGAGAGAGGCATTCATAAAGTCTGTGCCACACTCCAAAGCAGAAGTTTAGTTTTTCTTTACTGTGTTTAAATGATGTACAGGAAATAGAATAAAGGGATGGAGGTCAGGGGAAATTGGAAAATAATCAGTGCTGGTTTGTGGTGACTCCATTAGTGGTGAGTACTACAGATTAAGACTGAATTGCTCTTCTTAGAAAACTTTTCGAGGCCACAGCCATTTTTAAAAGACAAAATTAGAGAAAAAAATCTTTTTATCTTTAATATTTACTTCCTAAATGTATTGTACTGTAGCCTGGTTTCAAGTGTAACCAAAAAAACAAGAAAAACCTGACTGCTTCCCTCCCTCTTTCCCTGGTGGCTCATGGGATATTTAATAAAGCTCCATGTAGGAGGAGGGGGCTGAAACAATACAGCATTATTTGTACTCTGCCTATGTGTGTGTTTGTGATGCGCCCCATGTACCCTAGAGACAGTAAATCTAAACAGTCATATAGGCTTCCTGCCTTGTATCATTAGTAGCAGTAAAGGTTGCTATAACATCACCGTATCCGACCCAACCCCATCACACACACACACTCGCTATTGTCTGGATTCACTGATTGAGGGAGGAATGAAAGGGAGGAGGTTTGTTCAGATACCGACATTACACTTCCTCAGCCCTGCGTCATGAATCATAAAGCAGACAGGGGTAAAGAACAGCGGAGGGGGGGTTGCTTTATTACAGACAGTGAGCCACAGACCGCTAGTGGATGTTTGCAAGCCAGAGCACGGCACAAGTCAGCCTAGACACGAAGCTGAGGGGCGTCCATGGGGAGAGGGAATTGGAGAGGAGAAGTGGAGGAAACTCTTAAAGCTCTTCTCTCACTTCCTTTGTAAAGTTTTCCTCCAGGAGGGGACAGGAAACGAGGTTGAGAGGAGGGGCAGAGATGATATGAGAGGGTGAATGTGTCCCATTTAACATGTAATAAATAGGAACAGATTACCTGCTCACTTGCTCTCACTGTCCACCTCCCTCCTCAAGGTGTCCCTATATCATTTAATACAATCCCCCTCTTTCAAGCCTCCCGCTGCAGAAGTCAGCACATTTCCATGCAGGGGACACACTCCGACGGGTTTATAGCCCCAGTGTCATTCTTCAAAGGACATATTGACTGCGAGGGGATGTATGGAGACTGATGCCTGGATTTCCATACAGCGTGCATGAGTTATGCCAATAGACTGAATGGGATCGAGTCATTTTTCAAAACCAACCTAAATTGATCATGACTACCATGAGCTGCAATGGCACTGAGCTGTGCGCTAAAATGACATTCATAGATCTGCGTTAAGGACTCAACATGCTTCAATAGTTGAACAAAGTGTGAGACGTGTCTGGAAACACGTGCGTTCATTTGTCATGATTTGAGATGCATTGCAACTTTAAGTAAAAGCAGCAAAAAGGAGCATATATACAAGGACGTCCCGAAGGGACAAACAGGTGCGCAGCCAAGTAGACACACTGGATGAAGGGGTAGAGAAGACATTGTCTCCTATTGTGTCCTCTCTCTTGGGCCATTGAACCCGTGTGACCCCTAGAGAAAATATCCAAGCCTGACCCAAGCAACTGACCACAAACAAGTGGGGCATGTCATGCTCTGTTTTACTCAGGTTTCCAACATCTTACTAGAAATCATGAAACGTCTTCTCTCACCCATCTGTTTAAGCAAAAGCAACATACTCCAGCTCCATCCACGGTATGGATTACTTAACCCTGCCACCATATTGAGTTCCCAATCACCACGTTGTCTATTTATCATCATTTGGGTCCACTTAGGGGTTAATAGGGTTAAGGGCTGGGTGCCGGATCCCCCTTAAAAAGCCCTCATGTTCTCTCTAGTTAAGGCACACGTCAGTACCGAGGGGGGTAAATAAATACAAATGATCGAGTTAAGGAGAAAAATGACTGGCATTTTGCTCACACAGCTTTTTAAAAAGCACAGCTGAATGACCCCCTGCAGTGGAATCCATCAGCATGGATAAGAGGGTTGACTGGGAGAGGAAAAAAGGGAGCGAGAGGG
Source organism: Pseudorhombus dupliciocellatus (assembly GCA_016785235.1). NCBI lineage: Eukaryota > Metazoa > Chordata > Actinopteri > Pleuronectiformes > Paralichthyidae > Pseudorhombus > Pseudorhombus dupliciocellatus. The sequence goes on from JAFBJW010000239.1 coordinate 185,429, forward strand.
GGAGGGAAGAATGGACAGAAGGAGGAAAAATCAAGAAGTAAAGTGATGGATGGAAGAATTGAGAGAGTGTATGAGTGAGTGAGGGAGAAGCAGACAATAACAAGGAGGGAGTGAGAGAGAGAGATTTAAATTAAGACAGAAAATGTGGTTCGTAAGTGAGCTGTGAGGGGGAGAAAGATAGATGAGTGAGTTAGAGAGGGGACAGAAAAGATGCACTTCTCCTCTCTAACGTCTCTTTATACATACTCTAATAAGACGACACGTTTGATATATTTCACAAAAGTCTGGGACCACTTTACCATTTAGTTGGTAAAACGGCCTCAGACTTTTTGCACTCAGCCGCGTGAAACATGCAGCTGAAACACATTCAGCGGTTCTGTGATTCAAAGACCTTGAAATTACAAGGCTCGTCCGAAGCGGTGAGCAGCGGGGCGCCGTGATTGGTAAATATGCAACACATTTCCTCTGCGTATCCGCAAAGCGCCGCATGTCAGGTATTTTCTGTTCCCTCAATCATGTTGCTGTAATAAAAAAACTATATGGGAAGAAAAACTCACAAACAGGCCAGAGAAAAAGCAATAAAAGCTATAAGTGGGTTTCTGAAGTTTGCCACTGAAAGGTGTGTGTATGTGTTGCGTGTCAGCGTAGTCGCCCACGCAGGTCCCCTGAATTGTGTGTGCTTTTTACCGGCAGCACGGCGGAGCTCTTAAGGCAGAAAGAAGAGCTTTTAAAGCCCTTATTGACTTCTAGCTCTTCGGCTGACCACCATCTTGTCCCTGCACCCCGGGTTGCCTAGCTACGGAATTGTGGTTCACCCTCACCTGATAGAGGGGTCAAAACGCCGCTCAGCTCGTCCTGCCTCGCCCACAGAGACGCCTCTGCCACAACACTCTGCAATAACCTGCCTGCCAATTTAATCACTGCTATTTTTGGTAATTAAAAGTGCTGCATGGCCCAATTTAACATCAATAAATAAGTTATTTTCTATTCACTTTAACAAACAAGGAAAAATCTCCTCCTGACTCTACATCTTGTTTATATGTGGGAGCAGCAGTGTTGATCTTCACCTTTGACTAGTCTTCACTTGCTATAATTATATAAAAATATCACAAATCATCCATATCAAATATAGGAAAAGTGGCACCGGAAACTTTTACAGGTTCTCTGGTAATGCCGAGCAATCTCGATGTATCATTAAAGTAAAGCAGGTGAGCGTTGCTCAAGTTGTTTATTCCTGAGATGTTCACAGTTATAAAAGGCTGAATGAGCAGTGAGTGGGCTCCACTCGCTCCCACATGGTATGGAGGAGACGACAGACTGTCAGGTGTGGTCTCTTCACCACGGCGATACAGCACAAACAAGACAAACAATGAGCCATTTACATTCAACAAGTTTTGCTCCACGCCTCCGCTTTCCACCTTTTACATGTGTGTGTGTGTGTGTGTGTGTGTGTGTGTGTGTGTGTGTGGAGAGACAAAGTGAAGACAGAGGCTGCTCTTATTGTCAACTGGATTAAATAAATAAAAAACAGATTTATTCTACAGTGATAAAAACAGACAAAAGGAGTGAGTGTACAGCCTGAGGGAGAGGAGGAGAGTGACAAGGAGAAATGAAAATTATTCTCTACAGATGACTGTATGGGCGGGGGGGCTGACAATGATTGACTTTGACACACACACACACACACACACACACACACACACACACTTCATCATCAAAAAGTTGTATAAATACAGGACTTTTTCTGATTTATGACAAATGTCTCCAGAGTGAGATCATGCTCTTATATCCTCCAATTTAAGTCTTAGAACGTTCACCAATATGAGATGTCCTGGTTCCATCTCAATTCTGCAGGGACCCTGGATAAACACAGAGTGACCGTCTTCCACAGGGAAGCCGAGAAAAATACCCTCCGAAAGGTTAGCAGTGACAGGAGAAGCTTAGCGCCATGCCGCCATTCTTTCATTCCCCGTTCCGTCTTTTTTCGCATAATCTCACATCTATCATTTCCCTTCATGCCTGTCAGTTCGCATCTCAAACTAAAGCCCCACTGGGTCAAAGGCAGCCTATTGAGACCTTAAATGCACACACATGCTCTCCGATGCAGATATCCACATACACATTCTTCTACAATAAAATGCATTCATTTCCACGTACAGAAACACATACACACAAACGTCTGCATGCATACATACATGTAGTGCAGTAAAGGTCACACAGTCAGGGCTGGACATTGTGATAATGCATCAGACGGGATAAACACTGGCAGCATATAAATCAGCTGCAGAGGGAGAGATAGCCTCTTTTCTATACATCTGAACACTCTTATCTACACTCAGTGTCACAGGGTAAGTGAATAAAAGCTTCAGCCTTATTTGTGCATGCGCCTGTCGAGCGTGCTGTGTTTTTACATTATCTGTTACATATTGTGTTTATTTACGCTTTTATGGAAGACCTGCACACCATCTTCTGTCTCGCTCTTTGATAGCCTGGAGTTTATGATTCACAGCAATGATTTCAAACACTAGAGGGGCCCATCTACAGTGTTACCAGTGCTCGCTTCAGACAATATTGTTCCAGTGGCCGCATTTTTGTGGGGGAAACGTTTTTGAACCATGACATCAAAAAAATAATCCTTGAATTTATTCTGCGCCGCATTTATGTACAGAATGTAATGTGTGTGGGGATGTAATGAGGTCAGAGTGATGCAGTGGTGTTCTGGGTCGGGAGAGCGCCATCAGCCTCAGAAAAACTCAGGTGGGAATATGGAGAACGCAAGGGAACAGCTGTACGCACACCGACGCAAAAAAAAAGGAAAAGAAAAACTGCGCACACGCACAAAGTCAGGCTGCACAAAGACACCTGCACACCTCACCTCCCTTGAGTCCCTACCTCTCACACTGTAATTTATTTCTTTCAACATCGAAATGACAGCACTGTACCACTGCTGCTGAAACCTATTCACGCTCTATGTTTAACCTGTGTATATCCCACACCACAAAGAAACCAAATCAATCCATAAAGGCATGACCATTACTGGCACCGCAGATGGACAAGGCCTCCAAAACAGCATTTCAGTGGAATCCAATACCAGACTAATATTTGTTTCAAACCAAAGCAATCATTTCCCGTGTTGACTCTTTTGGAGCATCGACTCAAAGAACAAGTAAAAGGAATACAATTTTAAAAAGTCCACACAACTGCAGCACATACTGTGCAATGTAGCTTCTGGCTAATAAAGTTCTAACAAATTTGACATGAGAAGAAAGTTGCAGCCGCACTTTAAGGCTTGGTGTCAAGATTATCTGCTCACTTCACTTGCCAGCATCCTCTGTTGTCTAAATAATATTTCAGCCGGTCTGATTTCATTCTTGTCCTGATCTCGATGACATGAAACAACAACAGCTTTATCATCCACATTATAAATCACAAGCACGCAGCGAACCCAAACCAATAAAAACCCATCATTAAATCTCTCCAAAACATGCATACAGATGTTATGATCCTTGACAGGCATGGGGCCACATCTCCTGTGCTTTACTCTGATAAACCATACATTCTGATCAAACCCTAGAGTACTATCACTCTCATTACAGCTGCACCAACACGAGCCGCAGCAGGGAAATGAAGACATTCTAATAAGAAAGATGTCATCTGCTGCACTTTATAACATTTTCACATTAACATATCAAATGTTAATTCTATCAAGTATGGATAAGACCTCGCCTTGCGATCTTTCTTCTTCGTTTTTTCCATCTCAGGGGGACATTTTCGACTTTGAGGAAATCAAAAGCCAGTGTGAGACAGAAAATACTTCGGCCCATTATTCAACAGGGGCGGCAGATAGGATCTTATCTCTGTAGGGTATCTGCCATGAGAAAGGGCTTTGAAGAAGGGCTCACATTATTCCGTTGAAGATACGAGTGCATGCAAACATCATCGCCCATGAACTCACACACGTAAACAAAGACGGGTCCAGCACACCCAGTTAAATCCAATTAGCCTCCTGCTTCGATCCCCACAATGCATCCCTGCCCCTGTCTTGTAAGACCAGACCTTCCCGCCATTTCATTAGTGCACACTCGCACACATGCACGGATACTTGCAGTAACAACCTTGCTAATGCACACTATAATCCAATCCACCAATCGCTGTTGCCCGTGCAGGAGCCAGCGTCACATGACTGCCTGTGCGTTAGCCCACCATTTGCTCTGAGTTAGCATCGTCATTTGGCACTAATGTTATTCCAGTTTTTTCTCCTTTAATACAATTTGGAAAGTCTCAGCTCCGGCTTCCACTAGTCTCGTGCTAACCCCCCCGGTGGACCAGGCTAATCACTTTCCAGCATTTCTGAGGGAGACAATGATTCCAGGGTTAGTGTTGGCTAATGACAAGCTAACACAATTAGCCTAGCCTCCCTGGAGGAGAGCTCAGAGCCAGGGCCCATCCTTGCCCCACCTCCTAGAGGCTCCTCATCCACTTTCCCTACATTACTATGGAGCCTAATGGCCTCTTATTAAGAAGACAGATGGAACACAGACGGGGGAAGGATTCTGCACCTTCTTGAGTTACATATAGTATGTGTCCGGTGTGTGCTGCATCCGTGACCACTCAGATGTTTAATTCATCATTATTTTTTATCTCAGGGGGTGGTGGCACAATCAGTAGAAGCTGCAATTTAATTCAGAAGAACAGAAGCTGATGTAGAATTTGTTTCTGAAGCACAGGGGTTATCTTTAGTGACCTGATGTGAAAAAACCATGATGCAATGGCTACAAAAGATTTAATCATCTAAAGTCTGGTTGGAGAGCCTTACACAATAGAGGACTCTCCTGTAACAGTGAAATAATATAAGAACAAGAAAATCCCTGTGAGCTACAATTATATTATGCAGTCTGGATTATCAGCATCATCAGCTAACGGGCCAGGCTAATGTGGTTCTGATTGAAAGGCCTAGGTTAGAATGTGGCTGGCATAATTCAATAGTGGACCCACTAGTAGTCCACATGGATTTCTAACCTTTTGTGAAAACAAAGCTTTTAAACTTTATCTTTCTCCTCGCAGCAATACACATAAAACCTCCCAACATCGCAAACCTAAAAACAAAAAACAAACCCAAAACAAGGAAGCAATAGAAAAAGCCAGATTGATGGAGGTATGATCTAAAGTCTTCATCTACCTGTCCACCAGTTGGTTGAACTTACTTGAACTTGGCATTCACGCTGTCTGCCGCTTTGTGGTAGTTCTCTGTGGTGACCTTGTAGAACTGAGCACTCTGCAGACAGAAAGAAAGACAGAGAAAAACCTGTGAGAGAGAGATTCATGAGAATGGGATTTTATCTCCGATACAAAAGTGTCCATCATCTCAGTTGCGAGCTATTAAAAGTTTGGTTTTAAATAAGTTCTGATGTTATAAAAACTGAGCTGATGAAGAGGGGGTGGTGTCGTCCATCCGTATTTACAGTCTTTGTTTTAGGCCTGGCAAAGTCCTTTCTTTGACCCTGCCTCATCCATCATCACTTCATTAAATCTTGATTGACAGGGATATTAAGGCCAGAGGTCTATAGCCAGTTAGATTTATGCTCAATAACAGGGATGCAGGTTTTAAGGTTTTTCATGTCATTTGTGCAGTCACTACATGTTTTCCTCTCGGTCTGAGGGTGTGAATTATGTGTGTGTGTGTGTGTGTGTGTGTGTGCGTGCGTGTACATGTGCATTTGCACTTATCCCCTCACAAAATGACTGCTGTAATAACGGGCAGTAATCCTGTAAGGTCAGAGTGTGACTAGTCAACAGCGCACAGAGCAGCAGTCAGAATCCCCAGGTGACCCATAGCAAACGAAGCCATAGCAGGACCACTCAACCTGAATTACCTCTTCAAACACAGCCATATAACCCAGCTCTTATGCCATTTATACAACTCCAGGAAGATCTGTTTGCCAGCCCTCAGTGGCTGCTCTGCACATTTATGATCATATGGTGAGAGGTTGTAAAGCGTGATGGATGGCTTGATTGAGTCGTGTGAGGTTTGATCCGCAGACAAAACGAGCAGGATGTCAATTGCTGCCAACGTCTTCAGATAAAGAAAAACATACATAGAATAATTTGACGTTCTATGAAATCAGTCAAATTAGAAGTCTTGTGCCCGTTCCCTGTGGGCTTGTTGAGCGACATAATCAACGACATGCTGCCTAACGCACTGCATGATATACAGGATCTTATCTAATGGAAACCGAGAACTTCAATTATTTTGCCCGAATGATCTATCTACAGTAGAAAATGTGATGAATGTAAGCTTCTTGGTCCCGTCTGCCCCGACTTAACCTCCTCACAGGAAGGGCATTTATCATAGTTCAGAAAAGATCAATAGGAATGAACTGCGCTGCTGAAAAGATCAATAGTTATGTGTTGTAGGGCTAAAAGACGATGGGACAAGACAACCCTGACAAAAGGCCTGAGACGGATTTCAGAGTGCTTCATTTGAATGGATGCTTGAACAGAATAAATTAATTTTTCACTCTCTGTAGGCACTCAGGTGATTTGAAAACAATAATTCAATATTCAATAATATAAAATATGTTATATCTGTTGAGCCGCTAACAAAGAGCTATCTGACGTGTTCTGGGCTCTTGCTTGGCACTTGACTGCTGTTGTTTTATCACTCAGGAGATGCCTTAAGTCCAAGAGTAAAATTTAACTGAGCGGAAATGATTGATGTCTCTGTGACGTCTCATGTCCCATGAGTAAAAATTAAATTATGAAATCCGACACACATACATTTTCTTTTATGCTCAGGCAAGAATGCGGTTTGCAGAGAGGTGTATGGGACTCGTAGAACTATTGCTTTGTCGTCCATTGAAAATATCAACATTGAAAACATCCTGTAAAGTGAGGAATGGTGGAAGAGCCCCGAGCACTCTGCCGGCCCACGGCAGGTGTCCTCGGGCAGACATTAGTTTGTATGTAAAACACAGGGAAAGAGCATTTCCAAAGTTTAAGAGTTAACTTGTAAGCTCATGCTGTATCAGTGCCCTCTTGGCCTTGAATCAAGTGGTTTTCAGCGTAGACAAAGAAACTGTCAAGAGCTAAGAAAAGGGATTTAAAGAGGAGCTTATTCACAGATAGAAAAGAAGACTAAAAGGAGATTTTGGGGCGCTACCAAAGAGATGAGAATAAGTCTTCTCCTGGGTGCCCAGATTGAGCCATTGGAAGAGAAAGAGGGAGACGGGATTGGATGGGTTTGAGTCTCTGTCTGGAATACTAAGCATGAGGTAATAATACCTGCCTAAATGGCAGAGCTGGCACTAATCAGCACACTAATCCACCTGGGAGGACAAAGGGCCATGTGTGACGATGATTGCAGGGCCACTTACAATACGCATACACACAAACAAACAACCTGCACACGCAGCATGGGCGGACATGTTGCCAAGGGCTTCTACGCTTACTGCACCGGCTAGATGACTGGATATAAACAGTGGCGCACGGGCCACCATGATGCAGGGAATAGTGTAATTTGTGTAATTACTGAGTGGCCACAAAATGTCATTTCCTGCCGTTCAAATCATTTTATGTAGCCCTGACCATTTATTTGCCTTTTGGTTGCCTTTATTGTCGTTGAAATAAAGGTTGAAAGCATTTCTTCCTTAAACGAACTTTAAAGAAAAAAAGGAATAGGAGTAGTAAAACACAACGTTGATTTAAGTCTAGGTGAAAGATGCTTTTCATCACTGCAGGGTTCTTTGTCAAGGAATAAAGAGGCGTGATACTACTGAAACAAGGTACAGTGACGATCCCTGTCAGCAATCAAGTATTTACCATCTCTTGAATAAAACTGTATTTCTGTTTACTTCCTATTTACTCAATTTGGTTTCCACTAGCTCTTTAGCTCGTTGGGAGCCAAACAAAATGCTGGCGGGGGGTGTCATAGACAAATTAAGTCATTACTGCTAATGCACTGCAGTGATACGGAGAAGATAGAAGCTGCACCCGAACACAGGCTGCAGCTCAATTTAGAGAATAGGCTTCCAATTTTTTTTAAAGAATAAAACAAATAACTCCCCGCACTGATGGCGTCTCTCTCTTATCTGCTGCTGAGCAGGAGGGCCGGAATGGGGAGAAACCCCTCCATGGCAAACATTATGATACTGCGGAGTAAGAGAAAATTAGAACTCTGCTGTGTGACTCACTGCAACTTGCTCATAGGGGTGGGAAGAGGATGGTAAACTGTTACTGAGCTCATCCTGCAGACGCGGAATTGAGTGAGCACTTCAAGCTTTTGCCTTGAGGGGCATGACATCATCCTGGGTTGGTGATGCACAGATAAGAGGGCCAGGACTATCTGGAATTGCAATGAAGGCTTTAATTCCTGAAAGGACCATATCTGTTGTGAAGGTAACAAAATCTGTAACAAAAACAACAGTGGAGGACAAATATCAGAGGGGTAAATGCATGTGTAATTAATGTGCAAGGCCACTATTGGCTATAGGCACAGAGAGCAATCCAATCAAAATCTCCTTTCTGCGCTGACTTCACTGACCACTTCATTGTAAGAGATATATTCTAAAACATCCTTCTCTGTGTCCTACAGATACAGGCAGACAAGACTATTCTGCATTTTGATCTTAACACATAACAAGCAGCAAGGATGCCCTCAAGTCTTCACAAACAGATTTGATGGGGAAAAAGATTGAGAGGGATACTGAAAAGACGAGACAAGAGGAGAGATGAAGATACCAAGTCAGAGGCAGGGACAGAGATAGAGCCATTGCTTTTTCTCTTTTCTTTTTTTTTTTTTTTTTTTTTTAAAGCTCTTCCCCTTGTATTTCTTCCTTTCTGAGTGCTGTGGAACTTTTGCTATGAGATGGCAATTGCTGCTGTGATTGTCCTCCATGGGAGAGCAGAAAAATCCAATTTCATCGATATACAAGGCGAAAGAAAGATAGAAAAAAAGGAGAAGAAAAATCCCTTCAGAAAAAAAAATGAAATTGAGGCATGGAGGGGAGAAAAAACACCACTTGAGGAAAAAAAGCAAGAGGAAAGAAAAAAAAATGGAGATATAGAGAGACAGATGTGGCAGAAGGGAAGGAGGGCGGGCCGGAATGAGACATGATCAGGGGAAAAAAAAAAAGAAAAAGAAAACATGGGCGAGTTGATTGTTAAATATGAGATTGTTTTACAGCGGGGCAGGTATCGAGTGAAAATGTAATAAATATATAGATATTGTTTTCAGGGGCTATTTGCTCGAGGTGGCCCCAAAGAGCGGCAGCAGCAGAGGCAGCAGGCTGAGCTGTCTGGGAGCCTGGTGATGGCCTGTCACTGGAAGCCCCTCTGATGAATGGCCATGTTGGATTGGAACAGACGTGTAATATATATCAGACTTATATTCTCGCTCTCTCTCTCTCTCTGCCTGTTTGTGGGTGTGTGTGGGGACACCTAAGGTACAAGTGAGGAACATGGTGAGATAGAGGGAGAGTGACGGGAGATAATATTAAACTGAAGGTACAAACTGCAGCTGAAATCAAACTTAAGAAAAAGAAAAATCTGGAGTTTATGACCAAAAGAGAAAAGCTTTTCTGAAGTGACGCAAATTTGCCTTGATCGTCCCTTGGTGGCGAGTTAAGGCAGCAAACATAAACCCTCCATAAACTCCTCCATGTTAATAGATGGGACATAGTCTAACCTATATCCAGAACATTTTGGTTCCATTTTGTACCACATGAGGAAGTAGAGACTTGTCATCAGTCTCCTGCTGCAGACTGGTTAGAAGAACTACTGCTCACCACCCTCCAACACACCCACCACACATCACTCATGTCATACAAAGACTCTGTGTCGCACATTCCTCATTTTCTTCCCTGAAGTTACACACATTTATTTACTTTATGTTTGCTCATAAAACTTTTATGATACGAACATAACTTCTACGCCCGCACTGCAGAGCATGTTGGGCCACAACAAGAACACACATGACATGATGAGCATGCTTCGATTTAAAGCTGAGATAATTGATATACACACAAAAATATGTGACATAAAGACGGAGAATATGTGTGATAATGTTACATTCATTTTAAGTAAGGTTTAAAGTTGTGTAATGGTTTATTTATATCAGCTCCTAAATATCCATTTCAGTTGGGCTCTGTTATTGCTCATCTGTGTTTCGCTGTGTGTTTGTAATTGTAAATTAGTTCTCTGTGCTTGTTTTCCGTATTGAACACCTTCCTTTGGTATCAATGTAATTAACCAAATAGGAAATAAAGCGAGAAGAAAACAAAAAGCTATTTTTGTTGTGTAAACTGTTGGGTTTCCGCTGGGTGAGGCAAACAGGGAAGAAGAGAACAGAGGAAGGACTGGGAGCCAAATGGAGCACTGTGGCCAGCATGAGAAAAAGGAGCGTTATTAATAAGGGCCAAACAAACCGCAACCCCCCCCGTGGAGTCCCAGGCCGCTTTCTGCACAGTTGGGCAACATGCGATATGCCCACCATTGATCCTCAATTACACACAGGATCAAACACCGTCACACAAAATGCACATATGGTCATATAGCTCATGGAGTTAGTCCCAAAGAGAAAGGATGTGGTTGTGCGCTGAGATTGCCGATAAATGCTTTGGAAGTGTCATTACGTCGTTGTTCCAATCTTGTACATAAATAAATCAGTGTGCTTTTATTACTGTGTCTCACATTTATTTATTTTTACTGCTCAGTGTCAGGTTGTATCTTATTTTTCAACCTTTTCTTTACCATTACCTCTTATTCTTTATCATTCAGTTGACATTGCCTTTTTACTGCTCCTTTGTCTTTTTTCTTTTACTTTAGTCTTTTGCTCTTATCCTCTATTACTCACTTACAAATGTCACTTTTTTTCCCCTCTAAATCCTTCTCAGGTCAAACCTTTTATTTTTCAGCGACTCCACTTGTCCTGAGTTTCCCATTTTTTACCTTCCATTGAGTATCTATTTCTAAGGTTGTTTGTCCATTGCTTTCTCTCTCCCTCTCTCTCAATCTCTTGTGTCTCTGAGGTGTGAAGGTGATTAGTTGACACTTTGATCCGGGGAATATTGACCAGAGGCCAACATGGCTGATGGATGGCCAGCGCCTAGAGTCGATAAAGCCTGCGTTAGTTGGGACTCATCACTTGGACCATCAGCTCTCACATTTGCTCCAATACAGTGGAGGTGCACAGTCTAAAGCTGAGAAATTGAAAAAGCAGTGCAGCAGGATCTGTGGAAGTTCAAGAACGACAAAGGCAGCATGTTCCATATTATTTCAGCATTATTCTGCCAGCAAAAAGACAGATAGATGTTGTCTTTGTAAATGATCCATTGATTCATTTACACCTAATTTACACTCTCACTTCAGTAAATGACTTCCTCTGCTCTCTGCTGCCCAACCAAAATCGTACAGACCAGTGCGTTTCCAATTACTAACAGTGGCCCTGTACCACTCAATACCCGCGGGCTTAAGAATTCATCCTCAGTGACGAACGGACTCAAAGTTTGCAAGATGGAAGATCATAAATCCACAGCAAAGATGTGAAGCAAGCATCGTTAGTACAACAGTCAAGCTGGCTTGGCTGTCCCATTTTGAAGTGTCCTTCAAACCTGGCCAACATTTTTCCCTTTATCAGAAAACAGGCGGCAACAGATCCATTGTGCTTCAGTGACAAACTATTTTCCAACAGCAGGCGTGGAGACGATGCTTGAGCATGAGACTTCAACTCAAAAAGAAGCGCTAACGATATGCATGTTTAAAAAGAAGTAAACAAGCGGCATTCAAACTTTCTTGGTGTGTCCAACTTCAGCTCTGTTGCTTGGCAACAACAATCGGGCTAAGACGGTGTTGATGCTGATCACAGAAAGCATCTGTCGACCAGACTGTATGGGACTCAAAATTTTAGCCATTCGTATAAACAAGTAAAAATTAATACACTGAGGTCCTTTAGAGGACAAAATGCCCACTGAGGATGTGATGTTGTGCAACTGTTGTTTTCATAAGAGCATAAGAATGCGTGAGTGTCTTCTTTGTGACATTTCCATTTGGCTTTCACCATAAAGGGCATTTGACTCTTTGCTCTCTCCAAAGGGGACAAAACCCCTTCCCAGCATGAAGGTGCCATTTCAAGCACATTAAACAGGGCATTGCATCGTCCCTGAGACATGCTTGTGACTTGAGAGCAGCGTGAGGGCGACATCTTTAAGACACGTTAAAGGGGAATTTGACCCTGGTCTCTAACTGGGACCAGCAAGGAGCGGGTGACCCTTGTCCCTAGGACACTGGTTTGATGATTTGAATCGGGGGTAGTGTCATTTTCAGGGGACAGGAGGGCGCATGCAGAGATGAATGAGATTTAACCTTTTATCCTTCAGGTGGAAGAATGGAGGCAAGATATTAAAGTGGTGGAGAGACACACAAGTGAGAGAGAGGGGGGGTCCACCAGGCTTGGAAAAGCACGCAGAGCTTAAGTAAAGGGATGATAAAAAAAAAAAAGCAGTGGGGCAGAGGGATGAGGCGAAGGAAGAAATGTGACCGTATTAAGGCCCATAAGTCCCATTATGAGCGGGCCTACTGGGTATGATGGCTGAACTGTGCACTGGTTCCTGTGTTGACCACTGCATGTGTGTTTTTGTTAGCACCACTGTTGCACTCTACAAAGTGAAGGCTTATCAACATTATACAGATTATATGCGATTGCTTGAAAATAAATCATTAATGGGAGATGAAACAAATATCATCACTTGATTCTGCAGAGCTACTGTGAATGCCGCAAACGTTTTCTTACCCTCTCCTCCAGCCGCGCTACCTGCTCTCTGTAGAAAGCATCCTGCTTCTTCAAATCTGCTTCTCTGGCCTCCAGCTGCTTGGCCTACAGACACACACACATACACACAAGAAAATGCATTACTAATGTGCCCAGTGGAGCATCACCAATTTGAACAAAAAGCAATCAAAAAATAAGCAAGGATAAATATGCACAAGAGAATGGCCAAATAGAGATGTGTTGCACGTTCAGCTAAATGCATGGGAAAAAAAACAGTCCGGAGTGTCCATGCGTGCGAGAGTGATCATGGCTCAGCAGCTACTGTATGAGCTTCTTTGTCCTCTTGTGCTCAATCTTCACCCGAACCACTATCAAGCTAAGAGGATAACATCAGTCCTCCGTGCGAACGAGCCCCGCAGTCTGGCATATATATTTAGTCGGCCTGTACCTATCTCCACCGTCCTCCACTCGACTATGACCTTCACTAGACGTACGCTTGACTCTGCGGGTGATATACAGGACAGATAAGACCTGGATGTATCTGCTCCCAGAGGGCAAAACAGCCACAAACACCTTTACACTTCCATAAAGGGCCAGTGAAACATAACGGAGCCCATGGATTTTAAATTGTAAATTGAACTGAAATTGACTTTGTTGTTAACTAATCACACACATCTGTTGCGATGACTTCTTCATCTTCATTGGACCGGGCTGCTCCATCTTTTTCACTTCATCTATTTTTAGTCGAAAATGTGAGAAGTGAAGCGCTCCTGTTGTCAAGCCTTGTAAATCTTCAGATACAAACCGAAGTTGTCACTTCATCTATAATTCTACAAAGCATTTGGAGCAAGGATCATACAAATATGGAGTCGCTGAAATACCTGCTGGGAAGAGAGAATGTAAGATGTCTAGGTAGCGGAAAGGAAAGAGAAATCCTTGACTGGATTGCGTCAAAACAGTGAAAGAGAACTGTAGATTCTCGGTGAAGGCCTCTAGACTTACCTTCAATCCAATCTCCTGAACGAGGCAAGCATTGAGAGGGAACAGGAGAGAGAGAGAAAGTGTGAAGAGGCACTGATTCATCCATGAACTTCTTCAAAGTGGCATTTGGAAAGGTTTAGTATTCAGAGGCTAAGGGTGACTGGCTGCCACAGTGTTCTGCTTGAATACTCGCACACTCCATCCACTCAATCTTCTCACTCACTGGTTTATACACACACACACACACACACACACACAAAATCCACTATACGACAGAGCATGAAGATAGGGCCTTCAAGCCAGTGCTTTCTATAGGGTACTATAGGATATAGGGGACAGAATATGAAAAATATAGAACTTATATATAGAGAAAAAGAAGTTGTATTACCCTCCTCAATCTCTACCACACTGATAACCATCTGTGTCCGCCTGCTCAACCCTCTCAATACAACAGCGCTGCTCAACGCACACTGATGAGCAGCGGGGAGAGTCGCTGAGGGGCCGTCCTCGCATGAGATGATTGGGGGAAAGTTTCAAAGTCAAGGGGATGTTCCGAGCTCCTGTACTACACACAGGACAGAAACCTACCAATGACACAAACACCTGCACACGATGTCATCTCTAGAGTCCGATAAGAGGAGAGGGGAAAAAAAAAAAAACGACGCACTTCATCACATTCACAACAACACTCAGAGAAGCAACGGCGTGACAAAGTTGCAGCCGCCCCACAGCCCTCAGCAAAACCTAACATTAGCTGGCGTTTTCGACCCGGACTCACAACCGTGTCCCTACTCCGAGTCTGAAGTAGTACTCTGCCGGTATTACACAAAAAGTGATTGGACTTCATGACAGAATCAAGTTTGACTTAAGCCTAGATATATGATAGCGCTAGGAGGATGTATACTGAAGTACACACTTTAAAGTAAGTAGAAGCAGAACTACTTTCAATGTTATCAATTCCAACAGTGCAATCAGGTCTTCAAGGATGGAGTGGCAAAGTTTCTGACAGGCAAGATTGCATTGGCTGAGGTGCCAAAAAACTGTCTCCCGGCGACGGCTCAATTTAGAGAAGAGGGCTGATGGGATGGAGGAGAGGGCTGGCGGGGGGTCGTGTCCTGTCACGAGTGTGTCCAAACTCAATGTTACGCCCATAGGTGGTGACCGCTGGGTTTAACTTTGCAGAGAGAGACAAAAGATGCATGCAGACGCCGAGACACAAACAACAGCTGAGACGCCGTTCTGAGAGGCGCACACACACACACACACACTCGCATGCGTTCACACCAGCCGGAGCAGCTGTACCCACAGAGAGCGGGTGGAGAGATAAATGTGTGCTGAAGGCGAGACTAAAGGGGTCATTAAAAGAAGAGAGGTTGTGACAGAAATGTGTACCCAGGGATTTTGTTCACTTTTGTGTGTCAGCCTGTGCGTGTGCACGCCCGTGCATGTGTTCAATTTCCATGCGAGCAGGTTGGCCCACCTCTCTCCCTGCGCACACAGGCCCAGACACACGCTACGTCAGGATTACTTCCGACTGATTAACCCCATTCAGCCGACTTTAGAGATAATCTAATCATACTAAAGGCCAAACAATGGGACAGACTTCACCAGTGCCCATGCACCTTTTGTTCCCCAAATGAAGAGGCGGTCGCGGGTAGAGGAGAACGCTGGGATAAGGGTGGGGGTGGGTGGGATGAAAGTGAACTTGAGAGTGGGGGGACCGGAGAGATAAGAGACAAAGAGGAGTGGACAATGAGAGGAGATTTATCATTAGAGGTGTCAAAAATGGAGAGCTGGCTGTTGGATGGCTCATGGAGCCTTGTGGGAGAGTCTTTATAACAAAGATAGAGGGAGAAATTGATCATAAAGTTCAGAAAAGATGTGAGAAGTTAGGACGAGGATAAGAAAGAAAAAGCTAAACTTCAATGGCTTTAGAATTACTGGCAATCACACCTTAGAAATACATTTTTCTTATTTCAGTTAGAAAACTTTGCAAGTCCTGAGGATGATGTAATTCATTCGGGCCAATTCACTTTATTTTGTTCAGCCTCTTACGCCATCTAATTTTCCTGTGAAGCCAACCCTGACAAGGAGGGAAAACAAAATACCCACGTTAGACTACAAACACTCTCCACATGCTGCTGTTTGTAACCAAGGAAACCACATTCACCCCAGCAGCAAACTTTCCCCCTGCTGGTATCCGTTGCCCCCTGGTCTATTAGTAAGTACAGTAGCACAATAGCTGAGGGTGACAGCCGGCTCGGAGTGAGTCCGTGGTGGTCAGATTAAACGGATCGTTTAGGCGAGGTGAACGCCTGTGTGAATATCAATTAGCCAGCCGCTGAATAATTAAGGACAGCCATGTTTTTTAATTAGCCGACTGCCGCAGTTTGAGCTGGGAGCAAGGGCGGGGAATAAGAGGCGGAGGAGAGGAGGATGGAGAGGGAGGAAAACAGGTGGATTTTGCTGCGTCAGGGCCCCCTCCTCCCCACACACACACACACACACACACATAGCCTGCTCCCTCACTGATGTGCACAGTTTTGTTCACATCTGCTTTTTAATTTACGATGTGATATCTGACACTAGCGTGTGTGATCATTCAAAGCCATAAGAGTAAAATCCCTCCTGAGAAGTAATGAGATGTCTCAGGGAAACTGCATGTGTGTACTGTTTATGCATTGAGTAATAAAGCAACATCATATTTCCAATACTGGGGACATAACTCAAACACAGTTAAACAGACACAGCGGTGCATTAAAAGAGAATGTCCTTAAGACCCTCATTCTGAGCACTGATCACTGTCCTCCATGGACGGAACATTATGTTTCCTCTGAGTGTGGAAGTTACATATTAATGTTACAAGGGTATGAAGTACAATGTGTGGCAGGCACACACAGATGATGCCACCCTGCCGATACCGGAGGCGTCAGATCAGAATTTGCTTGAGTTTTGCTAGAGGTCATGGAGGAACTATGAATTTTTCATTCAACGGGCTTGTTGCTTGAAATTAAAAAAAAAAAAAAAACACACTGAGGTAATTCATTTTGGTCCTCATACGGGATAATATGAAACCACAAGACCAAGTGTGATTGCTCAGTGTTAGGATTTAAGCCTGTGGTTTCCTGCCAACAAAACCAATTTGCAACCCATCAGAGTTTAAAATGCCTTTGAGTTGTAAGCAGTTTAACCATTAAAGGTGAATTACTGTATTCAAGATAAACCTGAAAATTGTGCATGTGTGATAAAAACAGTTTTTCCTTCCCTCTATCCATTCATCAACTTGTTACAACTCAGATATGCTTTCACACCACCTTGACCCCTTGGTTTAGAACCATCAATTTAATCGACTATAGCTGTAGAATCCAATAGCTTTGCAGAATAGGTTTCTTCTCAGAGCATAAATTGAGACTAGACACCACTATATTCCATATTGCTTAAGAAAAGAATATATGATTGTGACTGCTAGCAATTCATGCACCTTTTTCATTTCACGCCTCGATGATGGAGACCTCTGCGTCGTGATATAATGAGGTGCCTCACTGTTACACTGTACGCTCCCTACATACTTTTAAATCATGCTTTATGAAAACAATCTGGTGAGATGCCATGATCGATAGAGCACAAATCAGATCCCATCACATTAACTAACAGCACCTCATCCATAACCTTGGTCTCTTTTGTCTTCGCCCCGCCGCCATCAGCTCGGCCCTGCTTCACCCCTGTCACAAGTAGCATCATAATCAATGCTGCCGCACACCATCCGCACGAGTGCTGCAGCGCGGTGGGTCACAGCCACTCGCCAGGGCCCATCTATCACAGACCCCGCACGACAGGGTCCTGTGACAAACTAATACTGAAGCCGCGGGTCTTGGGTCCGGCTTGCTCCAACAGGCAGGGATGGGGGTCAAAGGGCAGCACAATGTGACTGTGCTCCGGTGTTAATTGGCACAGCGGAGGTGTAGGCGGCTTGTGGGAGGTTAGAGATGGATGGAGGGAAGGGCAGGGATGTTCACAGGGAAGGGAAGATAAAAGCGAAGGAGAGAGCTGGGTCAATGTGTGGATGGAATATGGATGACAAGATAGTTGGAAGGAGGATTTTGACAGTTTTCGGATGAGCTGTCACATCAAGCTTGGAGGTGGGAGAAAGGGGGATGTCTCTTCTGATGAAAAACAAAACACACATCCCAGATCCTTAGCACGCACTTTAAGTGCCTCTAAAACCATTGCAACTCTATCTTTAAAAGCAATCACTGGCAGATCACATCTAAGATGGAGTGTAAAATGATATCACCTAACTCGGACCTTACCGGCAGAGCTACACATTGGCCTTACACTCACTAATAAAACATAACTCTTGGTAGCAGCAGCTGTAAAACTCCACTGGAAACCATTCACTTTGGCTAGTTAATTAGCATCATGGGGTTTTACTGAGCGGCAATAACACTTAGCTACAAGGCAAGGTATTAGTCTCCGTGGGAAGTGGTAGGGTTATGGGCGATGTAATCATGTCAGATATAGTGTGGTCAGTTAATGGGCTTAACCTTGACTGATAGCACTAAAGGACGAACACACAGTTCACATACTGACTGGTTCCGTTTTGAAATGTGTTCCACAGCAAAGCCGCTGAGTTGATCCAGTTTTATTGGAAGCACTCTTTATAAAATGATGTTATTATGGTGTGTGCACAATGAAATCATAAAATGATAAAAGCATGAATACTATGTGTGTTAAGTCTGAAATGGAAGTTTGCCGTCACTTGTAAATGAGTTTGGTTGCTTTCATCTGAATCTGTGTACAGGTTGTAAACGGCATGAAAACATTTCTGCTAGGTAAAGGCCAGAGGTGCTGGAATAAACTTGCATCTGATCTGATTATGGCTACAGGCAAAGGTTTAAATAGCCGACAGAACAGCCACACTTTTTTTTCATGCAGTATGAAAAGTCTGCAATCACAGAGAGATATGACGTGTGCAAGTCATAACAGTGCACTTGTTTCCACACAACATGACTGAAGTAGTCACACTTGCTGTGGAAATTCCATTTACGCCGAATCTTCTCTTGACAATGCCCATATAAGCACCATTTTAAAACATCAGTAATTACACTTGCTCCTTGACAAAGTGAAGCGTGGATCATCTCAGCAGAAATACACAAGAATGATTCATGCTTCAGACAAACTGACTCTCCCTCGGGATCTGTTAGCACAGTGAGTAATGACCAGTGACCCGGTGGGTCAAAGGCCTGACCTTCCCAGGACAGGAAGCGAGGGGCCAGGACAGAGACCACAGGCCAAGGGGTTGTAGGCAGTGAACGTGGGCGTCTTGTGCATGTATCTTAACTGCTGGCTAGTTAAGGGCATGTTGAAAAGAAGTGTCCTGGTGGAGTCTGTAGCTTATTGACTGGGAACAGGGGTCAAGAGAGGGCTTGATCTTAACCAGCTGCCCTTAATGATGCTGAGACAGCAACTGTCAACTGTCTCACACACATTTACGTCTCTCCAGCACTTGATTCCAGTGAATATATGCCTTTGCAGATAACTAGAAACACATCCTTATGTGAGCTCAGGATTGGAAAGCAAGCGCCAGGAAAGAAATGATCCTCCAGTGAAAACAAATGGAGGAAGTGAGCCCACAAAAGGTTGAAATCCTGGTAGGAACATGAAAAATCACTTTCCTTTCTACTCCCAGACACTTAAGGCCCCTCAGCCTTTGTTCAAGACACCACCTCCACCACTCTACTGCCAGCACCTTCACTGAGGGACGGCAACAACATCTGCTGGCTCAGGGATTGATTAATTGGCTGATCAGGCGCCCACGGTGTAAACTGATTGATTGATCATCTTGCAGTAGGAGCTGCCTTTATCTGGTGCCCCGGGGAGTGAACCTCTGGAGGTCCCCAGTCATCTGTCATGTCCAACACACAAGGGAAGAAGAAGAGGCAGATGAAGAGCTGTGGGTTCATTACCGAGACACGGGGGGCATGTATGGAGGAAGTCTCAGCCAAGATGGGAACAGGGGGCATGCCAAGAGAACAATGGGAACATAAGGAGATAGAAGCAGAGGATGAAAAACAAAGGAGGAGATAAGGGAAGGAGAGCAGCCAAGCCAACTGCAGATAGAGGAATAAGGGTAGAATATGCCAACTAGAAGCCACGAGTCAAATACTCGCACTTTCAGGGTCTCCTTTGGGCAAATAACCTCACTCATTTAGAATTCCTCCTACATACTTCTTAAAAAGCGAGTAATGGTAAACAAGAAGAAGAAGGTGGTAGATGAAAACAAGCGTGGAGAATGCTGGTATGTATTCAGGCAGACACACAAAATGTAGGAGGAAAATTCCTTTACTTGACGGCAAAGGACATGGTGAACGACCTGAGAGCGGAGAGCGGCATATTGCCTTTGGACAACAGACGTCCCTGGGGGGGAAAGTGAATCAGAGAGAGAGAGAGCTGGCAGAGCAGGGAGGAGAGCACGGACAACCTCTGGCAGAGAGAAGGTGAGAGGAATGCAGAAGTGGGGACAATGGGAGAAGACATGCAGGGAGAAAAGGTGACAAACTCAGAGTAGGTTGCTGACATTGGACTATGGACATACTCAAGCTGCATGTGACTAACCCGTCTGTGTGCATGTGACAGTGGATTTTTACAAGCAGCCTAGTATTTAAATCCTTAAGGGACCGTGACTGTGGGCATTCTGTACATTCCTCAGAGCGTGTGCATGCTCACGCTGTGTATTAATACATATTCATTCCATACAGCAGCAGGTGGTCTTCCTGGACTTGATGAAGCTAGGAGGGGGCTAGAGTCCATCCTCGGCTTCTGTCTATCAAGCCAACGTCAGCAGACGCAGGGTCACCTCTGCTCAGGCCCTCGCTCCTAGCTGACATTAACATGCATGTTGTGTGATCCAATCAGACGCTGACAGCCTGAAATACATTGGTTGCACATCTGGTATGAGGTCTGGATTCCACTTGCGTCTCGAGGGATTTACAATCAGAAGTCATTTGCTGACTTTATATGGAAATAAATATGCATCAAAGGTAGATAGAAAGGTTGATCATGTGTACTTGTAATGTGCTGTTTTCATATGTCTGACAACGAGGTGAGTATATAGTTCTAGTATATGTGAGTCCTTTAACAGTGGTATCAGATCTACCTGAGACATATCCTGTGAAACTCATTGGCTGAACAAAAACATTCCCTTTTTCTACATCCAGTAACAAACATTAAAAAGATATATACAGAAAAGAGCCATTCTGCTGGGTTGTGAAATTTCAGTTTTCACCCTGTTAACCTCCAAACGTCCTGCTATTTGATTATACGTTCTCATTTATGACCTTTGATTAAAGTCTCCACAATTTTAAATGGTTTATTTACTGAAAAGAGTTTCTAACCTTGTATGACGAACTGCTTTGTGGATAAATAGCGTTTTTCTCTTTTTCGATACACCTATCTATTTCCTGATCTTTTATCCCCTCTCTCAATGTTTCTCTAACTCATCCACATTTTCTGCTGTTCACAGCCCTCTTGACTCTCCTTCCCTCCTTTTTGTTCCCTCTATATGTTTAAGTTCTTCCCATCGTTCAATCAAAATGTCTCCCTCTAGCACCATTAGCTGAGCTGACTGTTCACTTCCACAGCACCTCATTAATACCACTCTCCTGTCAGAGCCAAGTGGGAAAACACGGAGGAAGACCGAGAAAAGAGAAAGGGACGAGCGTAAAAGAAGAATATACCTGTCATATTACACCACCAACATATTGACTGTTCGGAACCACACACATACAATTCTGCAGTAAAGTTAACTTATGATGCTTGCTTTTCAATCCTTAGGACTTTCCAAAATAAGTTTCTGAGTGAAATAGACAGAAAACATACCCTAACCCAAAGGCAAACAATTCCAGTCTAAGCCTTTATGAAATAATCTCACACTTATTATCCTTGACTGTTTTAAACACAGAAATAAGAGCACTATGTTCAATACCTATATCTAATAACAAGCTAGGTCCTCATAAATATGCAGCACGGGAAAAAAGAATTCACAATCAATCCAAATAAAATGACCAGAGAAGGAAAATGGTGCTCATGAAATGATGGTTTGGCGTTTGATGCACACGTCTTTAGCTGTTAAAAGCGTGTTGTCTGGACTACTAGGAAGATGGAGACATCGTAGTGAAGCAGATCTCTAATTTTCAGTTGTGTAGAATGTACTGAAAAGTCTCTGGATGTTATTTACTCAAATGAATCCCTAGCTCAGGCAACCCACACAGCACAATAAGAATACAGAAGTCAGCTTTCCACAATGTGAAGAACAAATGAGGATGAACACATACATAAATACATACACAGCCCAGGGAGGCCGAGGCAGAAAATTGACTGTATGAGCTCCCTTGTCAGAAAGAGGCTTTCGTGACATCCGTACACATCCATCAATCGAGTGCCGCCCCATCCCGGCCCCACCGCTGGCAGCTCGCGGTGCCAATTAGCTGACAGGGTGAGGGCCCGGCGCAGAGTGCCAGCCACGGGGCCCTGCCAATTACAGCCAGCCCTCCCGTCTAACTCTTACACTGGCACAGTGTGTGGGCACTGCAGCCTGGGCGGGGGTGAGGTAACAGCCACCGATATGTAAAGGACGGCTGAATGGACACCCTCAGAGACAAGACTCGGAGGATTAGCAAGGTAGGAGAAAGAATAACAGTGAGAAAAATTGACACGGTGTACAGAACAACTGTCAGTGAGGGGGGGAAAAAAAAAAAATCAAAAAGTCAGTGGTGCAGACAGAATATCTGCTCATTTAAACCGACCTCTTACAGAACACAAACATTTAATTATTCTGGATCCTTGGAGGAAGCATTCACAGAGAAATACAAACACGCCTGGAACTCATACAAGACTTTCCAAAAGGGTTCATGAAATCAGGACAGGGAAAGGTATTAGGTTTCAAATGGTACCTTGTAAAATGATTAATATCCACAGCGATTGATTACAAAGTAATAACTTCATTTGTAAACAGCTAAATACTCAAGTAATGACTTTCTGGAGTGCTGTAAACAATTAAGCATCTGACAGGAAACAGGTACAGCGGCTTGTTGACTACCAATTCGACATCATTCTGCTGCTCTTATTCTTTAAGGTTCCCTCAGCTTTCCCGGTCCAAACCCAAACGTGTAATCTTTACCGCATCGCCCCAACCATTGCATTAATCCATCTGCACAGCAACAGCACCTGAAAAATCATTTTTAAATTCACATTAATCAAACAGACTGACAGCTCGAGCAAATCCAGTTACACGGAGCCTTGCAGGGGTTACTCCTACAACAGCTCAGAGAACTGTAGCCAGAGATAGGATGCAATTTGTCCTCGGCGAGCTGAGCAAATCCAAAATATATGTAAATCACAGTGTACCACTACCTCCCTTTATCTCATTCAAAAGTAAAAAGAAATGAGGACCTTTTCTTCCTCCAATCTTCCTTATACTCTGTGATGTGCAGAGAAAAGTAATAAGTTTAGAGAGAAAAAAAATACATTTCCTCTTTTTTCTTTTTTTTTTCTAAATACCACCCACAGGCACCAATTCAAAACCCAGCAAGTCTCCTTTAATACCTGGGAAATTAAATTGTCGGCCCATTATCAGCCAGGTCCAGTCATCTGTATCTAAAATGCTCCCGCCCGCAACTCAAGTACACAAGATTTGCCATAAAAAATAAAATAAAATAAAGCAGGACATATGCTGGAGACGGTTCTCAGAGGGGAGGCAGGGAGACGAGTGGCACGGCGAGCGCGGGGGGGGGGGGGCTCGCTGCGGGGGGGGGGGGGGGGGGGCTCGCTGCATTAAAAATGTTAAGCTTTACCCACAGTCATTTTCAAGTCAGCCAAGCATCAAATGGAACAGAATACACGGGGAGAGTAGGTGCTGATTTTCTCTGGGAGCCCTGACAGGATGGACATGGTGTTTGTGTCTGTATAGGGAGCAAACAAACATTCTCAGTATGCTGCATTATTCCTCGCTGCGAAAGAAGGCATGGTGGCAAAATCACGGAAAATCTCATCAGCGACCGGTGTGCGTGTCTCTGTGTGAGAGAGGAAGATATAAACATGCAGAGAAAGTGGGAAAAGTTGGACAAGCACTTAACTACAGCAAGATTAAACCTGGATCAGTCTGATAGAGGAGTCCTGGAGTAAACCCTACCTCCATGAAGGTTAGAATGTTTAGTTTTTTACAGGTGTTTATTCAACTGGAGAATCATTTCAGATGCTGCTGGTGCACTTCAAAGCTCCTGATTAATTGCAATAGGTTATGGGGGGGGGTTATTACTATTTCACTCCATTTACATCAATGAGGGCACATCAATTCTATTAATCCAACAGAGGCATCTGTCTGCCTAATGCAATATCCCTGTAGCTAAAGGCTAATATTACTGGTATGCTTTTGGTGAAACATTTTCCAAAAACAAGAAGTGTTGCTGGTTGTGCTGATCCATCCATTATCTGTGGCACTTATCTTTTGAGGGTCGCAGGTGGAGCTGGAGCCAACCCCTCCACTGAGATGGGATTCAAACCTTGTTGCTTCACAGCTGCATCTACACTATGCTGTCCCATAATAGGCAAATAATTTTAAAGATAGACTTTACCAGTTAACATTTGGCATACCTTTTAAAGCCAATTGCCAGATTCATAGTAAATGAATGAGTAAAGAATCTGAGAGGTCAAAAAAGTTAGACATTTTAAATAATGTTCCCTCACTCACGTGCCAGCTTAAAGTCCCAAATTAGAAAAAAAAAAGACCAAAGTAAATGTAAGATCTGAGTGTTCTGGACCAGTTGACAACAGTAGACAAAACCACCGCCGCCAGGTATAGACCCCACCCAGGCCACTGTTGAGAGCGAGG
The DNA here is from genome assembly GCA_016785235.1 of Pseudorhombus dupliciocellatus. Lineage (NCBI taxonomy): Eukaryota > Metazoa > Chordata > Actinopteri > Pleuronectiformes > Paralichthyidae > Pseudorhombus > Pseudorhombus dupliciocellatus. The sequence goes on from JAFBJW010000239.1 coordinate 210,061, forward strand.
AAAGATTGATGGCTCTGGGTTTGATTGAAAAGTCTGCCTCGGGGGTGAGAGCCTGTGTCTAGGTGAGACGCTGTGGCCGTTGATTGATTGGCCAACTGGACCAGTTTGCCTCCGCGGGGAGCAGTGTTGCTGAAAATCAAAAGAGGGAGCAACGGAAGTCTATGATTTCATTCAAACACAGATGTGTGGACTGATGGATGAATGTGGACTGTGAATAAAAGAGTTACGTGCCTTGTTCGTGCTTTGTGCTCGTACGTCTCTGTCAATACGTCTTATTTGTCAGTACATAAAGACAAGATTACATCTGCAGTGCTCACACGCTGTCGTCTGCTTTGTCTCTCGGCTGGTATCCTCTAAAGAATCATATTTTCCTAATTGATGCTGTTGTACAATTAATGCACTAATTGACCTGTAATGAATGATTTATGTGAGCGTAATTATTTCAAGGAAGCCACGAATCAGTTCTTTGAAACCAGACTATCGACTCATCAACAAGCCCCCGGGAACGGCCACATGATGAGATGATGGAGTCTTCTATTGGCTCACTCAGGTCAGACGACGCTGATACAGCTTCCATTCTTTTGTTTTCAGAGTTAATTTGTCTTTTATTTATGACCACGGTGATCCAAGAAATTATCTGTCTAATGATAAAGAAGACATACTCTCCAAAAGCAATTTAAAAAAAAAAATACAACTTTGTAAAAACCTATGCCTCATTTAAATGTTATTAACTCAATTAGCAATCATCCCTGTTATGCTACCCTTCTAATAGCAGGTCATAAAATCTCTAACATGCTGCGGTTTACGCTTCTAAAAACCATAATCCCCTTTGAGTGTGTCGCTGTCCCCTGTACCTTAACTATGGTTCCCCCACTGAGTGGCAGAACATGTGTGAGCGCTGACACTGAACACGTTACGCTCAGACAACAGAACCTGCGGAGCCCAACAACAACAACGACAGCGACAACACACACACGCCAACGCTGCTGGGGAGAATTTCAATTACTGGTCGACTATGTGGCTGGCGACTACTCGCCAGCCTGTCAGGGAGGGGAGTGACTGGTGACAAGCAGCATGCACCAGCATGGGAGGAACCACCTCGGGCTTTGCTTATATGATATATATCATTAATATAAATGATGCATAAAATGCTGGTACACCTGCCTGAAACTCTGGCTAGTTGTGATAATAGAACATACAATAGTCAGATCAGTGTGTATGTGAACTTCAGTCGTATTATTTTTATCATTTCATTTATCAAACAATTACAGTTATCACTGTTAATAACTTAATAGGCTATAATTAATTAACCAGCTTTACCTTCAATTTAGTTTCTTTTAGTGGTAAAAATGGCAAAAATCCCAAGTGCAATATATATGAAAAACCAGGCTCTATAAGCAGAATCTAAATCAATACAATCTAAAAGCATAGCCAACTGTGGTCTAATCCTAAGTCTGGGGGCAATTCTCCAGAATGGGTGTCAGTGTAATTGGTGCAGCTAAGGCAGCGAAGGTTATGGCCATTATAGGCGAGCGTGGGGAGGCATAACTGCTCGCAAGCGTCCCTCTCATTGTGTGTGAAGTAGCGGAGGGAATGTATGGGGGTCCTGCCACTCACCGTGACCTGTGTCTTAATGAGGGGGACAAATCAATATGGTGCCGGACAAAGGAAACACACGAACAGCCGCCATGGACTAATGTTTTTTCAATGCAAGTGAACCTGGGTACAGGTCAATTCACAATCCATTTAAAAAACTGTTTGAGGTCAATATGACTGTGACTCACGGAAATAACCAATTCATTCATCTAAACACTGACAAATATTTACGCAATTCCTTATTTTCTATAGATTATTATCTCAGAGTTGGAGGTTAACATCACTTCAGGGCATCCTCCTGGTTCAATCACACAATCCCTGCACAGGTCCCTGGTTCACATCAGGTTATAAATGTCATTCCTCTGTATCTCCCCATGTTTTCTAATTCTTTCTTCTGTCTCTATCAAACCAGTGGGGAGAAACAGTAGACAACAGATAGATCAATTGTTGACAGACGCAATGTTTACCCACATAGTCAATTCTCTCCCAACTTCTCTGCTTTCCATGAGACTGAAAAATACAACGTCATTTCTCTTGACACCACGACTGCCGCGGGGGCTGAGATAAATCCAACGCTCTTCAAAACACTCATACTTGTTTCAGTAATTTTGAAAAAGATAAGTTGTTTTTTGGGAACGCTGAACAATGCACCAATGCGCGTCGCTCAGAAGTTTGGGGATTTTTTTTTTTCGGATTTCAAACTTACTTGGATTACTCAGAGGAGAACTTGCAATGATATGCATTTCAGAGGTTCTTCCTAACAACAAAACAACCGTAGATATCATTATTATAAGGACAAAAGCGTCTGTCTGCCTCTCTGTATTGAAATTCTGCAGGCAGAGTAAGTATCGAAGAAAAGTAAGAACAAAGAGACCAATCTTTGATTCAATCTAATGACCTGATTGATCGCTCAAGGACATAACAGCACAACAAATAGGATAATACATGGAGGTGTTAACAGGTTTACTGGGGGAAAAGGACTGAACAAATCACCTCTGAAAGCTTTATCAGCCACCAGATTATGTGCTTAGTACAGCAAACCACAACCTCTCCGAGGAACTCGCTCTCCATCAACTTATTGACTTTGCCCAGCAATCAGAACCAATTTCACCTTCCAATTACTGAACGTTATGGGCTCCACCACAATGTAAATCTAATTTATTGGGTAAGATATGGAGAGAGGGGTCCTTATTTGATCAGAGGTAAAAAAGCATGTCATGTGAAAATGAGCAAAAAGGCAGATGTATTACATGTGCACGTGTTTAAAGTTGAGTATCTTTAAAGTTGGCCTTCGTGCCATTATCTTCGTTTGGGTAAAAAGAAATGAGGTGTCATATCAGGACAGGCAGGGAAGGAGGACAGATCACGGCCCTGGAAAATATTATGTCTCTTCAAACACCAGTTCACTGTGAGCAGTGGCAAACAATTCTGGGGTTTGACGAACACAGAGTGAAATGACAATGGGTGGGCGATGTCTTGGGAGAGAGGCTGCCTTTTAAAAGGGGAGAAAACTCCATTTCCAATTGAAGAGAACAGTGGCTGATGTAGCCGTGTCTGACTTGACAATTACATGAGTGGTGAGAAAAAAAAAAACGGCGCTGCACCTCCACTGATAACCCGTCGGATTCCATTAAAAATCCAGCACTCCAAAAAGAATGCTCAAATGGAGGAAATTATCTCACACACACACGGAAAAACTCCCAGAAAGGGATTCCTTTGCTGAGACACACATGCTTCAAGTAAGTGGGAACAAACTGGACAGAGAATAGACGCAATCGACAGAATTTATATTTAAAAAAAAAACACCAAATAACAGAGAATATAAGAAAGACTTGCAGAGTGTGCACAGCAGTTGCCGCGCTTGCTAACTGTAGTTTCAAAGGCTGTTAATGTCCCTAGGTTAGCCCTTAGGCTCCGTGCAAACGCTTCATGGAGTCGAGGAGGAAAAGCAGAGGGAGTTTGTACTTCTGGAGGGTGCCGGCGATGACATGCACGAAAAATGTGTGCGTTCTGTTCCATAACACCTGCCACCTGCCACCCTGCTTCACACATAACAGACAAATAGCTGGTGATACCTCCCTGCCCTTCCCCCCCGTGGAAAAATAACAGAAATTAACTAACAGAAAACCTACAAGTGAAATGGTTTTGGGTGAAGGGAGGAAAAAAAACACAAAAACAAATCACATCATGTGTCTCCCTCTCACGGCCCTTTTCTCTTTTTGATTTGATCGCCGTTCACAATGAGGGATCGCTCATACACTTGTCCTGTGGTGTGATATCACGTCAACGCTCCTCTCCCCCTCTCGCTCTCTCCCTCAACAAAATGATTCATTTTTCTATTATGGCGATGAGCGTGTGAAATGAGCTATATAATCAATAGCATAGGTTTGTAAACAGCAGCCGCACTCCAGGGAAAACGTGTTTTCTTTTTGAAAACAATGTACCGCCCGTGTGTGGTAAAGAACGCTCATCTGACAATGTTTACAACGGCAATTTACAGGAGACAAAGACGCAGGCTGCCACAGAATAAGAAGACAGCTTTATTAATACAGCAGGATGAACCGCCAGAGATGTGGAAGAGGACAAAACTATCAAACTACAAGAGGCCATCTTGAAGGTTTATTTACCGTTATGTTGAATGAACTGAAACTGTCCTCTGACTTTGTATTACGCCGTTAAAACTACTATGAGAACAAGCTTCCGTTTTGACTTACGGCAGCATGTGTGTGTTTCTGAGTGTTGACCCAGTGGAGACAGTTGTGTAGATTACTGCTCGCCGCAATGCTCACACACATATCTTTCATATCTTTGACTTTCGTTCAGGCATGACCTGTGGATTGCAGCAAATGGCTTCACTCCTGTGCGTCTGATAGAACAGGAGTGTGTGAACATGAAATGGGACCTGTCTTCGTGTAAAGACGCAACTCATCGGGGAGTCTATACTGGAAAGGTCCTGCAGTTTGACAATGCGGTGCAGATTTGAGCCAACTGAATGTGAAAACTGTTCAGCAAGATAAAATGAGACAGGAAGGTTCACAGCGGCTGCACAACATTAACTTACATAGATCTGGGAACGGAGCCTCTCGTCCTCGGTGGTGATCCTCTCCCTTATGAGAGCTTGCTGGAGGTTCTCCTGCACCATGGCCCGCTCCTCAGAGAGGATCCTGGAAACTTCACTCTGGACCCGGGACTGGGCGTCAGCGTTAGCCTTCTCTGCTGCTCGGGCCTTCTCCACATCCAACCTGAGGAGCATTAGCAATGTTGTTATGAGAAGTTCCCTTTTTTATCCATATGCAAATGGTATGCTCATTGCAGGACAACATAGCATTTCATGTTTATATGTATTTATTAATTGATTAATTAATTAATTAATCAAATAAAATATTAGGCACATTTATACTGGAGATATTAAGTTGTTATTTCTCAGGCAGCACACATGGTAACTTGTCTTTATGTGTCTGCAGCACCACCGACACTTGCACACGCTGAACTGTTGCACATCAGGTTTCCCAAAAGAATTAAAAGGTCAGAAAAGCAATTATGGTGCTAATGAAGAATGGACTCAGGCCAATGTTCTTGTTTATTGATTTTCAATACGCGCGTCGGATTCATCCATTCATGTCCTTGCTGTTCCACATCTTGCAAAGAGGTGGCAATATTGAGAAGCAACACCCAAACTAGTCCAACTTCCCCAGATTGACCACGGTACCATCTGTCAGTTGAAAATATATTTATATTAATTCCAATTAATTGACACTGAAAACTAATGTGACTTTGAATAAGTAAAAGACAATCCCTAAAACAAGAATCATCACTCCAATGAAGCAGAGACGTAAACGGAGGCACTGCGCTCTCTACAGACACAAGACCACCATTTGAACCCTGTCATTGGGTTCCCATAGTTGCCTAGCAACGCACTCCCGACTCAGTGACAGTGTGCTTGATTGGAGAAGAAGAGGAATGTCCCTGAAACCCTGAACATCTTTCTCTCATCGGAATCAAACATTCGTAGTGTGGTAAAATAAACACAGAACAGACGGATGGAGTGGCTGAGTGGATTAGAACAGATGAATAGATGAATAGAGATGGCAAGGATCTTAATAAACTCCAACCAAAGGGTAATCCTAACAGACCTTGACGAGCAGTAGGAGACCAGAACACGAGGTGGGGTGTTGACTGGCTGAGCGATGCAGTTCATAGATACAAAACACTACTTCACTGAAGCTGAATGCATTTGATAATTTAAAAAACATCTTAACATCAAGTGTGTGGAAACCGACCACTGCATGGTTGTCAAGTGTGTGGCAGGTTTGTCTATATACAACCTCACAGCTGCTTTTCTGATATTGTCAATGTGATGGATTCATGTCGTGCTCCTCACGTGTGAATATACCTAAAACCTAGCCAAAGATGAATCATGACAGACAGACTAACTAACTTATCACCAGCTCGCCCTTCTGGCTTTCAGCAGGTGAGTCAAATGAAAATATGCCTGACGTCCTCAAGCTGCCATTGGCCGTGCGAAACCACTGAATGTCAGAGAGCGGGAGATGGGGGGGGGGGGGGAGACGAAAAAGACAGAAAAAGAGAAAAGAGAAAGAGAGAGAGAGGAAAGAGCGAGTGTGAGTGGTGGCGACATGACATGTTTGGCCCTGAGGAAGTGAAGCAAAGAGAGAGTGAGGCAGAGAGTGGGAGAGAGAGAGATGGAGGGAGACGGAGAGAGACCAGCCATGTCCAGTCTCACAGTCCACTGGGCTGCACACGTCAGCACACTCCATCCATCATCAAGCCCCAACTCTTACACACACACACAGACAGTCATAGAGGGAGCCTCCTAATGGTCTTTTACATTTACCATTTCCCCACGATCCACGCCTCCCTGCCTGCACTGCTAATGTACCTGAGCTACCTGTACTCACGAAGCCGTGGCACTGGCCATCGCTCCGACTGTGAGTGAAGGAACGATATACAGAGCTCTTAGAAAGAAAAAGAATCAAATGAATTCTCCTTGAGATGAAGTTGAAGATTTTTTGGTTTGGAGAAATAACAGCCGGGAAGTGTGTGCGCGCCCCAACACACTGGACTAAAAGTAGGTATACTTGTGAGAGAGCTGCGCCCATGGATCAAGGTCTTTTTTTGTGTGTTTTGCCAGATTAAGGAGCGGGAAATCCTCTGATCATAGACGAATGGTGACCAGAAGCTAGAACTTGGACAAGTGTGAGCGATGAGGACGAGGAAATAAGACAGCCTAGCAAAAAAGTCTGTCCACTGACTTCCTCACAAGTGCTAACCCAAGCAAAGACTGCTATCACTAGCTGGGTGCTATCTTTCTGCCTCACCTCTATTGCTTTCCAGTCATTATTGCCCTGTCCCTGGGATATTGAACGCATTTTTCATTCGACTGTAGAAGATTGGCACTGGGTAGGAGAGGGAGGGGGCGGTTGCTTTGAGAAAGAATGGTTGAGTCAGACGGAGAGAGGAAAAAGACAGCACCTACTGATGGGAAAGAAAAATATAATATAATGTCTTCCGAGGAAAAGTGGAAGGGGGATGCCACTGGAACGAGAGAGAAGATAATCTTGGCCCGGTAACCAGTGTTTTGATGGCTCAGTGGATCGAGTCCTGAGAAACAGTAAGATGGAATGGACGGACCAGTGATGTATCATTAATTTGGAGAGGAGCAGAGTGCTAGTGGGCTGGACCGCTTCGGCCATTTCCAGAGGAGTCGCTCACTTTTCTGGCGGTTGACCTTGAGCAGAGGACGCGTCAGTTCTTATAGGAAACTGCTTCTAAAACTGACAGAGAGCTGATCTGTGTCAGTGACTGTGAAAACTGTATAAAGGTGAATAAGTGGGTGAACAGGCTGTGCAGGAATGTGTCTCTGCAAATACACAAGCTTTAAAAAAAACACTGACTAATGTAGACATGCCAAAAAAATGGTGTGCAAAACCATCATCATCAAGTGCTTCACAGAAACTGACATCAAATATAATTTCCCGTGCATGAATATATAAAAAAAAATTCATGTCTCCTAGCATTTCCACTTTTCCCCATCCATCAGTTTTTGCTTCCATCTCCTTTTTCCCCCCATTAAGGCTTCCAGTCGTCTACCTGTCATCTACACAACATGTGTCTCAATACACTCCGCCTGCCGGGACGGATTCTGACAGACCCGCATAACAGTGCAGGCTCGACCCGTGTGCCTTGAAACAAAGGCATTTAAAGGCCTGATGCAATATTGATGTTAGGAATAATGTGGCTGAATACTGGCCATGAATATTTTATGGAGCTGTGCACTCTCATTGACACACACAAACACCACACCTGACTGTGTTGTGGTGTTTGAAAGGAGTTAGATTTAAACCTCAATGTATGGGGAACAAAGAATAGTGGGGATTCATTTGGAAAGGTTCAGGAAAGGAGCATAAAAGAAGTGTTCTAATCTTCTCTAACTCGAAACACAGTCCCAACGAACTGCTAATGTTTCCATGCCACGATCAAGCATCATCAGAGGCAAGACATGAGGGGGCTGTAGAGTTTTAAGGGTTGAGTATATTTTGACAGAAGTCGGATGGAACACTGAAGTTACAGAAAGTGCAGTCAGAGTCTGATCAAAGAACCGTGATGCTCCTGATTCAGGCACATTTTTAAAGAAGAATCGCTCCCCAGGAACAATCCTGACAATCAGGGAGGATTCAGGAAGTTTTTCTGTGTCCATCACCCCAAACTTTCTATTCTGTGTATGTGTGATTACACGTATTTCTGTGCAAAGGAAACTTATATGATTAAACAAAATCTATAGGCTCTGCTATCCGTCTGCATTTGATTGGGAGCAAAAGGCAATTCACCGGGAAGTCTGGGTAACAGAGCGGAAAACAGAAGCTTCGAGGGAATGTCAGCGCTCTCATTCAAAAGTCTGACGTGTATCGCACAGGCCAAAACAAGCTGCGTGGACACAAGTTTCACAACTGTGACAAACATGTACGTACGCACTGTATGGGAGGGGGAGGACGATGGCTGGAGGAACACAGAGAAAACAGGAGACAGGAGGAGAAAGAGACAAGAGAGAAAGTGAGGGACAGGTGCAAGAATAACACAGAGAGGAATTGGATCGAATGGCGACATGGGATGAGTCAGGTTCAGGGAGGGGAGACAGAATGCTGTGTGCGTTCTCCAGCCCCCACTCATCCCTCCTTCTCTCTCCTCCCTTTCTCTGAGTCGTTCTGCTCTGCTGCTTCATAGAGAAGCGGCAGAGGCAAATCTGCTCCCTGCAGCCGCTCCTTGCTACAAATGAGTTTAGGCTGCACCCAAATGAACTCTTCACACAGCCCTCACTTCAGTCCTGGCAGAGCAAAACATGCAGAACCACATCTCTGGAGTTGATCAATGGACCCGAGGCCAAACCGAAGAATTACTGCCTCATCTAAACACCCGTTGCAGACAATTTGCCAAGATCTGGTTGTTCTACACGGCAAAACTGCACAGGATGCAGTGACATAGTTAACAATGAAAGAGCAAAGTACGTCTCCAATTCCATTTCCTGTTTGAGAAACTATGAATTAGGACTGACTGACAGCAGGATGTCCTCCAGTTAATCTGCATTTATTTGTTTTGAAATAAACACAAATGAACACGCGGGAATGATGTGTTAAGAGCATTTTAACCACCAAAAAAGAGCAGGAGCCATTTTGGGTTTGAACAGGATTTGAATCTTGCTCCCACTGACCTGTGCTTTCACATATTCTTCCATCTCCCTGCATTCAAGCTGTGCAGCACTTTCACTGCAGGGTTCCTGCAGCTACTGAGACACTGTGTGGCCTCCCTATCTCAGCTTTGATACACTGAATTGTCTCTTTCTATCTAGTACAGAGGTGGTAGTAAATTGCTACTTATTATACCAATTAAGCTTTGGTATTTTTAAGTGTTTCTCCCTCGGCGTCATCGCTGAGCAGCAAGTGTACCATGATCACTGAATAGAAACTGCACGCATGTGCATAAAGACAGGACAGCGATGGATCAAAATAACGTGGCAGAGAAACAAACAACACCACCAACAAAAATCAAGGGTTTGAAAGCCGACATGATTTCAATTAGTTGCACAGAGGGCGTAAATTTCAAGCACTGAGTGAATAGACATCAATAACTGAACTGCAGGAAGTGGTTACGAAAAAATAAAGCCAGGGGAGAGAAAGAAATCAATAAACAACTGATTTCTCAACAGCACTTATTAATTTCTCTCTTCTTCTAGGAGAGGGTAATCGCTAGGCTAACACTACATCCTCCTGGAACCCCCTCCCCCTATTCAGTACAATGGTGCATTTAGTGGCTAATCACAGCAGTTCATTCACTGGGGTCAGCTGGAGAACGTCCAGGTCTGTCAGACAGAGGGGGAGCAACACGATTATCGGACATTACAGCATGTGCACCTGCTTCCCCGGGGTCAAAAAGAAGAGCAGGGAACAGGAGATGACAGGAAGAGAGGAGGGAACGGGGGACGCTCCTCACGCGAGTGTGTTTCTTCATCATGAAGGGCTAATAGATCACCCACTCAACACCCAGGAAATTACCTGAAGAAAGAACCCTCCTCTCTCAGGCATGATTAATTGATCCAGAGAGGAGCAGAGGAAAGGAGCAGAAATAGAGGCAAGGAAAAGTGCTGATGTGCTTCGGAAGAGGAGCAGATTGGAAACAGTGGGAATCGGAAAGTCTGTTCATGACCTTTTTGACTATTAATGAGAGCGGAAAATAGTCAAAGCTGAGAGTGTCTTCCGTTTATAATGAAATCCGGGAGCAGGAGTTGACACTTGTGTTGAACCGTGATTCATGATCCGAAAGATCCAAAAGGAGGAAGATAGAGGGAAAGGAGAAATGGGTAGAGAGAGAACAGGGAACACCAGAGATTCTGATTTCAACTAAAAATTCTGAAATAAGACACAACAAAAATATTGGTGAACAGTTAAACAATACCATTCAGGATGTTTGTGCTTGAGTTTGTGTATCTCACCAGGCTTGCAGCTCTTGCTCTGCCTTGGCCCTCTCCTCCTCAAAGCCTTTGTGCAGCTCAACAGAAATCTTCTTCCTCAGGGCCTCTTCGTCAACTGGGAGAAAAAGAGAAGCAGAAGCGGTTAAAGAGAGAGAGTTTAAAGCAAAGCAGCTCTCTTTTGCTGACAGACATTTTGGGAAACCGAGTAGAATGATACAGTCTGAAAACAACAGAAAAAAGACAGGAATAAGACATATTGAGTGTTTATTTGACAAATGAGGAAAAGTGCTGTTTTCAAACACGAGCTCTAGAACTTTTGTGTTCAAATTTGGAGTGTTTTAAAGGTTATCAACAGGCCAACTCACTCACTGTGAATTTCCTTCCTGACATGCTACTAGGATGCTAGCAGGAGAAGCTTCCGGGAATGTCAGGATCATCGGACTCGGACATTAGCGTTCTCGCAAACAGCCCCTTCACTGCATGATATGACATCTGCTTAAAATAAACAAAGAAAAATCCCCCATATCCTCTGAATGCATGCGCGCACATCATCCACCGTCAAATCGCACAGCAGCCATCTGCATGTACTGGTATCATCAGGACATCATACACGTATAATTCCATGTCTCTTCTGGTCTATCTTGGCAGGTAATTAAGCATGAAAGCAAAGATGCCAGCCGGCAACCGGGCAAAACGTGCTCTGAAGGCAGAAGTGCCATGCAGTGCGCTGCGACACTGCAGTGATTGGTGGGAGAGTCTGAGTGTGTCAAGATTACTCTCCCACTGCATTAGTAAGACGGGATAATCCCTATTGTCAGGGTCTATTATTACCAGGTAATGTGAGCTAACCACAGGCCAGTTGAAAGGCAAACACATAAAAACTCATTTCAGCTGAATCAGATCAACATTTCCTCATCAAGGCTATAAAATAAACACAGATCAATTGCAATGCTTTATTTGGAATAATTATTCTGTATTAGCAAATGTAAGTTAAGAAGTAAAAGCTAAATAGTAAAGTCATAAAAGAAAGAACAATTACATCAATGATAGGTCAAATAATGAAGTGTGTATTTAAAAACTGAATATACAATATTACAATAAAGACACTCAGTAGATGCTAATGCCCAACTGAAGACAGGCTATAAATATGGATGACACTTTTTTTTTTCCTTCATTCAACTATCTTTACTTTTTTGGGGTTCCAACATTTGTTAATTAGCAAACAATTCAGAAGGTTTGCCTGAGAAGTTTTGTTGTTTCCACTAAAAGCCTCAATTCCAATATCATGGTCTAATTGAATGTTTTTAATGTGATGTGGCCCAGAGCTGTTGCAGTTTGGAAATCTATGTAAAGGTTCTGTGGATGCACCGACTGAATTACAAACTGAGGGAAAGATAGACACAAAACAATTAGATCCACAATTCTCAGCTTTAAATGGATATTTTTCTCCAGCAATGGCCGTGGTCTCCTTTTAAACACTGCCGATTCAATACGATCCATCTCTATGAAATTTGCCCCTGAAACAAATTCTCCATCACAGAGTCTCATAAAAATAATTCAATTTTAAGAGAATGAATATTAACTGGCGCTCGCGGTGGCCTGAACCTCAACGCAGATCCGATGTATTCTGCTGTGCGTGAAGAGTGAATAAAGACCCACTTCCAACATTGTTAAAATTAAAAACAAGTTAATGATACTGTTGAACTTAAAGGTGACCCGTTAGCCAGAGCATTCCACTTAATATTTGTAATCAATTTTGCTCCACAAGATAGCTTCTCCTTCAGGTACCCAGGATATAAAGTCTGAAGTTAGTGGAGCATCTTTCTCTGGCTTTGCTCCCTGGTCATGGAATAACCTCCAGAACTCTCCCAGCTTAATGATTTTGTCTCCCTGGGAGAATTCAAAGCTGTGATAGAAAGCTGAGGAACTTGAGAGAGTCCCTGAGCAGGATTTTGTCTCATGTAACTGCTGCTTTTTATCTGTTTTTGACATGGTCCATTTTACTTAATTGTTCCTTGTCTGTTTTTGATATGCTTTGTTCCTTTCATGTGCTTTCCTGGCACGGTCTCAATATCTCAAGGCAATTCCTGGTTAAATTAAGGTTATGGACACATTAAATCTCTGCTCATTAAATAGCACTGGTGCAGTGGCTGTTAGAAATGTGCCTGTTGGAAATGGGCTGTTTGAATCAGAGTTGCAGCTTTCTTTCAGAAACTAAATAAGTGACCTGATACATAAAATCTCTGCTCATTAAGAGGTCTTCTCAATCTCCTTCAGCTCCTTTAACGCACTCGCTCTCAACAGTTAAAGTGCTTTGTTGTTTCTGATTTCCACCCTCTGCTTCCCTTTCTTCTCTTGCTCCAAAGGACAAATATCAAGAGCTCGCTAAGTGACGAGGAATAGGTGGAGTGAAGTGAAATGAATAAGCATCAGGTAGAGGGAGGGTCTGTATGACAGCACTTCAGAGGCAACGCTAGTGCAAACACAGGTGCTGATTGACAGTTGACAACTCTTTGCTGCGCAGTGTGTTTGTAAAGACAGAGGCTGCTGTCAACCTCTGTCCAGACTGTGAGAAAATATTATCCATCATGTTTGACAGCACTCAGAAGCAACATTGATCGCACTTCAGTGGAGAGTCTAATTACAACTCTGTTTAGAACCACAGGAGTCTGGCAACCTGTCGAGGAACAGGGCTTTACATCAGAAATATATATGTTAACATCAGGTGCTGGGCTGTGATCATCTCGTGTCAGGGAGAACACTGACAATGCATTCACTTTGCACTTGTCACCTGAGCGTCACTGACATTTTCAGATGCAGCGGGATGCTGTTTTCAGTGGAAACACTCTGCTGACGCCACTCTACGCTCTACTGGCCACTACACTGCAGATGGATAAAGATTAGTGGAACATTTCACAGCTACGTACATCCCACTAAAACAAGTAAAAACTCAGTGAGCAAACTGTATGAACTATTTAATGTGAATGTAAATGTTTGCAAACACTGGTAATGCTCTGCTGCCCTTGGCCAACACAGAAACTATAACTCTACAGAACTGACAGGCTGATGTCAGATCAGCCCATATAAACTGGTGATTATGACTGTATAACAGTACTTTAGTAGCTTTGGGCCATTATGAGACAAGCAGTTGTAGCAACAGCTCAGAGTCGCTGTGATGAAAACCTCTCATTGATGGACTGTTACTCCTCCAGATATTTTGAGTTTTAGATGGACACTCTGTGTACCCCACACCGTCCATCAGGAGGATTCCCCTTTCAGCGTCGACTGTCCTTTAAACTTTCTCAGCCTCACACTGAAAGTATTTACCCGCTAGCAGCTCCTGCTACGAAAAGTATAAATGTTAAAAGCCTCCAAGTTCAGACAAGACTAAGTAACTGTTCATTTATCACCACATCCTCCTCAGCCCCGCAGAGAGAGAATTCAGATAGCTGGCAGGCCCACAGGGTCAGCTGGAGAACAGGTTCTGATATAATAAACACTGTCTGGGGTCCTCGAGAGAGGCTGGTTGGGGTCAGAGACAATTCCAGATCGACAGAGCCCATGTCAATCCTGAGTAGGACACATAAATGTTAAAAAGATTAAAAACTCATCATCTCTTTAGACATGTCCCCCTCCTTTCCTTTTATACCAATCACTACACCCCTGTGGAAAAACCCATAGAGGAGGAGAGGCGATGGTGCAAAGACTATTGGCAGTGGAGATAATAGACGATGGCAAATTGCGTTTCTCATCAGAAGTTTCATTAACCCCAGGACCCTCGTGGAGGACATAATCTGTAACATTACCTCTTCCTCACGTTTCTAGCTTGCACTTAGTCAAGTCACCGCACACCTTCCACTATGTTCAAATGGAACACACTTCCTGTTAATTCAATCCCATGTTAGAGAATTGGACCTGACAGATCATTTCACATTTTTACGAGACAGCAAGAAATGTTAAAATTCACAGCAATCCTTTTCACTAGTCTCACACGCACATATATGTCCACACATGAAGTCACCTATATCTCTCCCCTTTTACTCTGCATGCTCCTTTGTTCGTTATGCTGCATCCGGGAGACACCTTTAAGCAGACTATTAGTCCAGCGCTGTGTGTGGGCTATGCCGTATGAATATTTATAGCACATTGGAGAAGGTGTAGGAGGTTCAACCTTGACTATGGTCTAATCAGCACACACACTGACTCAGGCCATGATTTAGAGACAGCAGACCTGCTGAGTGCTTCACTCGATACCCAGCTCTCGTGGACACACATAATCAATGTCCGCCTCATTAAGGTCGTACCCTTTAAGGATCAGGCTGAACTTTGCAAGTTTTTAACTAGACTCACATTCATCGTACCTTTTTCCTCTTCTTCTTTAACAAGAGCACGCTTGATCAATCGTCCGATTTTCTTTTTTTTCCCCCACTCCTTCGTAACACACAGGGAAGGCTGGTACATTTTAGCTATGAGTTGACCTTGTAAGGTATATTTAAACTGCCTCAGTAAATGTCAACGTACATTACTGCGGTGAGACGAATGCGGGCCGATGGCTGGCAAAGGTCAGCCCCAAACTTGCAGTTAAATTGAAACTGCAGCTAGACAACAAAACTGAAAATTGTGCTTGTGACACACTTTACAGAAAGACAAGTTCATGACCTCCATCAGACCATTTAGGACTTATTTTCATAACTAACCTTTGAACAAAACAATAGATTTGTTGCTGTGACAGCAGGAGGCAGTTTCTCTTAATAGCTACACCCCATTTCTAACCTTTAACAAAATTAAGTGGGATATGGTTACATTTATCTTTTCAATCTGTAATACTTTTATATTGGGTCTCTGAGTTAAGAGAAAACAAAGGCTACGTCCTCTCTAACATAGTTGAGTTTGCAAACACTGCTAACCCTGATGCCTCTGCTAGCCACTGTTGCACAAATAAAAAGGTTCAGTGAGTAGAATTTGGAGGATTTATTGGTAAAGAATATCAATGAATGTTGTTATTTGCAAATAAAACAGGAGACACTACAAACTGAAACTTTCATAGTCGAGTATTTTCTATGTGCTGAAATAAACTTCAGACAAATTCAGCATCATATCATCGAAGCCCAATGGCCAAATAAAAAAGTTTCATACACAATACACCCACCCAAACACCATCTCCAGCCGGCCCTTAATGAGGTCGGGTGTTTTGCTGTGTGAAAGTGCGGAGGTGTCGTTTTAATCACTGGAGTCAGTGTGGCGTGGCATAAGTTGGCCTTTTTTTAATTACCTTACTGATTGAGCCCAGTCAAGGATGGGGGAGCCTGCCCACACCCTGGATCCCACCTTCTGAGGAACTTGCACCCACGCCCCATTCAGCACTGTGTAATAAATAGCTAACATTTAAAAGTCCTCTGCTGGATGTGTCAAGAGATAAGGGACGTGTATCCACACAAAAAGGACAGGGACACTGAAGCTTTGCTTTAGGAGATAAGTGGGAGGAGAGTTTGTGTCTCTACAGCTTTAGAAATTAATCTGGACTGTCCCTTCAGGTCAGATTATGGACTTCATCAACTTCCGAGAAAAATATACATCTGATGCTTTAATATTACTTACTTTACTATACCATCGAAAACTCTGTCGCTGCTGATGAGTGATTGAGAACTGTAAAACTGCATCTGCAGAGTTGGTTGACAGAATATTAATTTAATTATTTATCTCATAATCTCTTTAATAAAACACTGATTATGGCTGCTTAACTGAAGGGGGAATTAAATGCATATATACGGCAATAGTAGTAGCTGCTGCCGAGGTTGAATACTCTCACAAACCTCAGGGAGGAGAAGGTTACCATGACAGCTTGAGCTCCACGGTGACGAGGCGTAATGGAAGGCCACTAATTACAGCATCAATTTATTAACACTATTACATGAAAGAATTAATCATTTCATTAACAGTTAGGGGAAGGCAATGAATCACAATGTGACCAAAGCTTCTGTGAGGCCCATTTTTTAAATGAAGACTAATTACAACCTGCACAAAAAAGTTGGGAGACAAAAAGCTTAGGGTGGCTTAAACACCCATAAAATAAACAATATTAAAATTCAATACAGCCGGACTTAAATCCTTGGACAGTTCATTCTTCCAAACCTTTGCTTTCTAATTAACCGTGCCCAACACATTTCAGGATAAAATGAGCAATTACCAAGAACAATTCATTTCCACAGCTTTTTAATACAAAATGGTGAACTCCTGTGTCTTGATAGGAGGAACAAGACATGTATTTATCCAGATGCTACAGGGTCACATCTGCAAGAATGAAGTAAAAACTCACCAGCTGGTGGAGGAGGTGGTGGTGGTGGGTTTGGGCTCGGCTCAGCCACTGCCACAGGCTCTGGGACTGGAGCAGGGGATACTGGCTCTACTGGGAGCTGAGGAGGAGGTGCAACTGGTTCACAAGGAGCAGCAAACTCTGGCATGGGAGGCGAAGCAAGTGGCTCGGTAGGCTGCAGGGACAATGTGTCCCCTGGAAGCGGAGTAGGCATCAAGGTGGGCTCAGGCTCAAGAACAGGAGGGGAAAAGAGGGGTTCAGGATCGGGAGGAGCGGGAGCAGCAATGGGTTCCATCTCGACAGGAGTAGGACATGGCATGGACTCAGATACAATTGCAGAAGCCATGGATTCAATCAGATGTGGAGGAGCAATGGGTTCCATGATAGGAGCAGAAGCAACAATGGGCTGATTTATGGGAGGAGGAGGGGTAAAGAGGGGTTCAGGTTCAGGAGGAGCGGGAACAAAGATGGGTTCCATCTCAACAGGAGGAGGGCATGGTATGGGCTCAGATACAACTGCAGGAGCAATGGGTTCCATGATAGGAGAAGCAACAATGGGCTCATTTATGGGAGGAGGAGGAGGAGCAGGAGAGGGTTCGATTACAACGGGAGGAGGCGCAAGCACAGCGAGCTCTTCCACAGCAGCGGAAGCAGGGCAGGTTGCGGGAGCAGGAGGAGCTGCGAGCAATGCAGGCGAAGGTGAGGATGGGAACAACATGTCAACTATGGGGGCTGCTACCTGTTCTGCAGGAGGTTGAGGAGGAGGTGGTGGTGGCGGAGGTGCAACCACAGTCTCTTGGGCAGGTGGAGCTGGTGGAGGAGAAGCTGGAGGTGCAACAGGTTCTACAACAGGAGGGGGAGGAGGCAAGGAGGTGATCGGGTCAAAGGGGGGAGGCAATGGCTGCAGGAGGGGAGAGGGAGTCACTGTCTGCTGCAAGGGAGGTGGTGTAGGGGGAGCACGTTGTTGTTTTTTAGTAGGAGCTTCAGGTTCCATCATGCGGTTGAGGACACTCTGAGAAAGCTGCAGGAGAATGAAAGAAACGTTTTAGAGAAATAAACAGAGTATCAGGGAGTTCAAGCAACGTGCAACATTTTTGTCTGGCGAACTTGAGTAAGACCAATCCCATGTATGCAGATACCTGCAAATTACAGGCTCATATCATAGTAACCCTGATAAAACCACACCTTGTCTTTTTTGTTGTTGCTGTTTGTGCTAAGTTTAAACAAAGGAGATGTGGTATGTGGATGAGTGAGTTTCACAGGGCACACTTCTGTACCTGAACAAAGTCACTCCTCACGGAATAGAGCTACGGAAAACCAGACACCGTCTCAAAACATGGGAATAAACAAAGGCTTAAATTTCAATCTGTTTGCACAGATTTGCATGAACAGGATTACACCTCACCGGGAAGTTCTCCTCGCTCTGTTGGCTGGAGTATTGATAGACAGGAGTCCTGCCAAGAAAACTCCACTCTGATCAGCTAAAGCCTCTCAATCTATATTTAACATGAGCCGACACTGGCACGCAGGCACAGCCACAGCTCCCACGTTAGACTCACTGCATTTCAGTAACATCATCCACAAACCTTGTGACCACCTTTCAAACCAAACCTCATGTTCAGTTCAAATGCAATGGGTGCTGGATGAAACTGCAAACATATACCATCTGCCATGAAGCAATATCTTAAACACAATTAATATCCTCCATAATAAATTAAAAAGAGATGTTATCCTGGTAAAACTGAGGAAGGGGTGAGTGTCCAAACAGGAAGCTGTCATCCTGTCCAGGGAGACTTTCATTCATACTCAGGGGGACTGATAGGAGGACCACGAGGCTGGTGACGTCAGTGTCAACACTCCCCCCCCCCCCCCCAAAAAAATTGAAAACCCCCCCCCTCCAAAAAAAATTGAAAAGTTCAGTGTGTGTAAACTTTCTCTCTCTCACACTCACTTTCACTCTCTCACACAATTAGATGACGAAAGTAAACCTTGACTGTGTTAGCTTAGCCTGGTGTTGTAGCCTCCAGGTTCAATGAACAGGCTGCCTCCGTGTAGCCTAGCTAGTTTTACATTAACTCGTATTCTAGCATTCTGCTCAGCACAGCATTTTGGAGCCTGACTCATCCCACCGTGCCCCCAAAATCGAACTGTGGAGCGCCGGCTGTTTGCAGCACACATGTCTGTGTCCTGTCACTCACCCGTATGCCCTTCACCACCGTTATATTCTCGTTCTCGTCCGACTCAAACGACACACGGCGGGTGCTGTTGCTGGCTCCCATTGTCAGACCGCAGCTTGTCACACACCGACACCAATCTACATGAGATGGGAGACAAATACATCCAGGGAGGGTCACTCCACGTTTCGGGTAGCGATGGGAGTCAGGCAGCGTTGACAGGGGCCCACACGACCGAGCTTCAGTGTCGGCACTTCCGTAGCATGACGAAAATCAACAACGAGCCATCTCATTGGACAGAAGGGCCCCACGTCCCTACGTCAGTGATTTTCATTGGTCAACATTTGTGTGTTGGAGAGACGCAGTGTGACAGGTCTGCGGTCCCTGGTGTTTGACATTATGGATCAACAGGAGAACACGTGACCTTATACCTACAATACTTTGTGAAAATTAGATCTTAACCTTGTGTTGGTCCTTGAACTATTTGATCATTTGCAGTGAAATATATATTGCACAATAATTAGTGTTTCTGCATTTGCTAGTAGTTATTTCATTTTGCATACTGTTATCATGTCACTGTTGAAAATAGACTGATATATAATATGATGATAAAATGCACTTTCATAATATTTCTGAATCGCATGAGTCCACAGGGGTCAATTTACATGTTGAGCATTCATCTCCAGCATATTAACTGAAAATTAGATGAAAAAAGTTGCAGAGAGAATTCTGATTTCATCATAACTTTTCTTTTTTTTATTTTATAATACTTAATATAATACAATATCTATTTCAGAAACTCATACAGTGGCTGGGAATTTGATATGTCTCAAAGACAGAGGATATTATAAGGACTGACAGTTCATAAGAACCATCCTCTAAACTTGATATATTATAGGCAAAAAATAACCCAATAGTTTTTTTCTAATGCACTTTTCTGTTGATCTTTGTGTTTTTATGTCCTCTGCACTGTCTGAGTTTCGGATGCTGTGCATCCATAATTCAATAAAACCCTCTACACAACCCTCATTCGACAATATTATTGAGGAATGTCACATACACAGAGGACCCACATTCAAATCTTTTACACAATAAAAACATTGATTATATACACATTTTATTATCAAACTATGGCCTGCAAATATGTGCAAAATCAAACATGTAGCTGTATCCAGTGCAGAACTTTATAACTTTATTGTGTTTTGATGTATTCATGTTGGTGTATTCACTCATAACGATAAAATACACACAGTATTTTCTCGGATCCTGAGTTTGAAACAAGCTTCCTTTTCTTTTGTTCTCTGAGATGATCTGTACCCATTCAGACAAATCATGTTTTATCCCATTGTCATTGACAGACTCCCCCAAGGGGTTTGCCTTCACCTCTACTGTGAAAAGATTACGCAATAAAGCACTAGATTGTGCACCAACGCCCCGGGGGAAGTCTTTGAAAATGCCTCAGGCTGTATTGAATACACTGCTTATAGAACAGAGAGACTAATGAATGGCAAGAGGAGGGGTGCAGGGCACTGTCTGTTGTTTATGACAGCTTTATTAAAGCAAACAGGAGAAATATTAAACCTGACGTTGAAAGCAATTACGCTGCTGGGTGATCTGGTGATGGGAGTGAAGACTGCTGCAAACCAGTGTCCCCGTGCTTTTTTTCTCCGATGGTACTGCCACTTGTGATAATGTGAAGGTAATTTGCATCATCGCAGAGCATGATCTTATTTATATTTTTCTACACAATTAGCTGAATCTGTTGACAATTGCAGCTTTAGAAGTCCCTGTGGCACAAAAAGAAATTCAATTTTGTTTTCCTAGAAATCAGCTTCCTCAAAACAACTAGTAGATAACATCTCATCCTACAGGATGAGGTTGTCCAGTATGAGACATAAATGTGGTCAAATTGAACAATAATTTAACAGTAGATATGTTATGTCGCATGTTGTTTTGTCCACTCAAACTTTATTGATGTTCCTGTCTGGCTTGAAGTTTACTTTTGCCTTGTTCGTGATGACTCTATTAGACATCCATAAATCATCTACTTTCATTTCTGTAAAAGGAACAAGATGAAAATGGGAGTATAAATTGAGTCTGGAGCTGCGCTTTCCAAACGCAGGTGAGATGCACAAACAAGATCCAGTTATAGGTGAGGTAAATAACAGAATCAATACTCTGATGTTACCCTCGAAAACATTTCCACGGAAACAAGTAAAGTATTAGCTTTCATAATCACAAAGAGGACATGTTTTTATTGAAAAGGTGAAAGTGACAAAATCAAGTAAGAAACAGAAAAATAACAGATCTAACATCTGTTTTTACAACAATGATTAAAATAAGGATGAATATGTGGCTTATTATCCATGCAAATACATACATAGTACACAATCTTTTTATCTATCTGTTCTCTGACAGTAATTACTAAAGCTATTAGAATACACTCTCAGTGACTCGCTTAATTAATTACCACCTCAAAAAACATTCCTACAATGAAGACCATCGATCACTTAATGATCGAGAGAACCCTATCAGAGGGATAGCACCTGCTTAAAAGTTCACTTTTGCTGTTAGAGCTCCATATGAATTAATATCATCTGCTATTTCTTAACAAACACATACTGAGAAATTCTAATTATGTCCTAAAACTTTGTGCAACTTTAATTCCGTACAGTGGCTGCACCATAAATCAAAATGGTGCAAGTGTCAGAAATTTGAATTTCCTCGTTGACAACAAAGTAATTGAGATACAGTATCTGCATTTCAGATCTTAAGGCTCTCGAAAGTCTTGATTGCCCCGAAGCCACATACAGGTCAGTCAAAGCTATAGTTTAGTGTCCAAACACGCGTCAGCAAGAAGGAAATAACCTTGGTGCTGTGTGAAAGAATCACGGTAGATTAGTTGGACTGATGGGACACGGGCTGGAGGCTGCCGGGCGATAAGAACTTCAAAATTAAACTCGGGCCTGGAAATCTATAGGTGCCTTCAAAAGAAAAACTGGGGCTCCTGCATGACACAGGGATTGTTCCATTCCTTTTTTTATTTTTTTGGGGGGGAGAGACACAAAGATCACCCACAATGTTATCTCCCCGGTCCACCAGTGCATCAATCAGGGCCTGGGCTGCTGGGAATCGACCTCTTTTTGCTCCAGAATCAATGCCCTCGCTCATTCTCATCGGTACAGCAGAGATTGTCAGAGATACAGCACAGGAGAGCCCCACAAAATCCAACACTATATGTTCCAAATGGCGGAGGCTATTAACTCACTGACACACACTGTCTTTCTCTCCCTTCTCCTTTGCTCCACCTTGGATTTAACTGTCTCCGGACTGGAAGTGTTTCAGTCCTAGCCTCTTTTCTATTGTTATTTATCGTGTTGCATTAGAAATGGAATACCTGAAATGTCAAGATCGCACTGACGCATCATCAAAGCTCTTCTAAGAATCTCACCATAGAATCTCACCATATAAGACAGTGCTCCACACGCTTGAGGCAAACTATTCAGTATCCAGATGATACAGATTTCTCTTATAGAAGACAATCAGTGAGAAATAAAAATGTTTTGAAATTATTTATTCATATTTCAATATGCCTGTAATAAGAAATAGTCATTGTATGGTAGGCCAAAAGTGCAAATCACAAATAACAATATAAAATGACAATGACATTTATACTATCAACAGGAATGTGAAATGCTGAGAAAATGTATTCTGCAATTTCTGTTTCTTATTCTTGCTCTTATTCATCATTATGTTTTCTTATCTGCTTTTGGGTGTACTGTTTTTTATTTGCAATTGTATTTTGTGTTTGTCCTCCAGGGCCACCGTATCCAGCACTTACCAGACTTAGGATTCCATAATGTGCAAGTTTTTTTTCAATTAAATTGATATTTTCACATGGATCCAATGTCTCTAACATTACACTAACATCCATTATCTCTCATACCCTTCACCTCTGTGGCTGCATTACTGCCGCAGGGCGACGCTCCACTGCTTAGACTACAACTCCCAGAGTTCCGCGGTGCGTCCTCGCGCTGCTCACTTCCTGTTTGGGTGCCGCAGCTGGAGCAAAGATGGCAGCTGACACAGGGAGGTACAGGGGTGCTGTTAGCAAAAACAAAGACCCCTCCGGTCTCCTCATCTCTGTCATCAGGTGAGCTTTTCTTTCTTTGACTATGGTTAACATGTCTGCGGATTGCCCGACAGCCACTAAAGTGACGTCGCATTTGGACTCGGACGAAATTACAGCTAGCTCCTATGCTAAAAGTTAGCTTCACCCTTCCTGTCCTGGGGAGTATATGAAAGAAATGACAGTACGTTTAGTATTTGGGACCGTTATCACCTGGTTAATGATAGCAGCGGAAGAAAATTGTGAAACCTCACTTGTTCACGAAGTGTGTCCTATTTAATAGCTAGTTATTGGTCATTTAATGATGAACGCAGGGAGGTGTCGCTTAGCAACAGCTGCAGTCAAACTATTTTAATGTCGACTTGTGTTTGTTTTGAATCATCACCACTAACGCTGCTGTTTCATCCGTGTGTTAAGGCATGTTCATGTGGTCATCTGACCTACAATGGGTGATGCCTTCCAATGTGTACATCCTGACGTCATGCATATTTGGTTACTAGATTGAGTCCCACTTTTTTATTCTCATCCTCTTCTCCCCTGATGCAGGACCCTGTCCAGCAGTGACGATGTGGAGGACAGGGAGACGGAGAAGGGGCGTCTGGAAGAGGCGTTTGAAACCTGTGACAGGGATCTGGACGAGCTGATTGTTCAGCATTACGCAGAGCTCACCACTGCCATCAGAACCTACCAGAGCATCACAGAGCGCATCACCAGCTCCCGCAACAAGATCAAACAGGTAGAACGCAGTTTGGTTTCAAACAAGGACACTGGCTCAAATGAACCAGAAGGGTTGAACAAGTGTTGCTTCAAAGAAGTGTTTTTTTCGTTCAATTTTCATTTATCTCTTCATTCATTAAAAGTGTCTCTTTACCTATTGAGTTGTTCACTGAGATTGAAGGACGGACATTCTTTAAACAAATCCAGTTAATTAAAAAAGACAACTCCAGTTTTAAAAATGGCAAGCTGAAGAGCCCACAGGTTATTAGTGCTTTCTCTCAGAAGTTCAAAACTCTTTTAACAAAAGAGGGCTTGTTTGCCATTGTCTTCGCATGATGATGTAATTGCATATGTAATTGCATTCCCTGCAGGTGAAAGAGAACCTCCTCTCCTGTAAGATGCTTCTTCACTGCAAAAGGGACGAGCTGAGGAAGCTGTGGATTGAAGGCATTGAGCACAAGCATGTCCTCCAGCTGCTGGATGAAATTGAAAGCATCAAGCAGGTGCCTCAGCGCCTGGAGACTTACATGGCAAGCAAGCACTACCTTCATGCCACAGATATGCTGGTGAGTAGACTGATTACCAGAGGACTGTCTGTGCAGATGCATTCTGTGTTGATGTGTATATCACTCCAGAGAGGGAGACAGACAGAGTGGGAAATTTGTTTGGTTGGATGGTATGTGGGCTAAAGAAACTGAGGAAAGGAAAGTTATCTTGTTGCTGATGTTGTGGGAAAACATATTGACACTCCGCATATAAATGAGGCAAAAGCGATCGGGTGCTTCGGAGACCAAATCACACGGGTTTATGAAGTCCTGCTGCTGAGATTGATTTCTAGTTCGGTGCTTTTCATCCTTTTAAAGGACCCTCTTTGAGTCTCCAACAGTCCAGTGCGTGGAACTCTTTTTCTTCAAGCAAGCAGCATCTAAGGGCACTGCATGCGTGCACACCTCTCCTTTTGATGTGTGTTTTGCAGTACGCTCTGCAGGGAAGCTGGAGGACTAAATGACCAAACGCTCTAGTCTCTCTCTCTCTCTTTCTCTCCTTTCCTCTGCCACTCCTACACATCTTCTTCCAGATTTTGGTAATAATTACTTTGCTAGAATAGGGTTATCTGAGGGTGAGGGGAAAAAGAAGAGGGATGATGCTGTGTCCTAAAGAGCATGGAATTCATCTTTGTGGGCACTCAAATGAGTGGAACTTCATTCCACCTGTGCTCAGCTGAATCGGTGTGTTTTGAAAGTGTGTGGAAGGCTCAAAGTCAGTTGGATGCTCCGCCTCAGTGTCGAGGACGGAGGATTTTCATAGGTATGTTAAAAAGCAGACTTGAAAGCAATTTTTTGTGCACGCACTTATCAAAATGTGTTGGATGCATTCGTTCTACCTTTTACTTTGGTGACAAGCAGTTCATGAATAAATAATGTCGGAAGAGTCCAGTGTAAATAACCTATGCTTCTGCTTGAGCAGATAATACTATTAGTCTTTATAAAAGGCAAAATGACATCCTTGAAATAACATCATTTGTATATGTATGATTCCACCAACCATTACATATTGATTTCTAATACTTTATATATATAAAGTAATGGACACACCTTGTGAGCAAACATGAGAAATGGTGGTTCATACTTGAAGTCAAACAGTTCTCCCAGGGCTGAGCAGAACACTGAAAATCATTGTCAGAGAATTTGGTTTAATTTTAAGTAAATCATTAACATTCATTAACATGTAATGTGATTTCCTTCATTATTTTTTTTAACAGGCATCGCAAAGATGCATTTCTTTACTTCTCCGATAATATATAGTGCTGCCTCTCCCTCTGGTAACATCATTCTCCCTGCGTCACTCCTCATAGAATCACTGATGTGTTCATTCCCATCACACTGTCACTCATTGTAGCACTCAGCTGTGAGATTTCCATTTTTCTGTCGCTTGCTCTCCATAACATTTTCTGGGCTTGTGTTTATTTGAGGCTTATCTTTAACGGTCCCTACAGACTGAGACTTCAGCTGTCTCGTGAGGGTATTGAAGTGTATTGTATGCAGACTGTTTGATGTTAACAACTAAATGCAATGCATGCACCATCCATCTGTGCTGCAGTGGTGGTAGACAATTGAACTAAGCAGTATAGTGGTATTTATGTGTGTGGGAAAATAACATTAACTAAGAGGAGTGGCTGCTGTGGCAACAATTGAATTCAGTGTGGCATCAAATGCTGCATTGGTCACATCTTTGAATCTCTCTCACAGTGTGAGGTGGGACCATCGTTTAAGCCCCCAAAATATCTTCAGATTTATTTCTCATTGGTCATCTTTCAGCTGGGACACAATCACAAAGTCTATGCTCACAGAGCAGCGGGTGCAGAAGTAAGACTATGATCTCTGCTATTGAATGGCAGTTTTAAAACCCATGGGGTTGGTTAAAAATAAGACCGACTTTGGTCCCTGAAACCACTCCTGTCCTCATCGCCCGCTTTGTCCTTATCTCTATTTCTCCCATGCAACTCCAAAGCAAACTCAGCAAAGGCTTTATATACCTCATTACACCGACAATCCTGGCCCCCTAATGATGTTAACCAGCCTTCCTCTGTCATCCAGGCAAATGGTAATGAGATAAGCCCCCCTGCCCCCCCAAACACACACACACACAGACATGTGTTAAATGATTTACAGTCACACAATCACACACATATAATCGTAGACCCACACACCCGAATACGCAAATCCTCACAGGCATGCCAAGTTATTCGATTAAGCCAAGGGGGGTGATCACGCAGCGCATTAGCTCATCTTGTCACTAATGTGACTCTCCTTTGCATCAACACACACTTGACCCATGCCCCCCAACCCCTCCCTCAAGTACCCATTTCCCCCCACTGGCCATTTCCCCCCCGTTAGCCCTGGACGGTCGTTCAAATACCCTGCGCAGCGCTATCATCTGGCCATTAGCGCTCTTGAAATACACCCAGAAAAACACATTCAAACACATAAATATACACATGCAGACAGGCGCTTTTTATTTAATGGCGTGAGGATTTATTAATTGCAAACAATCTGCAGCCGCTGCTACTCCTGCTAATGAAACCGGAGAAAGAAGGGAGAGGAGCGAGGCACTGGGTGAATTTGGAGAAAAACATTAAAGAGCAGGAGTCAGGAGTGCATGGACAGACTTTAGAGCAGTTTTTAGTGGGATTTTCATGTTTATTTGTAGGTTGAATGAAGATGAAATAATATGATTCAATAAATTAAATTAGATGGAAAAATTGTCTTTACGTTGTCAGTGGTATGTGTAATTAATTGCATAATATCCTTTACAGGTGACAGCCGTGGAGTCCTTGGAGGGCCCCTTGCTGCAGGTGGAGGGGCTCGGAGATCTGCGGCTGGAGCTCCACAGCAAGAAACTCAACATTCATCTTGTGCTCATCGATGAGCTGCACCGACACCTCTACATCAAGTCCACAAGTCGCCTGGGACACAAGAACAAGGACAAAAATCGCCCTCCAGGGTAAGAACAATTCTTATATAATCTAGTAATCAAATACATTTCTGTTCACAATATCATCAAACTCTGTTTGTTTTTTCTTGATTTGACATGATGTTTTTGTTATCATTGGTAGACCGCATACAACAGTAAAACATTGATACAGAAAGTGCAGTTGAAAAAAGTCATAGCTTGTTATAAAAAATATATATTTTAGTCAGTAAGTTTGTTTGTGTGTCTGAAGAGTAAAAATAGTGTTATTGTTTGCTATTATGAAGTTAACAGAAATGCAGCCTTCAAAGACTGTATAGATGTGCCTTCATTATAAGTTATTCCACTGCCGGGACAACTGAGTGCAACCAAGCCAATTACTGACAAAAACAATTAGACCCTGTCTCACTCCTTGCTCGACTTCTTCATGTCTGGACTCTGTGCTGTGAGGTTGCAAAGAAACAGATCAAAACAGCCTAAATCGCTTGCTGTAAAGACACAAACAAATTCGCTCACAAGGAATAAGGAGTGTGCACTTGGAGTCATGATGGGTGTTACAATAAGAAAATCTGACAAATCAAACCAGACACATTGTGATAATGTTTTGTTTTGTTGTCTTTTAGGGAACAAACTGTTGTTAGAAATCTAGGAGACAATTTTTGCTTCCAATAACTTGCGGTAAATAAATCAAACAACAGAATGTAGCGTCCTCAGTTTTGCAGCCGCTAGCAGAATAACTTCCTCCGTGACGCAAAAGCCAGTTGCTTAGTTACATGAAGCGGCTGTGTAACTTATTGGGTGTAATGTGGCACAGTGGATTTAAACACACTGTTGATGCTTTTGTGGTCTTTGTAAAACGTTCAGCTTAAGTGTTGTTTTCACTTGTACCGATGCGTTTGTTTGTGAGTGTGTGGTGCAGTAATTATGGTGGCGGTGGGCTGGTGAGGTATGATTTATTACTGAGGGTCAGCCAGTGACAGGTCCTGGCCTCCCTGTATTGGGTCGCCTCTAACAACAAGCCAGCCTCCATACACCCCACTCACTTAGCAGGCACACTGTGTTTAGAGCGCCTAACTTAAAGGACCTGGATCATTTCCACCTCGAGTTTAAGGCTTGATAAATGGCTCATTGGAAAGCAGCACCAATCCCACCCAGAAATGCAAGGATTTTATTTTTTTATTTTTTATAACAGTAGATTGTTTTTGTAAGAGAAGGGCACGGAATGTTTCTGTATGTAAAATAGAGCTATTACTCCAGCGATCTTGAGACAATTTCCTTCCAATTCATGATTCATACGAGACACGAAACATAATAAGCAATAAGTTGACTTATTTTGTTTTGATAACCTCTAGATTTTATTTTCCCTCCCAGGTCTGCTGCCAAAGACACTTCTCCCATGCCTGTGTTGGATGTCAGCAGCCTGTCCACCCCCCGCAAGCTTTTGGATTCATCACAGTTCAGCACACCTGGATCCAGCAGTGGTACAGACTTTCAATCATTTTAGATGTGAGAAACCATAATGGTGCTGGCATTGCAGTTAACAGTTAACCATTTTCAGACCCCATCTCTAGAGAATGTACGTACAATAGGGTCCAGATTTTGCATTGAGGTGAGGCAGGGGGAGGGGCTTCTACACGTATGGCATCACCTATTCCTCCCTGAGATATTTTGTGTCCTATGCCAGAAAAGTTTAGAACAGATTTGTTGTGTTGCTTTAAATCCTGCACAGGATCTTCCATGGGGCCGTCGGTACATCGCACAGAGTTTTCACTGGAGCACAGCCGCTGATGATAATGATGGAAAACCTGAAACAAAAACAAGGGGAATTTTTCATGAAAGCCAGATGTGTCCTCTCCATTAAAACGCCATACATTAGATAATGAGAGAGATAAAGTTAGCAATGTTTTTTTTTTTTTCGTTCAGCTGATATTCTTGGTGATAATGAAGTCATTAGCATCACTTTGTCTTACACCACCCATTTGCATGTCATTATGGGTGTGTAGTCCCTACACACACACACACACACACACACACACCATTACTTGTTTCACACACTTAACTGACAACACCCCACTGATGCCTCATTGCACGTATACACACATCCAACTTCACACACAGGCATGTACAACCCAGATTACATCGCAGTATATGTCACAACATCTTCAACAATGATCATAGTATACGTCTCCCTCACTGAAATTATAATCACCCCCACCCCAGCTGTACCATTAGTCACCCAGCATCTCTGTCATCCCAGCAGGCAAAAAGCATTCATTACGCTCAAACCAGTAACCAGCGCTTCTAACAGAGGCTGACAATGCAGGCTGTAATTTTACTCGGCAAAGTATGAATTCTCACTTGGCCGTATAGCATCGGTGACGTTTTCCCGCCAGGCACAGAGCGAGGCAAACAAGCAGATAATGAAAAAAGTTAATCCTGCAATAACTTGGTGTTCCCGTACTGTTTCTGTATCTTTACCCTGGCAATTTTTTTATAACCCACCCACTCTTGGCATTAAAAATTAGTGACTCACTGTTTTGTTTTTAGCTCACTGGATACCAGGCAATCATACTGTACATACCACACGACATTTTGACTTATTAACCTAGTGTGCTGAAAGGTAGAATGTGGCCTTTCAGTCCTTTAATCATATTGTTGTGTTTCTACCTCTACATCTTTAGCTCTTTCATTGTTTCACTTATGTGCCTTTAACTTCACTCTTTGTTTACCCGACTGCCACAACCCCGAGCACAATAATGCTTAATAAGTAACCATTCAACTCGCCCACCATGCCGTCCTTAAAGTTCAAGCTAAACCACATTTTTACCCACATTACGTGGAGAAAACTGTGGCAATTAGCCACCACCGGGCGGTAAGTGCCAATATACCGCCACACTAACAACCGTGGTCACGACACAGCAGCCAGCTTCCATCAGTGGCCTAGCTTTGCAATTTTGTTTAATAGCATTTGAGCACCTCATTTGTAGCTAGTAATTGTCATAATTATTACACAAACAGTATAGTTGGGATGGGGAAAAGAGGAAGTGCGCCCAAAGTCCATTAACTTGCCATAAACATTAACTCTCTTAACGTGCTTTGATGGGGAATTGGGAGGCCCCATCTAATGGAAATTAGAGCATCACTCCATGCTGCCACTCTCAATTTAGCTACTAATGTGGCTAAGTCATATGGCGAGGGCATGAGGTGGGGGCGGAGTGTGTGTGTGTGTAGGGGGGTGATGATAGGATAGGTGCAAGTGTGTGTAAAGAAAGAAGCATTTATTTATTAAGCTGGCGGGTTTTATATAGTGTGTGTAGCTGTTCTGTTCTGCGTATCTGCGTTTATATCCTGTGTTTAGTCTTCTGGATTTGTTTTTCTTCCTTAGTGCGTGAGGATGGGCGAGAGTTGAGCCAAGCTGACCCCCCTGAAGTGGACCCAGAGGAGAACAGTGCTGAGTTCATGGGAATCCTCATCAAGGTACATGGATGTACATTATAACTTTATTGAAACCTCAGTGATCTATGCTGTAAACTTGATAATATTTGTGATGTGTGTGTCATTTCGCCTTCAGGCTCTGGCCAAGTTGAAGAAAATCCCTGAGACCATCAAAGCCATAATGGAGCGCCTGGAACCTGAGCTGAAGCAGATCGTCAAGCGGTCAACCACTCAGATCGCTGACCATGCTTATCAGAGGGGAGAAACCCTGGCCCAGGAGTGCCAGCCGAGGTAAGGCACTGAGATACTCTATTAAAGTATCACGGCTTCCTGAGAGTGGAGAACGATCCCCTCAAGAGTAAGTTGCCAAAGCTCAGTAAAATAAATGGAGGAAACCAAATAGTAAATGAATAGTAAATGAGGAGAGAAATGAAAAGGGAGGAGGGGGGGGGGGTGCAGTAAATGGATCGCCTGAAGAGGAAACAATAAGCAATTCTGTGGAAAAAATGAAAACCATCTTTTTTGAAATGATAATATTTGCCTGACAGAAGATAATAAGAAGCACGAGTAATGTTTCCAAAAATGATCAGTGTAAACAGCAGTATGCAGCTACTGCTGTTTACACTGATAAAAGCTGTCATTTGTAATCCCTGCAGTGTTATATCTATGCAAAGGAGTTTTATTAAAGCAGCATGTGTGCTTGCTTGTTCTTCTTTAGTTGTAGCATTCCCATTCGAACCAGTTTCTCAAAGGGGTTATGGAAAAGTTGGCCACTCCCCTTAAATATCATGTATCGCTAAACCACACGCTGACAGTTGTAAATCTTTACTGCGGGGTAGGATGAACAAAAGGTTTTCCATCTTTCTTCGGCACTGGATTAGATCTGGATTAGATTAGTCTTTAGTCGCTGTTAGTGTTCCATGCAGTTGGTGTTCTGAATTAGGGAGTGACAGCGAAGGCAGCAGAGAGCATGTTTTGAATGCGTTCCCAGGGTGTTGGTAGTCAGAGAGTCAACCAGGTGTGAAACACAGTCAAGACTAAGGCTGGAGACGCACCTGCCTCAGACCATGAAAACAGATGCTCTGCTGCTTTAAGCCTCACACAAGTCATGGTTAAACACACCCATACATACACAAACAATTTCACACCTGCCCTAGCAGACCGCTAACATTTTAAAAGCGCTCACGTCGACTGCTGCAGACACACACGGCACAGAGCACAGACTTGGGAAGCACAGGTCTCAGTCCAGTGATCCTGAACCATTTAAGAGGAACGTCTTGTTTTCTGTCAGGGATGTTCTCTCTGGCCTCGTCGCGCCTTCCCCTCTCCTGTTGCCTGCTGAATCTCATCTGACCCCAGCGTAATAGGCCACCACATAGCTCATTCCCAGCACCGCTCCTAGCAGATTGTTTTAAGTTTGCCTGCGTGTGTGTGTGAGCGCTTTACTGCCGGGGCATGCTGAATTGCATTTGGACAAACACTTAGATGTGTGTGTGTGTGTGTGTGTGTTTGCATTTGGATATATACACACCTAGTTCTGCCTATGTTCACTTCAATTTAAAGTCAAGGCTTGTTGCTATGGAAACCCCAACCAGTGTACCACTTGTAGGGAACAATGTATTGCATTATTGCACAGTATATTTTATAGCTCTGCAGGCAACACTTAAGCACTTTACAGCGCATGCAGTGGCCTGGTTAGCTCCTGCAGCTTTATGTTCTCATTCACCTCATCTGTGATCAGCCACATTGAAGCACCTCTTCAGTTCCACCTCCTGTCTCTAGATCTTTCATGATCTTTCCGCACAGGTTCCCACTGCACGCCGCAAAGTTATTAGCATGCGCCACTGATCTGTGAGCACTTCCTTTTAATTTACATCAAATCGGACTTGTTGAACTCCTATTCCTTTTCCCCTTTTTTGCATTTCAAAAACAGATCCTAGTTCTTCTGTTCTTATACATATATAGGAGCTTCTGAGTCATACTTTAAATCTCTCAGACAGAAAGCAAGAGCTGATTTAGAAGTGGAGAGATGCTTGAATGACCAAAGGACATTAGAATAAAAAGGAATGTGTTATAAATCCAATTTAAACAACGAGAAAAACCTCATTGATCTGAAGAGTGATTGCTTGTCCTTTGTCCTGTTTTTTCTGTGTTCCGTTGGGCAGTCAATGCAAAAGTCTGAGGAGCAAGTCTTTGTGAATGTGTTCCCACTCAGCCTGTGTGTAACAGCAGGATGACCTTGCTCATTTAATACTTCAATGCTGTACTTTAAGCACTCTGTAGAGCCCCATTTATACAAATTTAATCTGTGACTGACTTAATGAAAATGGGGGCACTGTCCTCGTCCTCCCAAAATGAAACACACAGGTGTTTTTCAGGGGTTTGCTCTGTACGTCGGTGTTTGCTCCCCGCTGTCTCTGCCGGCTCTTCATCAGCCGCGAGTCTGCTTCGATCCTGAGGGGAAATGAGAAGTGAGGTCTTAAAGAACAGACAGTATGGATTAGGAAGGCTTCCGCTGGGAGTGCAGTGAGACTGTGAGAGGGAGGAGATGTGGTGCATTTGCAGACTGAACAACAGAAGAGGCGGCCAGAGCTGTGAAATTCACGTGGAGCGATCGTATGTCCATTTCTGAAGGCTTCCGTTCACTGTGCTACCTTTCCCTTGTCAGTCTATGTTTACACATGAGGTAGGGGGAGGGAGATATTCCTTCACTCGCCACCGCTCACAGCTCCTCGCTTCGTCACATGAGCATCTCCCATTCACCGAGTTGTAACTCATAGTGATTTGTGCCGGCTTTACTCTCCATTAATAACATTTACATGCTGCTGCTGGTGCTGCTGGTGAAGTGACAGACAGCCAACCAAAATGCCCCCCTCATGAAACATCCATCCACCACATTATCCGTATGCCTTCCCCGGGAAACGTTGGCGCCTTCCCAAAACTTTCAGCTTGCCTACTTTTCTTGAAATATTCAAATTGCTGGCAATTTGTATTGACTTGGCATTAATGAGGTTTTGGCTCGGGTGCTTTTGAGTGTACATAATAGAGGCTTTGTTTTAGGCAGTCAAAGCTTCTCTGCTTTTTTTTGAGTAATAATGTAATAATTAGGCAGCAAACTCATTTTTTATATTCATTGAGGAGGTTGTGTTTTCACCCCTCTCCATTGTCTTGTTAGTCTATAAGTACTATTACAAAAAATACTGAAAATATGGAGGTACACCAAGAAAGAACCGATAAGATTTTTGGGGTAATCCAGGATCCTATATATTTAATAACACTGTGACATGAGGTGTGTTTTTTTAATTTCACATTCTCACCCATTCCCCGCTGAATAATGCATGGATCTTGATAAAAAATAAATAACACTGTGCCATATTTAGGGGACTGACAGCTATGAGCGTTTGCAATTTGATGCAAAGAAGATTTATTGGATTTAAGTGTGCTTTCATTGGGGGTACAGGCTTTTTATAGCTGCTGTGCGGTAGTACATTTAGGCAAGGATTGGGACAAAGGGGCGGATCCAGGAATTTATTATCAATATCTGCGAGATAGAGGCGTGAGGTGAAGGTATGGGCACTTCTGAACGTTTTTTAGTTCTAATTAAATCTGCAGAAAAACTGATTATGAAGGTGAAGGAATGATCCAGTTAGATCTAAATAAGTGGAGCTCTGATCCAGTCTCCAGGTGGCATTGTCATTTTTACAAGACAGATTGCATCCAAAGGTTTGCACAAATTACAGTTTATGTTTTTCAATCACATGACGTTTCGGTTCCCCAGGAGGGTCCATTATCAAATAACCAATATTTTCATGAACTATTAATCTTGTCCTCTATAAAATTAAAAACAAGGTTTCACTTGCTGCCAATTAATTACAACCCGACAGAAATGTCAGACGAGTGCACTAAAAGAGTGTCAGTGAGTGTGACTGAATTTATATTAACTCTTAATATCTCCACTAAAATAAAGTGGGCTCTCATTGGCATGGGTGCACTGGGTTCCCATTCAGACTCGGCTAATATAACCTGTGTTCCCTCTTTACTTTGAAAGCTTTGTCCTTGTGTGGAAAGCGGCTATGTCAGAGTCGGTATGAAAGCATAGGTGCAGATGAGGCAACGATGAGTTTCCAATCCACAGCGCAGCACTCAGATCTAGTGGAAGGTTAGCTTGGTTTTGGCTGCGCTCTTTTCTTCAGCCACAGCCATTTACAGCTAATGATTTGGGCCACCACACTGCTTTTACATTAGCCAGACCAGGTGATGGGTTTTATAACTGCAGGTGAAATATTGGTCAAAGGTTCCTTCTGTTGCCTTTTCTCACGAATGGCTTTTAATGTCGCCAGTAATGTCGTCACATATTGAGTGCAGCACATTGCACCTTTGAATGAACTTATCACATTTATTTCATTGGATTATCAATGGCCTCAGTATTTCTCAGCTGCTTTATCGGCTACCGTGAGTGAGGAGGTGACGCCAACCTGGAGAACGTGGCCATTAACAGTCAGTAGTAGCAGTGCTGTGTAGACCTTCATTGTCATTCTTGGCGATATGAAAGAAATAAAGTTAATTGGTGTGCTGGCAGGCAGCAGCGGTATAGCACCTCGCGCAAAGACTAATTTCCCCTTCCTTCTTATATTCAAATGGAAGCAGAATTCTGTGGAGGATCAAGGCCAGTTTATTTTCTTTATTAATGAAGTGTTGAGTGAATTCACTGCTGCTCATGTTTTCTCAGAGCTCAGAGAAAGGAAAGACCATTTAAAATTGCTTACAATAAATGTTGAATTTCAATCCTTTTATGTTGCAAAAGTGAAAAAAAAAAAGCTTATTTCTTTTAAATATTACCCAGACACATGTCTCATAACTTCTCTCCATCCCCTCTCTTCTCCGAGTCTGTCCCACACTCGCTCCTGCTCTGGTTCTGCTCTCTCTGCCTCCCTCTGCAGGCTGCTGCTGGAGCTGCTGGAGCTCTTGTTCGATAAGTTCAAGGCAGTGGCTCAGGCCCACAGCGTTGTGCTGACCCACCTGCAGCAGATCGCGGTGCAGTGCCCGGGCAGGGCCCAGGAAGAGGGGATCAAGCTGTATGAGCAGGCGGACGTCTCTGCCAAGATCCAGATGGTGCTGCAGGTCAGTATTAAACAACAGTGATGAGGAAATCATCCCCTGTCTATTTTTATACAGTGCATATACGTAGCATTTGAATACAAATGAAACTGTTAACATCAAATATTTGACATTTGTGTGACATAATAAGATGCAATGCAGGGTTTGCCACATTATTGTCTTCTTCTAGTGTCCAATTTAGCATCGCTCGGTTTGCTGAGACCGGTAACCAGTTTGTTTTCATGTTGAACTCTGGGTTGTTTGTGTTGCCCACCCTAACAGGCATGCCCCCAGGCGTTTGTTTTTCATTCCCCGCCATGGATATTTGCTCATCCTTGATTCCTCCGGTTTCTTAAAACATTGATTTAGTTGGTCTTCTCTTACAGTAAATTAATCAGCGGAGGAGCCGGCTGCGGCGTGATGGATGGCATTCAATCTGTCAGTGAGAAGCAGTGAGGGAAGGAGACAGGCGCGGCTTGATTGCTCAGATTAATTTTCGGGTTCTTTAATTGATGCGTATTTTTGCTGGGTTCCCGCTCCCTGCTCCTGTGTGATTGGCTGAGGGGCTGAGCAGCTGTTGGATTGACCTATGGTGCATCTGGGAGGCACATCTGCGGCAGTCGTTGCTGTCAAAGCCATCGCTGGGGGGTGTCTGCCTCCCTCTGTGTGTTGATAACGAAGAAAAGTGCACTAGTCCCTAGTGCTCCTTCACTGGAAGGCGTGGAATTTCAACATAGGACATTTTTCTGAAGCATGCCTCACATGCACAAAGTTGTCTGACAGCTGAATTTTCTGAAAGAGGATGAGAACCACCTCCTTTAATTTTATGCTTTTCTATACGACTTGGATGCTAGTGAGGAACTCGACCTTAAACTCTGTGTTTGAGTGCATGGTTGTGTGTTCCTGACTGTGCACAGGCATGATGCTGTGATATCTCTGTTCCAGCAGTGTGGTTACATGGAGACCATCGCCACCACCCAGTTACCGGGGACTCACTGCACCCCCCCACCCCCCACCCCCGTCCCTGCGATGTGAGATAATGTAATCTCTTGATTAGAATACTCATTACGTGAAATGAGGTTTTCTGATTCACTCGCTGGTGTTATTATTTCCTGACCGATTGTATCAATATGAAGGCCCCCTCGTCCACTTCCCCCTCCCCTTGGCCATTTCTCTCATGTCTTGCTTGTTGCTTCCATTTCCTCTCCTCCCTCTTTTCTTCCTTCCTCAGCATCATTCCTTCTGCCTCTGTATCACACTCCCTCAGTTTCCTAATACCCCGTGCATATTCCTCTTGCTCCTTGTAATTTCCTTCTTGATCTCATTATCTTATTTTTTATTTTTTTTCCTCTCACAACTCCCACACTCACTTCCCCCCCTTCGTTTAGCCCACTCTGTCTCAGAGAGTCACATATCGGCAATGAGAGAAATTACTGCTCCCTCAGTGGCTGTGTTAAATATTACCGGATACTGAAACACTTCTTATCTTGCGTCTAAATGCCCTCAGAGGGGCTGGAACATGCTCGATAATGGTTGGAATTTGGTTGTGATCTTTGTTAATCTTGCGTCTTGTTTCTTTCTTGCCTTCAAGTCACACATTCTGAAATTGGTACGGAGGCTAAATTAATTGCTGACCATAAGTTCAGGCATCAAAGAAATCTTGTTGATTCAGTCTTAAAAGAAGTAAGGAGTTTTTAATACCGATTCCTTGAAAGCTGGTAAATCGGGGTCTTGCCTTTATTTATGTGTGATGTTGAGAAGGCTAATTGAACCAAACAACGACTGCATACTGTAGTGTTGCCTCTGATTCTGGGATGTTTGTTGTCCATGTATATATTCATCCCTTATGTCTGCCTGCAGTGAGGTGGACTACTGGCACAACATTCCCGCTTGAACTGGTGGCATGAAAGAGACTTTAGCTATTGCACTTAACATCTCTGACGTGTGCCGAAACCTCGTGTTGTTTATTTCCTCACTTTGAGAGGTGGAGAGACCAGGTTGACCTTTTCACATGACAGACCAGCAGACAGATGTGAGAGCCGACAGAAACATGGGGTGCGCCGGGTTACAGGCCTCGGCTGAGAAGCGCTCCTCATCAATATGTGGCTCGGTTCCAATTGGCTGAGAATGCTGAAGGAAAACAAGCTTTTAAAAGTCTGGATATGTGGAGTGGTTCTAATCCCAGTTCAGACATGCTGCAGTTTCTCCTCCGTATTGTTTATTTCAGTGAAGCAGTATTGATTGGAAGCTTAAAAGACTGGATGGTAATCAGTGGTATTGATGCTGCAAGGAGTGTTTCAATGCCACTTCACAATTTCTTCACTTGCTTTCTGCAGAATGTGTGCGTATTGATTATTCACAGCCTTATTGAATTTACATTTCACCACCACCTGACTTCAACACTACGCGTGACAGTGTTTCTGCACCGTCAGAAACTCGTGTATTCTTCAAAACAATCTGTTCCTTCTGAGAAACAGCCGACCGGAACTTTGTTTGTATTCAGAAAATGCCATATCGTTTCATCACTGTCAGCCCGGCAACTTTAATGCGATGTTGTCGGATTTCAAACATGAAGTCCAAACAGCGCCACACACCAAGTGAGAAAATCCACAAGTTACCTTTTGAATTATTAAAGCAGCTGAAGTCACAACACGCCATCAGGTAATTGGGTAACATAGTTCATCACAGATCACAGTTCACAAGCCTCCCCATGCATTCTTCATTAAGACCACCTAGTGGGAGTGTTATTTCGTGCCGGCACCGAGTGTCTCTGGCTACTGACGGCCGACACCTCCTGACCTTGTCGGCTGTTCAGTTTGAGGCGCGTGAGTTTATTAATTAGCTCGCCATTCGCGCATTCTGCGAGGATTCGTGGCTGGGTGACTGGCTCGCCTCGCCCGTTGTCTGCTGCGAGTGTGACCGGAGTGCAAATCGCGCTTTTAATGAGTGGCTTCCTCTCCGCAGACAAGGAACTCTGAGGCTGCATTCGAACATTATTGACTGATGTTCGCTGTCTCTGTGCTGTCTTTAAGAACCGATTCCCAGATCACAGATACTTGACCAGAGAAATCAAACTTGTTCGCGTTCCTCTGTATCTACAGATTTAAACTGAGTAACGGGAGCTGAGCTGTTTTGATGTCGGCTCCACATAAAGAGCTTGATTTTAAAAACAAACCCCTCGCTTGTCTTAATTTGTCCCCGCTTCGGAGTAAACTTTGAAGCCCCAAGTGCAAAGTGAACCTGTGATTTTCCTGAGCATTGGTCTTAGATTGTAACACATTGCTTCTGTCCATTTCATTCATCTGACATTTCTTTTCCTGTATTTATGATCTCCCCCTCTTTATCGATTCAGACAACGCAGAGACGAGACCCAGTATCTTAGCGTCTAAACCTGCTTCATATTTAATCATTTCACTGCTGCGGATGTACCAAGACGAATGGAGTATTACGTTCGTGCTAGAGATATTTAAACACACAAGGGGCTTAAATATTCACAGCCCTCTCTCAGCGCATCAACAGAGTGAGAAGGAGGTGAATTGAACTGCCAGCGAGTAGCCAGAAGACAATGATCTCTTTTAATTAGATATGAGGCGCAGACATCACTGCGTTGCTCTCGCCGCAACATTTTAATCAATGTGTCAGATTTATTCTGCCGTCCGGAGTGTTGTTATATTTACATATCGTCCGCCGTCTCCATGGCATTGCAAAGTCTCATCCCTGTCAGTGTCAACCCCCCCCCCCCCCCCCCCCCCCCCCCCCCCGCCCCCTCACAGCTACTACATCAACATCAGCAGAGACCTAATCAAACGCTGACGCGTGTTTTCGCAGTAATTTCCTTGACTGTTGTTGATACATTTTATGACTTGATGTCGCAAGAAAGGACTCAACATTTTGTCCTGTGCTGTAAACACTATAGAGGGAGAATTTTCCGAGCTCTGTGATGAATGGTTTTCTCATCGGTTACAGGCTGCTGCAGTGGTGGCAAATAGAACAAGCCCCAGGGATTCGTATGTAACCGAATAACATGCTCCACTAATGCCAAAATAAAAGGAGTTCAGTTGGTTAGGATCACACATAGCAGCATGAGTAAATAACACAAGTTCACCCATATTGCAAACCAATTTTGAAATATGCATTTAATCAGTTTTGTCTTTCTTTTCTGTTGTTCAGTTAAATATATTCAGTAATTATTGCCCTTGCTGCTTTCACACAATCAAAAAAATGAAACCGAGAAGCGTGAATTTGTAAAGGACTGTATCCATAGTAACACCATTCCATTATTCCTCCTCTCATTGTTTTTTGAATCACAAAGTACACATATCAATGTCAGGGACACAGCAAGGACACCCGGGGGATAGAATTGGATTTGAGTGAACGCACAGGCACATCTCCTTTTCCTCCGACAACACGATAGCCTTCAAAAGATTGACTTGATGTGGCCCACTCCAGGTGGGATCCCCCGCTGGTTCGCACTAGTTCACTGCTGCGGGAGTAGCTGTGGCTGAAGCTCTGTCCAAACTTGTGAAGGTTATTGAAATCTCTGGAACACAATCAATACGGGGTGTTTACAGAAACCGCTCTTCGACAGGCCAAGGACACTTTGGGCTTCAACTTCAAACCAGCAGAGAGGGATATCACTCAACGTGTGTTGTGACAGGCCACCAGCCGAGGGACTTGGTGGGAAAACAGCCCATTTCAATGAGGCCTCGTAAAAGGAACAAAGCGCTAAGAATGCCCTCTCGGCTGCTTCCACGATGGCTGAGTAAGAAGGAGAATGGGAGCAAAGGGAAGAGAAAACAAAGTGATGTTCATTTCTCAATTTTAGTCGATTGCATGCTCCCCGATTTTTACCCAACCACAAGTGCTCACCTGCAGAACTTTGAGTGACGCTCTCCTAATTGTTCTGATTTGTCAGTAATGGACAGAATGGAGGATGAGCACACGCTTTCTGGAGGCACAAAGGGTGACGCCGGGACATTTTGCGAGGGAGAAATAAACGGGAGTGCCGGTAATGAATTACGGAGGCACAGTTCCATGAAGCTTTTCCCCACTTCTTAATAGAACTTTGCACTCAGCCCAGCGGACTGATTTAAGTTCTGGGTGAGACCCGAGCCACTCGAGTGCAGAACAAGCTCAGTCGCTTGATAGAATTACGCCGAACAGTTCTGGCGGAAATGATTGTCTTTGTCAGGAGAGCCCTTGAGAGAGATGTGTTTTGCATGTGTGCCCGCTCGCACGCACAAACAGACAAACAGAAAAGAACGTGCACGCACGCAGGAGTTGATTTGAACTCTTGAGCTCGGTCTTATTATCCGGTGTGAAGAGCCATTTGCCAGCTGTCACATTTCTTCATGTTACGTCCCTTTTCCTGCCCCTGTTTCACAGATTCCCTCATGAATATTGATTTCCAGTCACCCGCTGCCCGTTTCTCCATCAAGCCGCTGAAACCCGTGAGTGGAAGTTACAGCGGAACGAAGACACTGTTTTCGGTGAATTAGTCCAGATCCGTCCGCGCTGAAGAAGGTGCTGAGACGAGGCTTTGATGTTTAAACACCGTAGTTTCAACCTGAACCCTTCGAGAATGATAAGTGGAAAGAGATGAGTTTGTTTCCATCTGGTGCTGCCTGTTGCCAATTTTAAAGACACAGAGAGAGAGAGAGAGAGAGAGAGAGAGGGAGAGAGCGTGTTCATATTATATTTGCCTGATTTATCCCATTTCATGTCCACTGATAGCAGAGCCAGTTACATCAGATGCTGTGAATGCTCCAGGATTGAACTAAATTTAGACCTGGCTCCCATTTGGAATCCAATCCACAATTAGTAACGATAACCCAGTGAATATGTTTATTTTGGATCTTTCTGTCACTCTCTGTTTTGGCAAACTTGCTGCTGTTTATCATTTCACATTGGGAGACCATTTACACTAAAGTCGACGTCAGTTCCATTAAAGACTCTCTAAACCTTTATACAAGTCACGAACAACCTGTCAATAGCACAGATTTTTCAAGGACTCTGGGCCTAAGTTGAGGAACTAGGCGTCTGTCGAATATGTTAATCAGTGATATCTGTGTCTGGACCTTGTGAGGGTGCTGCTCCTTCAGTTCTTTCATGGCGCTTTACCACATTTGTCGTATCACCCCAGAAAGCGTCGACCGGCGTCCCGGCAAATTGTACAGATAACTCTGCTTTGAGAAAGATCAAACTAAAAAACGGCCGTGCCGATGTCAGCAGTGCGGCGGGTTCCTCAACCGCCATGTTTCTAAATCACGTTGGATTCTGTTTCAGATGCATCGCACATGAAAGGGACAGGGACAAGGAGAGAGAGAGAGAGAGACACAGTTTGACGGCAAAAGAGTCAATCAGCAGCCATTCTGATGGTTTTTGAACATGTGAGATATTAATGTGGGTTTCAATCAGAACTGTAGCTTCACACGCACGCTGTCCTGCTGCATTAGGAAGAGTCAGTGCTTGGCAACTAGCTTTGTTTGCCTCATTTGTGTGGAACAGATGCTGCCGAGTATAGTGTGGGTGATCTTCTGTTGTGTTTACATTGTAGTTTTCTAATATTAGTACCACGACAGTGCTTGTGACCTGGTGTATTTTTCCGATACTTTGTCCTTTATAAAAAGAAAACAACACATTTTCTTGACAAATAAACATGTGTTAAGTCTCTGAAAAAAACTCTGTGATTAGTTTGCCCACTGAAATGTGATTCAGACACATTTAGGCAGCGTCTCATCCATAAACACACATTTGTGTTTACTTTGGCTTCGCAACAGTCTGTTGTTTTTCCAATTAGATTTGAAATGGCCAAAGAAAAACAAGTAGGAAACTTTAAGGTGACATTTAAAAAACTTTAATAATGAAAGTGGTTTGCTCTGTGTTTGTGTTGGCCGCTGATGTGAAGTAGATTGTAAGTGCTTGTCTACTAACAGATTGTGTAATTGCCAAATTTGTGGGTACGAGGTGTGGGTACCATCTTGTTCGACTTCACTCAGAGGTGTTAAATCAGCAGCCACAGGTTATTTATCTGGGTCTCTTGTGTCTCTTGTGTTTTCTCTGTGTCCTCCTCACTTCTGTGCCCGTTTTTTCTCTTTAGCATTCTGCTCAGTGTTCACTTGCCACCTATAATCCTTTGCTCTTTCTATTCTCCACGATGCTTTCCCACCTTTATCTCTCCCTCTTCCCTTTTTTTTCCCCCCACCATCCCTCTGTGCCACTTTCCGCCTGCCGTCCCTCCACCCTTCTCCCTGTCCTAGCAGTCCAGTTAATTGCCTCCAAAGTTCACTCTGTCTCAGGGCTAATGCAATTTAAGTAGGGTCGGAGCCCCTTCATCAGCCCGGCTCTGGCATTTCATTAAGTCCATTTGGGCGTTAGCTTGCAAGCAAGTGGGGGTTTCGCTCCATCAGCTCATCATTAGTAATTAATACACTGATAGGATTAGCTGCAGCATGAGGCCAGTGGCAAGTGGAAGCCTGGGTGCTGGCGGTTGGAGTTGACGTGTGGGATGTGGCCTCCAGGACTCCCTGTGATGAGGGGAAGTGGGTTACCGAATAATTAAGTGTGTGGAGCGTGATTGTATGTGCCTGTTTGGCTTCACATGAACATTTCAGGCCAAGCGCTATGACACCACACATAACATGAGGAGGGTTTTTTTTTCATTTGTTGTTTTCTATATTTTCAACATTTTATCTTAAACAAAAGTGAATAAAGGTACAAATATGTCAAAGGTGTATACAAACAACTGTTTGGAAATTAGTTATTAATTAAAAAGAGTCTGACACCCACACATTCTTCGTCATGCAGTGTGATGATCTTGCTGATTTTATAATAATATCCATGTAGAATTTTATAATGGATGAACTTCCCCTGTAGCCTGGCCTAAATTTTACCAACCTGCCATGAATCCTCCCTCATCTCATTATCAAGATCCCCTTGACATATTAAACTGTGAGAATCTGAGATTGTCTTAATGAAACACTGATGCAGAATATAAAGTCTCCTCCGTTTCCATCTTTAGTCCAAAGACAGATAAATGATCTCTCTGGAGGTCACATTCATATTCACTCCCTTTGACAGCCATTTATCTCATTGAAATTTTTATTTTGAAATACATATATTATAAAAGTGTATTCCTCACTGAAGAGTAGCTTTGTTTATACTGCACTCACACAAATTCTGTGTTCTCTCGCCCATGTCGATTGGGTTCATTGTTAAAGTGGGTTGGGTGGACCTCGAGGCTCCATGCGCCATTATAATTGCACAAATGTCAAATGCCATGTTACGTAACTCTTTGTTTGGAAGTGCCA
Organism: Pseudorhombus dupliciocellatus; assembly: GCA_016785235.1. Lineage (NCBI taxonomy): Eukaryota > Metazoa > Chordata > Actinopteri > Pleuronectiformes > Paralichthyidae > Pseudorhombus > Pseudorhombus dupliciocellatus. The sequence goes on from JAFBJW010000239.1 coordinate 254,285, forward strand.
GTCCTCCGTCAGCTCTTGCAGCTAACATTCTGCATCTGATACTTCCAGATGGTCCTTAATCATACGATCATATTGTACGATTCCCTTAGAGATGCAATTAGATTAGAATGTTTTTTCCCAATAAAGTGGGATTCATTCAGTTCCATTATCCAGGTTGTTTTATTTACCTGGTGGAAATCATATTCCCTAATTCTGACCCTGAACACAGCCCCTTACCTGAATATTTCATTCCAGTCAGTTACTGGAACGTAACATCAGTGCTTTTATGCACCTTTTGGGATCAGTGTTGCCTCAGGTTTATTGAACCTTTATTTCAGAGGAAGTTTCAACCACAGATGAAACATTAAGAACTGGGGAGACTGGGCTTTTTATGAGTAAAAAAAATCCAGTTATTTGCAACAAGAAAACATACATTTATCACAAAGTTTCTTTCTTTTTCATATTTCTTTCCCCATTTGTCTGCTCTTGCATGTGTGTGCACTTGAATTAATATCAGCTCTAACATGTGAAGGCGTTCCCATGCATGACGGGGGGGGCGCTCTCCGGAGCGTTAATTACATCATTATGGTCGGGATGGATCCCCATCTGCTCTACCATTACTCCTGTCCCATTCTGGGCTGACCCACTCTGTGCCTCAGAATTAGACACACACGGGCTAAATGGCTCCGCTAAATTATGAAGCTATTAGCCATGGGAGGCTATTTTAGAACATATGTAGTCACACAGAGAGAGGAATGAAGACGGGCGAGACGGAGAAGGGAAACGATGGACACAGTCGGAGCAAGAGAGAGAAAATAGAATTGTGAGAAATGAGAGACGAGGCACTGAGGGAGTTTGAAAAATGAGAGCCAGTCAAAGCAACAGAGGGAATGTGCAGATGTAATGATAGAGTAGAGGAAGTTAACTTTCTCTATCTGGACACAGTTTCAATGCGCTTGTCCTCGGCTATTGTTAGAAATTGATAAGATTTTTATGAAGCATGATAAGACGTTGATGGATTTCACCATGGATCATGCAGACGGTTCAGGAAAATGGAGGACACGAATTTCAGCAGTGGTCATCAAATGCACCCAGACATGTCAGTGGGCTTTTTCTGTCCCCAGAGTCTGGAATGTTTTTTTTCTGTTCTTTTGTTGATAAAACGTTGCCATGAACTGTGATAAGCTATAATACTACAAGCCGTGATAAATAGAAGACCTGCTGCTTGGGAAGATCTCAAGCTGATATTGTCGACATGCATCTCTGCTGAACAAGGCATTTGTAAAGAATTTATTTCAATAATGTAGTGAAATGTAGAACATTTCACTACATATCGCTCTGGAGAAATTGAACTTGATGCTAACTTTACACTTCAGTGAGATGCTGTTAAACTTTCACAGTCTAACAGCCTAAGAGAGGGAGCTTTAATTTATTAATAAACTCAATGTAACATGATCCTTGGTGTAATATCTCAACGAGGACTTCACACTGTCTTTTAACTGCGCTTCAAAATATCACACCATGTGTCTGAGGAGCTGTTGTTATTAAGTCTAGGTATTCTAGACATGGAAAAACCGGAACCTTGTGTTAACTATAAGCCACTATCCTATTAAGATGGTCTTTACTTCCTCCATTGTTGTTTGTTTCTCTTTTTAACTTCTTGCACCTGTGTTGTCTAGGTCCTGCTGATGGAATATCTTGATGTGAAGAACAGCCGGAGTGCTACAGAGCCATCAGCTCAGCTCTCCTATGCCAGCACCGGCAGTGAGTTTGCTGCCTTTTTTTCCAAGAAAAAGCCACAGCGTGCCAAGCAGTCGCTTTTCAAGTAAGGATCAGACCTTTTGCTCTGCGCTTTATGTTTGTCCAAAAATAACGGAATAGAGTAGCTCAGTATATAAGACTTCGTCTTAAAAGATGATACGTTTCTTTAATGTTACATTATTCTATTTAACATCTTAAGGTACGTGATCTTAGCTGATGCATTATTTATAGCATGGTTGTATTTTGCCCACTTGTTAAACCTTGGGTGTGTTTTCTAGGTTTGAATCGTCTTCCCATGCCATCAGCATGAGTGCCTACTTGAGAGAGCAGAGGCGAGAACTCTACAGCAAAAGTGGAGAATTACAAGGTGAGGAGGGGGATGGAGGGATGAACTGAGAGAGAGGGAGGCGGCGCAGAACACGCATGAACAGCTGGAATGGAGATGGGTGGAAGGCTAGGGCAGTTGAAGGGAGAGAGGAAAAAAGATGACAGGGCAGAAGGTGGGAAAAGTATTGACTGAAATGTGGGAAAAGGGAAAAGTGTGAGAGACGAGAATAAATTGGGCAGGGCTTGCAGCGTGTGGGAAAGGTTAGGGTTGGGTGGAGGGATGAAAAGAAGGAGAACTGTTGGAGGTGTATGAGTAGACCGAGAAAGAAGATCCTCAGATCATCACAAGACTTACTAGCTTACTGGAGAGACGAAGGTAAAGGCTACATGCAGATGTATAGATGAGCACGGAGACGGCAAACGTTGGAATCTTACCTAAAGCTCACAGACGAGGTGTGAAGAGATGGCGGCAGGGGAGTGGAACACTGCAGCCATGCACTGATAGATCTGATAGATAGATCTGGGTTGAGTGAAATAGATTAAGTGCTATGAAGACAGAATCCACATGTCCCAGATTGAAAAGTGACACACCAGGAAAAAAAGGCTACCAGTGGAGGAATGTGGAAAGACAAAAGGCAGAGAGCAGGGTGACTTTGCAGCCCACCAACAGGTCAGGGGCCTTGAAAACCTCTCATCCACAGTCTCTCTCTCTCTCTCTCACACACACACACATGCACACACAAAATAGAACACTGAGTGAGCTACACAGCCAGACCCTGGAGAGTCCATGCTGCTCCACTGCTGCAGCTGCTGCTGCTGTCTCACTCTGACTCTGTCTCTGCCCGCGACCTTGAGGTTTCAATCAGCGGTGCCTGACAGCGCTGTTTGTCTGGTTCTAAAGAGGAAAAGTTAAGAGCTGGTGGAAAATAATATGAGTGGATTGCTTTTGATTTTTGAAGACTTCTCATTAGCACAGCATGCAAACATCATTAATTTCATACTGTATTTACATACTGCATATAGTCTCAGAATATATAGAAAATGTGCTGCTCCAGCTCCTCACCATCACCACCACCACACAAAAAGAACAGCATTGATTAACTGAGGATAAAGGAAAACCTCAAATAGTCTTCAAATAACAGCTCGCTTTTTTTTTTCTTCCTCCATCTGTCGGCGCCGCAGAAAGAAGGGTGGAAAAAATATTATTTTTGACTGGCTGAATGCCTCGAGCGTTCATAAGGAGATGAGATTTCTTTGGGCTTTCATTTTACCTGTCACAATGCGTAGCCCGGCCACAAGCCCCGGCCGGGGCCTGAATGGCTGCAAAGGAGATTGAAGGAGTAAGAAATCATTTAGAAAAGTGAAATAAGTCGACTGTGATGGAGGGAGGGGGGAAGATGGATGCAGCGGAGGAGGGTGGGGGTGGGGGGGGGGTTAAAAGTCATTGTTTTCATCAGGGTCCAGCGAAGAAACCATTAAGAGATTTCTCAAGGAAGAAATTAGAAAAATATATACTGGACAGTTTGGAAAGGGACTTCTTCTTCAAATTAAACGTACTGTAGGGAGGCAGGGAGGGAGAGGATAAAGAGTTCGAAAAGCGAGATTGAGTTGATGAGTTCTTCTGGCTATGGGATTACTCAACACTCCAAGCTTAGTCATGTGTGTCTCTTAGTCTCTCCACTTGGCGTTTCCTACATTTTCTTTTCCTCTTCAAGTCAATACAGTTATTAACTCAAATGCTCCCCAGCAGCCTCGGAACTAAGAGTTTGATTTGTCCATTTTAAATCCAGCCATGCACCGTTAACAAATGCATAAGGGTGGTCAAAGTCGACAAACTGTAGTTTGTACAACTGCTGTATTTTTACTGTTTTGGGGGGCAGACTGACTTTAAAAACTGCTTGTTATGAGATTGTCTGTGAGTTAAGATCAGAGCAGCTGTGTGTGTAATGATTCAGTTACACAATCACACATCTCTGATGGGTTTGAAATTAATCTGAAATGCCTGTAATTTGTGTCTCCTGAGTGTTGTAAGGACCTGCAATATATCATCACATGCGAGGACACGGCTGCACGGGCGCTTATTCAAATGCCTCACGTACACATACAAACATGCAGGGGGACTTAATTGCCTGCCTTCTTCATCCAAGCATAACTTGTACGCTTCAATTAATCCAATTCTCCATCTAAAGACTTTATTATGGCCCCATATGCAGCCACACCTGGAATATGTGTAGGTAGTGGGACTGCTGGTGAGAGTATGTGCGGTTGTGTAGTTTATTTACGTACAGCTGACCCTCAGCTGTCCGTCTGGATGTGTTTCCACTCTTTGTATCGTCTGCAAACCGCTGCCGTAGAATCACACAACTTTAATCTGGATTCAATCACGCTCCCTATGAATAAATGATGGAAACAACAGTGTTCAAGCTACGGATGTGTTTTTTCCTTCCCCTGCACGTCTCCCTACTCCTGCACTTCTGCATCCTCAACCTCCTGCTTTTTATTGCCTCTCTGTTGGTCTGTGTGTGTGTAGGCAGCTCAAAGTGCCCCAGTGGTCACTTGGGAGGCGAAATGTGAATATATAGTATCTCAATAACTACTGCAGTCCACACCAAGCCAGTAATGCATTAGCGGAGTTTTATATTTCTTATTTTATTTCTCTTTGTGTTGTTGCTTTTTGTCGTGTCTCGTGCGATATTGCTTCGCCCCGGAGCGCGTTTGAAGTGACACCCCTGAGGACCTTACACAGAGCCTGCCTATCACCGCACGCTTCCCAGACACGCTCACGTCAAACCCCTCCCCACCAGATTCCCCGCGGGCACATACGTGTTCTGCCATTTCCAACTTCCTCACACCCCTGACCTCCCACCACTCCCAAGATTTATTCCTAATCAACTCGCTTGCAAATCTATTTCACACATTCCCCTGTTCCCCTTTTGATATTCAAATAGAATTGTCCACACAGTGTCCGGCAAACAAAATGAACAGCTCCCACCCCTTTAATACCTGTCTGCTTAAAAAAAAAAGAAGCGTATGTTGTTTTCAGGGCTTCTTGTTTATGTATAATAGCACCGTGTTCCCATGAGAGAGGGAGGAACAATGAAAGGGGGAGGAGTGACTGCTCAGGGCAACCAGAAGTGGTGTTCCTTGTCAAGCTGATTTGAACGCCCCAACTGGGAGGGGTGGGAGGAGAGGTGCAAATGGAAAAAGGTCTAGAGGGAAGACATTGAGGTGGAGGTAATGGTGGGTGGGATATCAGGGGTGGGGATGGCAGATGTTGATAGTCACGTGTTCTCAGAAGTGTGACTGTGTGTTTATGAAGTGAAGTTGAGGAAAGATTATGATGCTGGAAGGTGATGCTCAAGTGTAACCCTGCTCTCAGATCAGCTCTCTCACTCTTGGGTCACACACCAGAAAAGTCCCTGCATCCGTTTTACTGTAAAATCTACCCTTTGCAATCATTCATTCTCTTAATTTGTTGTTCAAGGATAATGGATGTGCATTCATCTTGTGCAGCGATCAATACTTGACTCCCAGTGACCTTGCAATTATGATTTATCATATTCATAGACTCAACCTCAGATGGGGTTGAACTTTGTCGGTAAAAAAAGTCAATAATTATTACAGTATTATGATGCTGAAATGTCAAAGACACCTGCTTAGCTGTGATTGATGCCCTTGTCTCCAATTTTTATTTATTTATTCTTTCTTCTATGTTGATGTGCTGTTTCCTGCTCCGCTTTCTCTTGTCACTATGACATTGAGATTTGCGCGTGAGTGCTGGAGCGTCTGAATGGAAGAGTCACAAACAAATCACGAGCAAATCAAATCACGTCACAATGAGCAGTGTTCTGTATGTTCACATTAATCCACTGAAAGTAAATGACGCTTAAATAATGGAAGCAATCCAGTTTCTATAATGTAGCTGTCAAGGTTAGACAAGAAAGTCTGTGGAGGCAGAGAACGCACAGGTTTCATTATTTTCACTTGTGCGTTATGTATGTAACTTTGTTTTGAGATTCTGAGAAACTTCAGAAACCTGAGCCAAGTTGTAGGGTTATAGGAAATGATGTTAAGGGGAAATATCTTTTCTAAAACGTACAATCAATCATGTTCATCTTGGATTTATTTTACCTGCAGCAAAAACAAGACTAAACAAAGATGGATTAACGTGTTACTAACCTTCAGACACTCTTCAAATGAACATTATTCAACATTACCCACGAAGCTGAGCGATCGAGAATGTGTGCACGTCCCGTCGGTGACTAATGTTTGCTTTCACGCCGGTCAGAGATAGAAATATGTGTGCACTACATTAAGTATGCATGCCAGGTTATGTTATGAATGATATGTGCGACATGTTGTAATTGAACGACTCGGAGTAGCCGTGTTCTGCACGCTGCGGGAATGTCACTAGAAATTGCTGTTCCGTCTCTTGTTCTGTTGCCGGAACTTTTATGAATCGCTTTGTTCCAGCAGCGACATAACTGGGTTTGTAGATAAAACGCGCGGCACCTCTGTTACCCGACAGGCTATTACCATGAAAAGCTTGTATTTGTGTTTGGCATGAAAGCGTATACGCAGCAGCTCTGCATATTGTAGGAAACACACACACATGCTGCTGCAGATGTCCTGGCTCTCTCAGTGGTTATTTCAAATGCGTTATCTGCGTCTCACTGTGTTCAATTTGCAGGAAGATTTCAGCCGAGTTGATGATGATGATGATGATGATGGTTAAAACAACATTAAAAGATGTGGTTTCTTTTCTCTGCTCCTTTGAGATGCACACACTCACAAACACACGTTGGATCCTAATCTGCTGTGGGGCCAGTGATTGAATTACAGTAGCGCCGGTGTTGAAATTAAAGTGCAAGACAGACAGTGTGGGAAATGCAATGTGGCTTGAAATGATAATGACTTCAGGGGTTTACTGTTGTGTACCTCACAGAAGCCTTGGTTGAGAATCAAATGGACACGAGCATCATAATGGGACAGACACTGCTGGCAGTTATGGAAAGACTGATATCGGAGTTTCCAATATTTGACTCAGCTATTTAATCATTTCAATGCCGTGAGATGGTTTAAGTGAAAAATATAGAAATGAAAGGATGATGCAGAGGACAACAGGAGGAAAAGCAAGGTTGTGCTGGTTTACACAGTGGAGACTTTAATCAGAGACAAAGGGCTTGGTGTATTTTTCCCGTCTGAGGCTAATTTTAATCAGCATTGGTCTTGTCAGTAGTGGCGGCTTGGACTGTTACCTCTGTGTTTACTTTTAATCTCCAAGCTGCTGATTGGAAAAGATGGAGGGATGAAAAATGGGAGGCAGAGGGAGTGCAGGAGGGAAGATGGGCGTGTGGGACTTGAGGCTGTGCACATCTTGGCACCTGCTCCGTCGCAGCCACACTGGTAGCCCAGCAGATAAACACACACCTCCTGCTTTCCCAGCATGCAACAGGTTCTTCCGTTAAAGACTCTGAGCGTGCGGTGTGCTGGCTGACTCCCTGCTGGGCCCAATCAAAGATGTGATGACACTTGGTTTTCTGGACGATTAGACCTGCCGTCCTCAACACACACCCACACATAGACACACCTACACACAGGTGCGCACGTGTGCTCTCAATCACTCACACTTAAATCTTTTTTTTTTATGGTTGACAGATTCAAGAGATCAGGGCAGTAAAGAGTGTTTTTAAACCCTCTGTGATTGGAGTGAGGGATGAATGAGGGATTCTGATTTCCATCACTATTCTCCAGATTATCCTACAGCGGTTTCTATAATATGTGCAGTTACAGGGAAGTCTTATTGGCTTACGTCTTCTAAGAATGTTAGCGGTGCGTCTGGAATTTTCCATCAGCGACATCAGCTTCCCGTTTATCGTCATGCGATATACCAATCACAGTTCGATCTCCCATTCCCTTTAAAAGCCAGGTGCTCCTACACCATAGCCATTACGGATTGCTATTATGATGGTGGATTTTCCAGGCAGTGAATGCGAACACTTGTCTGCAGTGGAAACATCTTGTCGTGCTTGTGCATGAAGGGAGAGTGAAGCTGCATGTTATGATCACGATAATAAAATATTCATAAAATTAAAGGCTGCTTCCGTACCACTACAGTTGGTAGATGTAACCTACACTGGTTAACACTGCTGAAGTTTGGCAAACCAACAAGCAGAGCAACATAAATGCAGACGGATAATCCTCACTTACATGTCCCATGTTGCCGGTGACATTCCCTCATGTCTCAAAAGGCACATTCTGCACAATTAATATTCATCCTGCTACCGGAGCGCATTGTTGTCCTACCACCACTGACAGATGTGCATTCATTAAACTCAAGACCACGGAGACACATTGTACGCAACAGTGACACTTTAAATAATTAATCCAACTCAATTTACACCTGAATTTATTTATACTATCATTTATTTATACCGTTTTTTTTTCAGCTGGGGAGTGGCTTTGGTCCCTCGGTTGGTTGAGCAGCAGATACCATCCCATTAAATTAATTTTAATAATAGAAAGGCTCTCATTAAGACCCAATCAGGCATGAAGACTATGTGACTGGAAGGGATGCTCAGAATTGACCGGAGGCTCATATATTATTGACACAGAAACTGATCTTATTTGATCAGCAGGTTTCAGCCTCGATGAATGTGCTGCCCACTGTCTGAATTCTTCACGAGTCTGTAATTCACACACACACACATATGAGAACCTATAACTACATATCTGATATGCGAAAGGAAAATATTAGCTCTCTCTAACTCCTTTTCATAGCCTATCAGTGAAAGACGAGTTCCTGATTCAGTGAAAATTGGATTATTCTATATGTGAGATAACATTTCCTGGATGAGGATGCTGCCTCTGATGGATTAGAAAGTCTCTAAAAGTTCCACCAAGGCCGATCAGTCCCTTTATGAAACTACTTCTAAACTCACTCGATGTCTTCACCAATTGTTTTCCAGCCTCTCGAGCCGTCTCCGTGTGTTTGTTGGCGCGAGCGACATGATTGCGAGTCAATTACGCCAATCGCCCGGCGGATCTCCTGCCAGTCCCAATCAGAATCCATCCAACAGAGACCACAGGTGTCTTTGATCCTCTTCAGCTTGACCTTTGTTTGATCACACGCGGACACGGGCGCAGCGTGACACGGGGGCTGTAAGTGAGAGATTACAGCTGGAATCACAACGTGGACATGAATCACATGGACAAAAAAACCAAAAAAGACGGATAGCGTATAGATATTTTAGATATTGCAGGAATGCATACTGGAATGTAGATTTAAAAAAAAAAAAAACTAGTTATTTGTCGTACAGGCACCTGCTTCAAAAAGGACGTAAACCGCATTTGGACACAAGTCTTTGTTTGCCACTGCGCTTGTTTTATCACACATTTACACAACTGAACAAAAAACAGATTAAAACCACTGGTGAATTAGAGACTGTGCGCTCCCCGTCCCCGTCCCCGTCCGTCTGGGCTTCCTCATCTTGTCCTCTCTTGCACATTCACGGATGCAACACTCCGTGTCCCTGGAGATGCCGCGGAGTGTGTTAAAGAAGGCATCACACGTTCATTCTTTCCCTGCCTAAACCGGAGCCAGGGCCGGAATTCATCACAGGATCAAACCTGTTTCTCATCAAACTCAGGAAAGTGTAGCTAATGCAATTTCACTAAGTCACTGCTTGACTTGATTGCATGTGGGCTGGGTGCGCATGCTAAGGCACCGCAGGGGGGCTGGATGGGTGTCACCGCGCGGGTGTGTGTAACAATATATGGTGATCAGTGTAGTTTCATCCATTTGTTTTCTCTTTGTGTCACGACACAACTCGCGCCTTCCTGTGTATGTGCATGCGCATATATATATAAATCTGCTAGTTGCTCCTCCTTTAATCCAAGGATGTTTTTATGGACAGACGTTGTTTGTCCTGTGTGTGTTGCAAACTGGGCAGTGGCCCTCGAGGGGGATTTCAGGCAGATTTGGACACATTAGAATGTGTCACTTCTTCTCCTCTCTGTTGCTGTCCCACTGAGCACCACTCCTCCGCACAACCCCTCCCAGTAATCCAGGATCAGACCACACACCAAGGGACACTAATGCAATAGACAGTCAGCCAAACAACAAAGAATCCTCCAGCACACACACACACCAAGTTTCACTTCTGAACATAGTGTTGAAAGCGGACTGGCAGCAGTTTGGTGGCGTCCTGACCTGAGAGCGGAGCCACCCCGTCACGTCAAGTCAACTCTGAAGAATCCCATGCATATTAATGCTGTGCTATTTAATATTCAACAGCATAAGACCCGTTGGCAGCTGGTCCCAGACCCCATGGATCGAAGGGGTCTCCCCCTCGCTCCTTTGTGTGACACTGATGCAGATGTTTAGAGCATGAAATTAAATTGGTCACCGTCATTGCAAAGTCTGCAAGTGTGTGTTTGAGGGTGCACGCGTGTGCGTGCAGGGTTTTTGTCACGTCGGGCGTCATGGGAACTTGAGTGTTTGCAAGTCGATGAGGAGGAAACACAAGTTTAACCATGTTGACGATTAGAGAGAGAAAGAGAGCACCAGGTAGGATAAAAACAGGGTGTGTTGGCATTTAGGAGCCTGTAATTGAGTCTTAATTGAACTGGCACCAATGTAGGGATGAAGAGAGGGAGAGGGAGAAGGAGAAGGAGAAATAGATCTCTGGAGTGAGTTGGGTGGCACCTCCGTCTCCACTTACCAGCATGTACGTGGGTTTCACTGCGAGAGATCGAAATCAAAAACCCTCGATTTGAAAGTTTGGGATGTATGAAATCCCCCCTCGTCATTTTAATGAAAATACTGCGAGTGTTGTCTCCCCTACTTTTCAAATAAAACTTGTTCCAATAGAAATGGGTTATGGAGCCCAGCAGAGGGAACAATGGGCTGATATGCATTTGAATGCAAGGCTAGGCCGGCTGCACAGGTAATGCTGAGCAGGCTCTCACACTTCGGCAGGGGCGTCTTTGTGTTGTATCACACTAGCTTTAGCAAGGCCATATTGGACTTGGAAATGAAACACAAGAAAAAGCAGAGCAAAGGCTTTGTGCCAAACTGTAATCTCGCCTTTTCAGAACACACACACGCACACTCACACACATTGACTAACCTTCGGAACCCTATCAAAGGAGCTTGGATTACCATCTTGTCGGATTTCTGTTCAGTGTACCCGCTTACTTTCTACACTTGACATCACATCACACCTAATTTCAGCTGACCACGACCTAACAGGAAAGTGCACACAGCATCTTGAGGGTATTATTTTCAGAGTCCTAAAATCTTGGAATCAAACTTTTTAATAAGGTCCACACACACACACACACACACACACACACACACTCACTCTTCACTGTTGAATTCTTTATGGATCACACTCCCTCGGTTTTAAATCTAGACAGTTATTTATTGCATTGTCTGGTTTTCCTCAGTCTCCTCGTTGAATTCTTCCTTCTTGCTGTGGGATTTCAACAATAAACATGAATAAAAAATTCAAATGAATAATATTGTCTCAACTGCATGAAGACAGGAACACCACCACTGTGCTGCTCCCCCTCCCCTCTCCTATTCTCCTATCACAATGTGTGATCACTATAATCCTATATGCTGAACATGAGCATGTATAGTGATCCTACACAGACCCACACACCAATTCTTTTTCTTCTGAGTTTGCTTTATTGACAACGCGCCACAATTTCTGCCATCAATTATATTGATTACTTCAGGTTGAGTGGAGGTAATGAGCTCCGGTGTTCTCCCCTTCCCCTATGATCTCCCCTCTTCCCCTGTCTGCAGCCCTCCCCCTCTATCCCCCCACCCCCCATTATCTTTCCCGTACACAGCAATGATTTTTCTCCATCAACCCTGTTAGCTGTGGGGTTTACCCACGCAGCGATGCAGGGGGTTGGGATGATTGTGCGCTCGCTGGATGCATAAAGATTTACCAGTGGCGAGCCACGCTGAGTGATTTGACGTGTTTATTGCAGCCGAAGGTGCCGGTGAGGAGTTCAGTGACGTCCGCAGAGCAGCGTCTCGTTAGCAGTCTGGTTTGGCCAGTTGAAAGCAGATCTGAGTCCTCTTGATGTCAGACGCAAAGTAACCCCCCCGAGCGACACGCACACAGACTCACGTCCTGTTTCCTCTGTTGTAGGTGGAGCTGATGACAACTTGATCGAAGGGGGAGAGATGAAGTTCGTGTGCAAGCCAGGAGCGAGGAACATCACTGTGATCTTCCAGCCTCTTCTCAGGTACAGGACTGAATGATAACAGCCACCACCCAGACTAAAACCCATCAGAAGTGTGTAATGTGTGAGCAACACAGAAATAACACAGTTTATAGTCTCTTCCATTGTTGGAAGGGGGGGGTGAAGTGAAGCTTCCTGCAGCTGTAATCCCTGGACAGTCTAAAGTAATCACATGAAAACAAACAACCTCACAAGCAGACAAAACATGCTCTTTCTGCAGGCTTAATGTGGAATCCATTAATTTGACCACATGTACACAATGTGTTAAAGGCTCTCCAGTGTCTCCGTGGTCTGTCCGACAGGGTAAACCAGGCCACAAGATGTATAAAGCCAGGGACATGACTCAATACCAGTAATGTAAACTAATCACATTAAAGGTCCTCTTAGTGACTATCCATCCATTTCAAACTTTTTAATTTTTAGTGGGGTGCCATAAATCAAACGTGATGTAATATACTCTACTCTGTTCTAAACATTTTTGCCTGATACCATCCAGGAATGGGGATTGACTACCACTCGTGCTTTTATTTCCCATTAAATTTGAGTATTCTGAGAGGTTGTCTTTGTTAATGTTCTGTATGGCAGTTTTCTATACAGCGCAGCGGCCCCAGTAGAGTAGTGTAAATCTAATAGTGAAGCAGTTTAATTGAATTGGCCCCCCTCCAGTGAAACATTGCCTTCTAGGATCCATTAAACAGAGATGTTTTCCATTTCCACACTATGGACCTCAGCGTACACTTTTTAACATGACGGTGAATATTTCAGTGGAAAGGATTAGAATCCCCTTCTGGTAAACACTTTGTTTATCGCTTGAAATTACATACCTCTGGCTCTGTAACAGCTGCGACCACTGGACGAGGAACCCACGCACTCAGCCAATAGAGCTAAAGCTGCAAATAAGTCATCTAGGTTAGAGGAAGGATGTCCTACACTGGAAAGGCCTTGTGTACTGATGAGACTGTCAGGTGTTGAGCATGCCTTTTTTCTGCACTGCCATCAGACCAGCGGTATCTCTAGGCAGCACTTGGATAACTTACAACTTCAACAACTTTTGTAACAAATGCAAATAGAAATTAAAAATAAAAAGCCAGCAAACATCAGCACAGAGCAAAACAGATGGTCGTTAAGATTCTGGTTCGGTTTACTTCCACTAAACGTTATGGACGACTAAACAATATGGAATCACAGTCGATTAAGTTAGTTTGCTCTCAAGCTAGATTGCACTTCATCTGTCACATCCAGTTCTGTGCACCCCCACGTCCCCGCTAATCTAAGCTCTATTGTCATGTGTCATTTCACCTTTTGTTTGATAGATGGATGCTCTTTGAGAGCAAATGGCTGGGGAGTGTGTCGTTTGTGTGTGTGCGTGTGTTAATGCATGTTTCACTGGCTTCCTTTGCAGACGGTTGACTGTGTTTATGTCCCTTTGCTAATGTTCTGGCCCGCTGTCCCTGTCCCTCTCCAACACACTGTCGCTGTCTCTGTGACGCACATGTTGAGGCTCAGCCTGCGTTCACCGTGGGCCTGGCCAAACTTTCGTCCGAACAAATGACCAAAAATAAAACGGTGACTAGCTCCGCGCCTACCTCTGCTATGTTTGCCTGTAATGGTTCATATCAATCACACCAAACTGCCTTGCACACAGGGCTCTCTCCTCTCCTCTCCTCCCTCTCAAGACTTCTAGTGCCAATGGAGCGCTGTTGCTTGCAGATGGTTTTCTAATGGCAAAGCTCTGGCACTCCGCTGATGGATCGCTCCACCTCCTGCAGCCAGCCATGCAACTCATGGCAGCTTTAATGACAAAAGCAGTTGGGGGTTTGTGGCAGAGGAAATCACTGGTGTTTATGTGTGGCAATGTGTCGGCATATGAGACAACAGGGTCCTAATGTTTGTTTGCAAATATTTTGCAATGTTGTGGAATATTTTTATTTCTCCTCCTATGTCTATGGGAACTAGTTTGCTAGTTTCAGGCCTATTACCCATCCCTCTCTCCTCCGGTCTCTGAATTTGTGCCCATCTGAACACCCGCCCTGGATTTATTCAGAGCTTTTTCATTTCTTATCAACCAGTCCATTAAAGCTAAACTCAGCCGAGTCCTACAAAGCTCCACTCTGGACTTGACCCGTCACCCACTATCATCTCCAAGTCAAATCTGGACCTGCCCAGATCGGTTAACATATGTCCCCTGCAACGCAACCTGCCAGCCCCACGTTTGGTGAGTTGTGTTCTTGGAAAAAATAAAAAATAAAAATCTGTCAATTGTGGCAGCGCCTGTGCCCCAGCACCTGTCAATGCCATACCTTGCAGCTATTAAAAGCTAACCATTCCTGCCACTTTTTGCAAAGCTGCTGGACACAATTTGATGTTTTAGTTGGTTGCAGTGACAGATCGCCGAGTGGAACTTAAGTGCTCGAGGGTGGTGGCTGACTGCCCCTTATTCCAAACTGGATCTAGATGTTCAAATTTTAATTTGTCCTTTTCCTGTTTACCCATGAATTTATCCATTAACTGCAGATACCCAACCCACTGCAGGACTCTCACCCATGGTTTGTGTGTTTTTAGCCAATTACTATCTTCAGGCAGGTGAAAGCGATTGAACTTTTCAGCAGTAAAAACCTGGTCAGGCAGCGGTGTGCCACTGACTGGTGCATAATGTGTGAACACTCTGCTCTTCACACACACACAGATGGTCTGCTTACACACAGTTCTGTGCCGGGCAGAATCTCTAGTAGCAGCCAGAGAGACTGAACAGAATTTCATATCTCTGATCCAGGATGTGCTGGAGGGATAATGTGTCCCACCTGGTCTTGGAAGGCCTCGGGCTCCCCCAGGAAGAGCTGGCGGAGGTGGCCGGGGAGCAGGACATCTGGACAACCTTGGTTCTCCTGCTGCCACCTCAACCTAACCCAGGATAGATGCAACAAAAGGGGACTAGTGTGGGTTTGACTCTATACCGTTATTCAGGCACTTTGCCTTTGTTATGCTGCCATCAGAGTGATCGTGTTTAACCATGCACACGCAAACATGGCAGACATGTTTGTGCATGTAGCAGCCAATTTAGTTTGACTTGTGGGGTCTCCTGCTGACATTTGGGTGATATTTACACCCCTTGCTCCAGATGAGGTTGGCATTTTGAAAAGCTTCAGCAGGCTCCTAATCTCTTCCCTGTCGCCCATCCTGAGGATGACCAGGCGAGGCCATGGCTCGAGATGTCTGTTGTGTTTTCATCTGTCCGAGTGGTTTGCATCGTCCATACCCACAGATTCAGATTGATTTCTCTTTTTCAAGACCCAAACAGTCATCAGCAAACTTTTATAAAAGCATTTAACTGTTTGATGTTAATCAATTAGTCGATCAAAGTTCAACCAATAAGTACTTTAGCAAGATCCACCTAGTAATTACTCTTTTGCCCTTGCTTTGCTTGCCATATAGCCGGTGCTTTAGGTGAGGGGAGAAATCTGCCATCAGGGCAAAATTTGAACAGATTTGAACAAACCAATTATTCCATTAATAAGTCAAAGTCATTGGATTGCTTGCTGTAGGGCTTAGCGTCTACTAACAGGCTTATGCTCAGCTATTTTCTGTCCTAATTAAATCGATGTTGGTTTTATCTAGCTTTTTTAATTACTAGTTCAAATATATTTCTGGTCTGAACTTTAAATTACCTGTGGGTGTGTTTTCTTTTATCGTACTACACAGTTTACAGTGTTTGATCAGAACTTGACTGAAACTAACAATTTAAAGATTCATGATTGTGTACTAAAAACTGAGGAGAAGCCTCAAGTTATCCCCAGATTAATGTCCGACTGGTGGTTGCTCAATAGATTTAACCCTTCACAGAGCTACAGCATTATCTTGTGAGATGAACTGATGTGCAGATGCTTGCTTTGGCTCAACGTTACTTCTCTTTTACAGGAGTGTGTGGCAGAGTGAAAAAGTTCAAGAGAGAGAGAGAGAGAATAGAGTCAGTGTGTCGGAGATTGACAGAGAGCGCCGAGGGCGAGAAGAGAGGGAAGGACAAGTGATGAAAAGAATAAGGAACTGATAGAGAGCAAAGGAGGACAGAAGGGCTCTGCCTCCCACCGCTGTAGCCCGTGGTAAAAACGAGACACACCACGACTCTGCACTAATTTCACACTCTCATTAGCGCCTCCTGAGCAGCACACACAGGCCGAGATGCAGAAAGAGAAAGAAAGAGGTAGAGCTGAAATGGAGCACCTTTAGAAAAGTTTTTTTTAATATTTATTTTCCAAGCTTTCCAAGTGATTTAGCCGAGAGGTTCCCTGTTGAATTTTTAATCTTGATACTCAGGGATTCTCGAAGAAGACCTTGCTCTGCCAACTTGTGTTACTTCAATAAAATCATATCGAATGCGTGTGAACTCACGGAGGCTTTTATTGAAAACAAAAAACTTCTCTGACAAACCATTCCAATAGTATTCACTTTTGATCTGCTCTTTCCTGTAGCAGGGAAAATAGCTGCAATTACTCTCCAGATCCTGCAATTGTAGTTTTTTTATTCATGGAACACTTAGTACTTTGTTGAATCACCGCATTTCCAGACAATCAAGTAAAGCACCAGATCATAAATCTTTTCAAATGCAGAGATAAAAGAACTATTGTCGATATTATTTGGAGGTGCCCACTGAGTTTTCCCTCAAATGACCTTTTTTTTAAAACACATAAATTCCCTCTGCGGCTGGAAATGGCAAACATAATTTGTGGCTGAACCCTAACCTCCGTTTAGTCAGGCAGCAGCCTCATAATTGCTGCTGAAGAATACAGTTTTGCTTCAACAATAAATCTGAAGTCAACCTCAAAGAGGTTCCTGCACAGAGGCTATTAAAATGCAGCATGGGCGCCTTGTCTTAAGTCTTACTCACACATACATGCACGGACTGCTTTGCTCTGCCAGCCCTTGCTCTCTTTTCTAATCTTTTCTCACTCGTTCGGGAGGATTTTCCTTGGTAAATAACGTCCTCCCTGTCTCTCTTTCTCACCCGCACCCATTAAAAACTGGAAGCATGGGAATAAGGGGAAGAGAGGATTTTACACTGGAAAGGTCAGAGAGTGAGGGAGATATAAATTCGGTAGAATAAAGAAACCAACAGCAGAGAGGATAGCAGATGGGGAGTCGGTGAAGGAAAAACACAAAGGAAAAGATGATAAATGAAGAGGAACAAACAGACAGGTGGAATGAGAATAGGAAGAGATAAGGGGGAATAAGA
Source organism: Pseudorhombus dupliciocellatus (assembly GCA_016785235.1). Classification (NCBI taxonomy): domain Eukaryota; kingdom Metazoa; phylum Chordata; class Actinopteri; order Pleuronectiformes; family Paralichthyidae; genus Pseudorhombus; species Pseudorhombus dupliciocellatus. The sequence goes on from JAFBJW010000239.1 coordinate 271,842, forward strand.
AAATGCAGAGGAATAGAAAGGCTTGCTTCAGGTTATTTATAAGCACATGTTTGGATTGTTCATACATCTACTGTATCCTGTACATAGGGAAATAAAAAAAAGAGGTGAAACAGAACCAGTGCATGCATTAAACTCATTTACTACATGTATGCACTTGAAATCACCTTTAATGTGAAAAACATTGAACTTATAACTTATTCAAATTAGCGGCTTTACAAACCAATAGTATAGTAGATTAAAAAAAACTTGCATGTTTGTGCTTCTTCATTCTGAATAATGCAGTAATGATTGGAAAGCTGTAAACCCCACCCCACAAAGGCGAGCAGCAGCAGCAGCAGACTGACGCAGAGCGGCGGGGGTGTGTGTGTGGAAGGAGTGATGCTGTGAATCTGTCAGGTGCTCGTACCTGTCACCGCGGCTGCTGCTGCTGCAGCACCGCCCCTGTCTTCATTCTTTTATCTCTGTGATGCCCTACCCACAGGACGACACAACACACGGCGCACACATCGTGTTGTAAATAACACCGCTGCTTTTATCGCCTCCCAAAAGTGCAACTTCAGCCACTTTCTAGTGCCGTGCCGAGTTCTCAGTCTCCTCCCGCCTTACAAGCACATGCATGCACAGAGACACGTACGTACGCGCACACACACACACACGCACAGAGCAGGCAGCAGATTAGATACATCAATGCGGGGGTCTTTTCTCTGGCTATAGAAGGCGGATAAACTCTTTGATTGTGTTTATCCATCCCATAATGGAATCAGCCTCGGTTCCCAGGGCAACCTGTCCAGCAGACTTATGTGAAGCAGACAGTCGTCAGGCGGAGCTTAGGGCGCCTAGTTTGTCTGAACGCTCAGCGGTGGACTTCTTATGAAGTCGGCTTTGAAGGTCCTCGAGGTTTTAGGTCTATGTCGGGAAAGAAATAGTGGATACTTGGAATTGTTGCACTGTCAGATTAGAGACAGATCCAGCGTGGGGACACAAAGACAGACATTACCTTTGAGACACACGGAGAAGCCTTTGAAGCCTGTCCAGATGACCTGGTCGTAATCACACAGATGTTCACACAGTCATGCTGTCCCCATCCACGCTGTCCCCCGCAGGGCCTGATTGTCTCTGATTGGCTGCCTTTTCAGCGAGATCTGTTTTCTCAGGAGAGTTGCCGCGCCGTGTTTGTCGTCCCTCTGCACCGTTAGCGACAATAATTTAATGAAATGAAGGTTTCCATTTTTTTGAGTGTAGGATAATTTAATTAAGTCCGACGTGGCTCTCCAGACCTGTTGCTATGAAAGCACAGGAGTGAGAAGACAGAATGCCCTTAATGCTCATCGAATGAATGCCAGAGGGAGCCTCTGCCAAAAGGGAGAATTACTAAACCGCAATGATGGGATTTTTTTTTTTGTTCCACTGTGTGTTGCTTTCCTCCACATCCCTCAGTCGGTTATTTGTCCAATTTTTGTCTGTCATCTGCTGCTTTTTTCGCGGACGTTATCAGCCACTTAAAGATTGAAAAACAGAATAGTTTAACGACCGCCTAAAATGTCTGGAAATAGAATTGCTGTAGCGTATTTACAAAGATGTGTATTCCACGTCCCTTATCTGCCGCTGCCCTTCTGAGAATACTGTCAAGGTGAAGACGGAGTGCCGGAGATGGGTGATTTATAGAAATTCTCTTGTTCCTGTCCCTCACACTTCCCTCTGTTTTCTCTCTTTGAATTCAGCCTCAGTCGTCAGTCTTTCGTCTTTCTATCCTTCAATCCCCTGACAACATGAGCTGCCACTCTGTGTTACTGTCACATGAGCGAGCGCCAGCCCCCACATCACAGCAGCCTTTGATTGGCCAGGCCTTTCCAGGTCGGCGAGCCGCTGCCTGATAATAACCTTGTTTGATTGCTGGAGCAGAGAAGTAATTGATTGATCTGCTCACCCTGTCTGGGGCTGGGCTTCTGAAGTAGCCTCGTGGATCCGGATTTGTGTGTGTGTGTGTGTGTGTGTGTGGGTGTGTGCGGAGGCGGAGGGATTGCTTGATTGTATAAGGAAGTTCTGGATAAGCATACACATGTACGCCGCACAGATTAAAACACACACGCATCCTCCCTCGCTCTGTTGTTACCGGACACGGCAGTGTACAGTGTGTACCGGAGGTGTACAGACGAGGGGGGACGTTTGGGGAGTTTGTTTTTTAAACACATCTGCCCTGTGCCTCTCTAAACAAACCCCACCGACCAATAAACAAGTCATTACACCTCATTAAAAGTCTCCAGCTCCCTCTGAAAGGATTGTTTCTGATCCTCTAATTGGTGGTTACATAAGTTCTCAATAGTTAATTATTCTCAAAGATAGATGGTCTCAACTCGGTGCAGCATCTCATGCAACAGCAGCTAAACAGGCTCCAGGCAGCCGGTGAAGTCAGTGTTTCACAGCTAATTAATGGAGTGGGAGAGTGTTCGTCCTTAACGTGGGAATGTTTGGATCACATCAAGGTGTAAATGTTAACAAAGGTAATGATTCACGTTTTTGCGTCACTTAGTCTTGTCAATTTCCCTAATGAACATCCTAATGCATGGACATTTGTCTCATATGTGTATGTGAGGACAGAGACTTAAAGTGCTGCTCATGTCTTCGATTTGTTCCTGGTGGGTAATTTTGCCTCTGGCTCGTCTTAATTTTATAGTCTTCAACTAAAACATTTTGAGCCTCAATAGAGATGATTTCTTTCAGGGTGTTTAACTCTGGTGGTCGTAATGGTACTTCAAACCCAAGCTGTGAGACTAAGACAAAAAAAACTAGCATCTGTAGTCAAAGGTTCTGGTTTTCAATTAGAGCCTGGTTGATCAATGCTGATATTAGGGAGTTCTGCACATATCAACAAACATAAACCCGGATAGCAACTGCACATGGTTATTTCTTTCCTTTAAAAGTTCTCCACCTTGGCAGAAAGCACATTTGGTTTCTTGCTCCATCTGCTCTGCTGTTTATCAGTGAAATAGGTGGAACTGGGGAAGTCAAGAGATAGAAACCCCTTTGCAATAAAGTGTAACAACAGTAAACTGTCGAGTTTTCCCTCCAGAGCTGATGAGCTGCAAAAGTGTAAACACATCCACCATATAGCCCCCCCCCGCCTGAGAGTGGCCTCTCCTCTGCAACTGTTTGGCTAAATTCATTACACCTGCCTGAAATAGAACTCGCACCCACAACAATGAAGACTTGGACATCTTTCAGCCAGAGTAGGACTGCTAGACTCTAGGATGGGAATAAAGAACGTACGGGAGGTGAAGGGAAAAGGCAAAAATCCATTATGTTTGATGTTAGTGTCTCATCTTGGCAGCAAATGCTGGTGGAAAAACCCTGTGAAATGACATTAGGGGAATCTTGTAATGCGATTTCTGCTACGTGTGAATATGAGATTTCTAATGGATTTGAGCACATTAGAGCAGTCTTTATCTGTAGTATTTATTCCCCCCTGGTTTCAAATGCAATTTGCTAAGTACAATGTTTCACTCTGCTCCAGCTCTCTGGCTAGAAGCGATGTGGGGGAGGATTATATTATTTTTCTTTCTTTTTTTTTGTGGGTGGCACGACATAAAGATATCATGATAAATATTCGAGGCACAGCACATGTGACAAATTGGTATATTATGAGAAAGAGAGATTGATTCTAAAATGTGTGCAGAGAAGAAACGAGGAGCCAGTGCGTGTGTGTTTTGGGGTGTAGCTACGCCATGCTTTTGATTGAGTTCAGGTTTACATCTCTTTGTCAGTAATGCATCTAAAAACACAAATATGTGATCCCAGTTGGTTTTTACTGATTTCCAGTATCCTGCTGCAGCTCTCTCCTTCTCACAACACAGCATTGCACTGAATAAGATTTCTCCCAGCCCTTTCATGATGAATGAAAAGAGCAGAGTGCGGCCTCCGCAGCTCAGACACAGGGCCGTTTTCATAGTGCACCATCACGATCATTTTCCGCTGCTTCAAATTAAAAAAGGGAAGAAACAAAGAGTCATGTTCATCTTCAATTTCCCTGACACCCTAATATCTGTGTCTGACTGATTGGGGTCACAACATCCCTGATTAGCATCCACACGTACGTGTTCCTGCCAGCGTTTCCGCAAATTGTCCCAAATCAGCCAATGTGGTGCACTCGGTGCTCTCTGCAGGCTTAATGAGCTAGATTAAGAAGGAAGTCATTTAACCCCTGCCTGCCGAGCCCACACACACACACACACACAGACAAGATGTGTGCTCATCACGACCTCACTGTCGTAAGCACAAACCAAACATATGCACGCCTTCACGCACACATACACACACTCGTAGCCCCCCCCCCTCCACCCTGTATTCCACTAGATAGGAGATGGAGCGGGGCCATTATGCAAATGTCAGGTGTCAAGTGTAAATGAGATTGGAGGGATGGGAAACAGAAGAATTGAATCACGCTGGCTCCCTTGGCAACTGCACCAAGGTAATGAGAGGCATTCCAGGACGTAGGCTGGCAAAGGCCTTCATCACGCTGAAAAATAACCGAATGTAGTGGGAACGAAAAATTGTTAAGAGTAAGTCCACTGGGTGTAGTTGATCTGAGGAAGAGCAGATAACACCACCACCTGCCTCATTCATACTTGGAGTGTGAATAAAGAAGGCGCGGCTCACCCTGAAATTGACTTTATGTTGATATAGATAATGGAAAGGAGAGGGGGCGTTGCCTGGAGGAGCAGGACAGAGTAGCGCTGTAGGGTCACTTGTAGCAGCCTCATCATTGCCTCTGCCTGGGAGGTTGTGTTTCCCCTCCCTGTACAAGAGTTGGTTTGTGTGTTTGTCAGCAATATTGTAATGTTTTTATCAATGGTTCTGGTAAATTAAATTGTGGCTTCATAAGGGAACTCTTTGGCCTTGATGGAGGTATTCACTCAAATTCCTTTGTTCGTTGTTTTGTCGCGAAAACTCCAGACTCTTAAAGAACCCATTATATGTTGGTGTGGATCCAGACAATATTTCCACCTCCTTGAACACTGCAAGGTTTCTCTGACAATTCCACCAGCTTTCCCAGGTCATAATTCACGGATCCAGGCGGAAAGAAAAACAGACGCTGAACTAGAGATCTATTAGCGTGTGCAATTTTGTGTCGGCTTGATTGCATTTAAGTGCTGCTAAGTGCCATTCTTGTTTGGGGTTTTCTATTCACATAACTAGCAGGGGATCAGACAGACAACAGGGTTGGTTGCAATTATGGTCCAAGGGCACATCCACAGGTGGTGGTGGGTGATTGATAACACATCAGAGGACCTTTAGTAAATTTCTCACAAAAGCCAGATTCTCACTCATTTATAAACTGCACCCAGCCGTCGTCGATGTTATCGGGATGTGCGGAATCGTCGGCGTCCTGTAAGCACTGCAGCCGCCACCGGGTCTCAAAGATGTTTAACCTTCACTGTTTTTAAGTCGTTAAACTAAAGAACGTTATCGAGGCAACGCAATCTACAGTCCGAGCCAGCCCTTTTATTCAGATAACTTTGTAATACACTCAGTCGTACATAAATTATCACCGCAGGTCATCTCTCCATCTAATCACACAACTTTGGCCCAGCTGTTGTTGAACACTGGTCACATCCATCTTCCTCTCCCATCTCTCACTTTAATTTCTCTCCTGTTTATCTCGCTGTCTGTCTGCTCTGTCTATAGCTGCAGGCCGTGCACTGATTATTACGACTCCTCGTCCATAATCCTCTTTTCTTTCCTCTTCTTCTCCCCACGACTCGCCTCGTTCCCTCTCTCCCTCCCTCCCACGCTCCCCGACTCATACTCTGCTGGCCCTGGTCTCCTTGTGAGAATATGAAATATCCCTGTAATTACTGGAACCTCAGACTACAGCTATTAGTTTAATAAATGGATGCAAAACTCAGCAAGGAATTGTAAAAACATGGTGTTACTCTCTGATATTCACATATATTTAAACAAATAATCCTCTGATAAAGCCACGGCGCGTACATTAAACTGTGTTTCATTCAGATTCACTTTTCATGTCCGTGCTTTTGCTGAACACCATGTATATTTACTTGCGTCAGTGTATTAGGTATTCAGTTTGAATGTAATGATTGCAGTTGCTCTTGAAACTCAAAGTTTTCTTTGACTGACTTTTAAAAACCTGCCTTTACCTGCAAGTGACAAGTACGTATATATATCGACATATTAAGACACAAGTAGTAAATCCCTGCCCAACAAACTATCTTTACTGTATGAGGTCAGCCCTTCATTAAACCAAGTCTTAGTAATTCTCGACACCTCAGCTCCGTCTTTCATCACAGTCAACACTCACACTTTTTAAAAATTAATTAAATCCATTCAGCACAATAGATGACATTTTAATCTTTTGTTGATTGTGTAATTTTCAGCTGCTGTAAATAACAAAGTGCATCTTATTCTGACATTTTGATGTGTGTTTATCTCAATTGTAGTTAATTATGTCTGCAATGAATTTACTCTCAGCTCTGGCAGTTTGAACCTCACAGCCCTCGGTTGCTCTGAGAAAATCAGTCGCAGGAAAATTTGCTGCATCCCCCCCCCCCCCCCCCCTGCTGCACCCCCCCCCCCCCCATCTTCTGTCTGTGGTCATCCTGAGACCTGGACAGATCTGCTATTTACCGACATGGCTACTTGCATGAAAACACATCACCCACACACCCCTGTCACTTTTCTTCAAGTGAAACCCGCTAAGTTAAAGGTCAGTGCCGACTCAAGGTTGTCTCTCTTCCCTGAGAGCCCTTTCAAGTGGGCGCACACACACACAGATGGACTAAGACATGACAGTACTACAAGCAGGCTTGGACAGACTATGAAAGGATCAATGAATAATTTAACCCCTAACATCATATTTCCCATGGCAGTAACATATACAGAAGGGGCTGTGTGTGTGTGTGTGTAGTGGTATGGTGCGTGCCCACCTTCATTTTGTGTCTGCCTCATATGCTGAGAGGTGGCTATTTCACCAGTGTAATGTGATGTGTGGGAGTATTATCAGAGCTGTAGGTATGACAGACACACCGCCCTAGAGCTGACTTCCTGGAATTGCATTTTGTTGGCCGTCTCCAATATGAGATCTGTCACCCCGCTCCCTCCAGGCCATGCAAACCGTGATTGAGGCGTTTCCGCGCGGTGTCACTATCAAGGGTGCACGCTCGTGAGGGGTTACTTTGTGTGTCTGCCTCTCTGCTTGAGCGCGACAGGTGATACGCAGGCTCTGCCGATGAAGATTTTTATGCGTTTTCAATCATTTCGCATCCCCTCAGTCCTCTTGCTTCCACCTTCACCCTCCTTACTGTGATCCCTGCCACCCTTCTTCACCTCCCGTGCCTCCCCTCTCCCTGTCAACACCGTCATAGCTTGGGGAGCCCTTCAGTGTATTACAGACCTCTCAACACTAGTTCTCTTTATGGCACTTTCTCTTTTTAAATTCAATCAGGCTTCAATGGAGCCCCCAGAACCATTTCAATTTACTACCTGGACGCCACAGGATGGAAAGTCCTACGCTAACATAAAGGTCTAAATGGAATGGAAGGCTAAGAGAGAGAGAGAGAGAAGAGGGATGGAGGAAAAGTGTGGCAAAGAGGGGAGGAGGTGTATTGAAACGGTGCCACCGAGAGATAACGGCAATGGAGTGGTAAAAATAGAGAGAGGGCAGGGGGAATTAGGGGGGAAAGAGGGTGAGAGAGAGAGATGAGGGAGAGGGAAGAGTCTGAAGCGTTGCAGGGGATAAGAGACAGCAGAGAGAAAAAGGGAGTGAAATGAAGGGTGGGAAATGGAGCGGGGGAGATAAAGGTGTACAGTGAGGAGAAGAGGTGATAAATATAAAGTGTTTTTTTTAATCAGAGCAGAATGTGATGTGACACGGCTCACACAGCAACCTGTTAGAAGGAATGCATCCACCTTTAGACGTCTGTGATCCTGGGTAGCGAGTGGATCGCGCTGGGAGGTTTGAGGTTAAAGAACCGACACGCACCCAGGAATGGAATCCTCTGATGAAAACCAGTTTTCTGCCGGAGCAAAACTGTTCTTATACATTTCTATATAAATCAACACAATGGCGTTCTCACCCAATGCCATTTCCACAAACAATCCTTTTGACCTCAACTTGCCAACTTACTTCAGGGCAACTTTCCATTTACTTTTTCCCTTTGGGGCCAAAATAAGCTCCTTGTGTCCATCTTTGCTGCCAGTTGTGTGTGTGTGTGTGTGTGTGTGTTAAGTGTTTTTCTCAGTAGTTTTCAGGCAAATTGAAAAGCGCCTTCGCACTTAGCTCTCCTGGGGATGGTTGCCATTTCAGTCTTGCTGAGTCATTCACTAAAAAGCACGAGTGTCCTTCGGTCTGAAGTCTCTATCGTCTCCATCAACTGTGATTAGACGAGAACATAATGCACGTGTGCCTCTGTGTGTGTGTGTGTGTGTGTGTGTGTGTGTGTGTGTGTGTGTGTGTGTGTGTGTGTGTGTGTGTGTGTGTGTGTGTGTGTGTGTGTGTGTCTGTGTGTGTGTCTGTGTGTGTGTGTATGTGTGTGTGTAAGCCAGACTCAACATTCAATCAGTTCGGCTCTGGAGCTGTAGCTTTCGACTTTCACCATATAGAACAGATAGAAAATAGAACATTATTTTCGACAGGGGATATGAGAAGATCAGCAAGGTTTTATTTAAATGTTGGTGAAAGTATGTTTTAACGGTTCATCAGCACCACAGATTATGGAAGAAAGAAACTACTCATAGATAGTGTTAAAATCGGTAAAATAAAGATGAGTCTCGGTTTTTAATTGTCCGCGTCAGGTTTGTTTTTATATCCTGGCTTACCTTAATAAAGTAGCCCCCTTCCCCCTGTTTCTGTAAATGTCACCTGTGGGAAGCCACTTAGAGCACAGCTTATTAATCAGACTTGTTTTATAAGGAGGAGATGAACACTTAAATACTCCAGCGCTGAGCCGAGCACAATCAGTCCAGATACAGTTTGTGTCTGCACCTGCCTGCCTGTCTAATGCGTGCCTGTGATTAAGAAAATAAGAGCTTGAGGGGACCACACACACACACACACACATGCACCACGGGACCAGCCACGAACGACACTGTCACCTGCCTCTTTATCTGTATTGACTCACATTGTACAATGGCGACAAAAGCAGTAATTTAGGCCCAGTAGCCTCCTATTGTGACATTGAGGCATCGTCATCTCTCTGTGCTCTTAATGGCTCAGTGTGGCGTGTGAGAGAGCTGAACCTCCCCCTGCACCTCACAGCCCTCCTCTGTTCACTGGACAGCACAAATGAAAAAAAAAAACAACACACAGAAAAACTGCGTCACCAGCTTTTAAACATGGCACCCATTTGTGGTTAATGCAGAACTGGAGATTGATGTGAAGATCATATACCATCAATACAAATCCAGGCCTTTATAATGTAGCATATAATTGTCTCCGAAATTTGATTTTCCCACTTCTTTGTGTCATAATAACTCATCTTCGGCAGCCATTACAGAATTATTATTCCAGAAATGTCCATCCAGCTGACAGCAGAGACAGGCCATTATCATCATCCTTATAGTGACAAACCTCAGAAATAGAAAAGGTTCCACTGGAAATTTACAGGCTTTGTTATAAATGGGAACGAACCAGCGGCCGACAGGTTTGTAACCTGACCGCTTCGATTTCCTCGCCTCAAGCAACATGGAAGGGAGAGTGCTTGTCTTAAAAACTAAGTTTCATTGCCGTCACTGAGCTTGATTCTGCTTGAATACGGCACTTCACTTTGATTCAGGTGATGACTTAACTGGTTTCCTTTCGCTCACTTTTCCTCTTCGGATCCAGACTCTGCACAGTCGTGGTAAATGCGAGGAGTCGTGGCATCAAGGGCCAACTTACTCATGTTGTGACATTTAAACCAAACTAACCAGAATGATAACAAGGTATTTGATTCACAAGGGTGGTGATGTCAGTTCTTTAAATACTAACACCAAGGCTTTGTGTGGCAGTTTAGGAACAAAGAAGTGGTGGTGTCCGTCCGTGCACATTTGTACTTAGCATCTTCACCGTGCTTACTGAATATACCGTGACTGTTGCTCTCTGAGAAAAAGACTAATGAGAGAGATAGTCTCGGGTGGAATTAGAGAGAGAGAAATAAAGAGGTGGAGGGTGGGAGAGCTCGCGTAGGAAGATGGAGGAGTAGGCCAGGAGCAGCAGTGCGGTGGTGATTTGTCTTTGAGACTCTGTGGTGCTGGTGTCGGCAGCGTCAGCTAAACAAGGCCATCTCATTTCCTGTTGTCTGCAGGAAGCAGCTGTCTGCTAGCGCCACCGCTGCCGCTGCTACTCAGAGCCCGTGGTCATCAATCTCCCCCGTTTTAATTGGTCCGCGCCACGTAGCGACTGTCCAGCGCACGCGCGCACACGCACGCGCACTGACAGAAATAGGCGCAGGAATGAATGTGCATGTAAGCAGGAAACGTGTGAATTCGCACACGCGTGGAAACGCAGAAGGAGACATCCACCTGCTCACCACCATGGGGAACCACGGTGAACATCACACTAATGTTCCTTTGTTTGCCTTGGTGTTGCTCTGCAGCAACTGCTATTACCTGCAATGTTCAGTCTCTGCTGCAAAGATCCTATTGGTCGCCATGCTTGGGTAATTTTAGAGTAGCCTCCTTGTCCGCCCCCTGTGTGTCTGTAATCATTTCATTTTCCGGAGCAGACCATTTGCAATTTCTTGTTTCTCAGGTAGGGAAGAAGTGCCTTTGGCTCACTGTAATTGGGCCAAATGAGCCGCTCTTCCAAGTTTTGTTTGTAGTGGGTGGGATAATGTCCTCTCCTGATGACTCAGTCCACAGGAGACACAGCAACGACATTTCAGAGACACCGTTTTTTCAAGATGAATCATGACTCTACATTCCATTCGCTCCATTCTGTCGCACAATGCCGTGGCAGTGAGCCAGTGTGCTTGGCACCAGGATCCTGAAATTGTGCAACAAAATGGAATCCAGCCATCACAAATTTAGATAAACACACCTGTGTGTTTCCCACTGTGACTTGTCAAAACTGTTTTTGGCAAAACGGGTCTTATTCCCAAGGGAATAAATAATGTGAGACGATGTGGGCGATTCAGTGGAGAGGGCTGTAGATTCTAATGATTTCAACATTAGATTTCATTTTAAGACAGAACTTTTATGTAAAGTTTATGTATCAGTGTCATGATCACACACGAGAAAGTCAAGCAAACCCTTCATAATTTATCTTTGCACCTTCCTGTGGCACTTCTTTCTCACTGTTTCTCTTTTGTTCTCTGACACAAACACACACTACCTCCCTGTCCCTTGCATACACACACACACACACACACACACACGGGCACGCGTGCAAACACGTGATTGTGCACAAACACAGCATCGGGGGCAAGAAGCAGGATGTGTAAACAGGATGGAGTCTGGCAGAGGCATGGGCGGGATACTGGAAGACCATATGCATTTCACCAGGCATCGATTACAAAAAAAAAAAAAAACAGACGTGCAGATCTAACCACACACAAAACTGTCACATCAAAACACACACACACATAAACACAACCCAATCCTGCACAGGTTCCAAGTAGTGCAAACCTACTGGGATCTTAATTCTGCTTCCAAACCATATTTAATAAGAGGGGGGGAAAAAAGCAGTCGCTCAACTGGTCATGAAGCCGGAGCTTCCTGAGAAAGCTGACACAGTGCCATCCAGTGGCAGTGGTGGACATTGCCGGAGGACATTCTTCAGAACTATGCACAGTTTACATTCTCCAGCAATACGTCTTTGGTGGCCACTGAGAGAGGTTTGCTTTCCTCGTCCATCTTTTTTGTATCACTACAACTTTGTGCTCTAAAACCCCCCAGAGCAAAGCTTTATATTCCGGGCTCTGGCTCCATTAATTTAACACCGCTGGAGAAAGGAGGCGGTGGTGTGTGTTGGAGGATGTAATATTCCCAGGGAATCAATATTGAATGAGCAGTTGGATAACAATTAAAAGCTGCTGTTCTAGCATTTATTGTCTGGTCCGCTAAAATGAAAGCCAATGTTGGTCGTGCCATAAAAACTCCTCAACTCATTAAAATCCCTTTTCATGACTTTGAAATCTTCCTGAAGTGACGGGGAAGTGCTGCAAGAATCCCTCTCAGTGCTGGCATGAGGCATTGACATGTGGCCGTGTATTTTTATGTTAATATATGAGCAGGCGTGTGTTGCTGTGACAAAGACGGACTGATTAGATATGTGCATGCACACACCGGCACTCACTCTCCCTCATCCTCTCTCAGTCGGTGGAGGTTCACTGTGTCCTCTCCTTGATGTGTGACACGTCTTTACAGATCAAGCCTTCCTCTCTCTGCAGCAGGGAAAAAAAAAAAATCTGAATTCACCGTAGCTGATGGATTCGTGCCTGAGGAGAATTCTGGGGGATTTAAAAATGCTGAGTCTCTAATCGATCTTAGCACACTCTTATTCCGCCGTCTTTCTCAAATCTTTGTCTTTATCCCATTTCTCTTTCGGCATCATTACGCCACGGCTGCAGATAAAGATGGATGATGGGATCCCAACCCTTTCCATTTAAAGAAGCATTTGTTACCTTAGGTTTAGTTTCCAGTGGGGAAACGAATTTTGAGCTGCTGCTATACAACGTCTCTGTCCCTGTCTGTCATCATTCTTTTTCACTCCCTTGAAAAGGAAAAAAACTAACTTAGGCGTTTTCTGACTAATCAGAGCGCCATTAGGAAGCGCCAGGTTCGCTCATTAGCCAAATCCCTGTTGGTATAAATACATTTAATTCCATTCAGGAGTGTTATTTCTCGACATACATACACAAAGGGCAGAGCATCTACAATTATGCCACCCCAGACCCTGGGCTCTGACATCTGTTTCCTAATGACAGATAATTACATGCTGTCAAATGCAATCATCTGCAGTGGCTGCTTAGAAACTGGGTTTGGGGTGCGCTGGTGCAGCCATGTTGGCTCCAGGAGATGACACAACACACCCTGAGGCGAGTGTGGGGACGCTTATTGTACACCCAATTTGAATTTGAATATCGGCGTGTGCGTGTGTTTGTGTTTGAGGCTGTGTGTGTGTGTGTGTGTGTGTGTGATGACTCTTGGCACCTGTGCGACTTGTAGTGAATAGACGTGAAGATGGGAACTGTTGCTTTCTGGCTGCTGTCGTGACAAACGGATTCGGGCTCATTTCTTCTCGGTCAATGTTGATACGCCTTTGGTTTGAAAAATGACAATGAACTATTTAATGCTCCGTTTGTGAAATATTTCTCAAAGGAAATGATGGCAGACCTTGAAGGGTTTTTTTTAAATTAAATGCGGGGCTTCATCTGGAGATTGTTTTCATTATTGATCAATCTGCCAGTTTTGTTTTTTTTTTTTTTTTTTTTTCTCCTCAATGGATGCATGAATCATTTGGCGAGTGCAGAGGGATAAAACAGCCAATTTTCAAAAGCCCAAAGTGATGCTGCAATATTTTAAGAAACCTTCACGTATGCTGAAACGTTGAATTGAATGGGTGAGTGTGACGGAGCGGAACGGTGTCGTGAGGAAATGTCTCACTACTGGGACTGACAGAAATCTTTTTCACAGGCACAAACTCTCGGTTGCTGTCGTTGCCCTTATAATGATCTCATTCAGATTCCCTTCCTCTAATTGACACCCACCATTACAACCTTTGCCGCCTGCCGCTCTGCGTGGCGCTTTTTTTCCTGCGGCCGGTCGGAAACGGTGTGTGAGAGGGCAGATAAGCAGATTATTTAAGACCACGACGATTTCACACACAGGGGCGACTCCACGCTGCGCCCTCGCCGCTGTGTCTCTGTCGCGCTTCCACAGCGCCAACCCCCGTGACTTGGCTGACACCTCCGCCGCGTACAGCTGCCATAAGGGCGACCGCTGGGTTTTGTTGTCACCTGGCAACGGAACTGACATTGTTGCTGTCGTATCAGGCCCAATTAGAACAGCCTCATAAGATGAAGTGGGCCCCATTACTGATTTGTTGTGGCTTCGAATGGATTGAAATCATCATTTTGAATGAGCAGCCGAATGGTTTGCCAGATAATGGAGGTTATTTTTGAGCCATTAAACTGGTTTGTCTGTGAAGAGACGAGTTTTCAGCCACGAGCCTGAAAGATATTGAAAGACGTCCGCACTTCTTTCAAAGCAATTATTAAATATGATTTGACTCTTTACTCGAGCCTTCAGACAAAACAAACTTTTCCATCAAAAGCAGAGTAGTACTGAGGCCAGGCGAGTTAAGAGGCTTTCAAATCAGGTCATGTTCCGACGCTTCACGCAGGAGCTCATGATAACCGGTGAGAATGGCAATCCAGATGAATTTGAAGTGGAGCTGAATGTAGCCTTGAGAGATGGAACGGGGTGAGCTCGCTTTCATTCTTTGGTTAGAGGTCAGGCCGTCTCACCATGGATCTGCGTAGGAGGTTTGGCTCCCGTTCAGCTCGGAAAACGGCCTTGTGCAGCTCCGCCCCTTTGGAGTTTTGGTTGTTTCTGATTCATTTAACATGAGACGGGTTGATGGCGATTGAATGCGTGTGTTTTAAAGTGTTCGGTGTCATTTGTCCTCACCAGAAGCTGTTGCTCTCTATACAGTATGTCAAGCCATCAGCGAGTCAGATGTGTGTAATGATAATGAGCTGGGGGAGAGAGAGAGAGACTTCCTTCCAGTATCCATTTAGAAATCTTAGAGCTGACCTATGTTTGGCTCCATATTTGACATGGAACAATTCTTTCATATCTAAAGGTTTCTGGGTGTGATATATTTTGTTGACTGGTGGACTTACATCTCCCTGAGCGGAGAGACCCCTTGTGGCCAAAGTAACTAATTGTATAATTCGCTTCTCTGCTGTATATTGCAAATCATTTCTCTGAATCTACACGTGACATTTTGGACAATTTCTAAATGTAAATTTGCTGACAGGTGCTCAGCATTGTGAGCCCCGGCTGCACCTCTCCCCCGGTTTCCTCTGGCAGATCTTCCTCGGAGCACCCACGGGCTCAGTGTCCCCTCATGAAGGCGCCTGCTGCTCCAGATGGTCTGGGTTGACAAAGCTGTTTTTACTGCCTCGTCCCTGCTACATCACTCAAATGTTATCACCCCTGCCTACAAAAATCCATCTGTGCTCACATGCTAACTTGAAGATCCATCATCCTGCCGCTGGTATTGAAACAATGACAATAATGACAGCGCGAGATGGATCTCGAAACAAGGCGACACGCGTTCCAACCAGCAACTTTTGTCCCGAGATTGATTCCCAAAAATGAAGTTGTCAGCAGAAATTGTGCAATTTTTTTTTTTTTGTGAAGGAGGGGGTGCTTAAGTGCACGCTGCTTTCATCCACAGACACTGTGTGTCTGGGCCGCCATTGTTTTTGCGAGCTTGACGGTTTTAATGAGGCCACGGAAGAGTTTCTCCTACTTAACTTTCTGTTGCGGTAGAGTTTCAGTGGGAATCAATGAAGGATTTGAAATAGGTTTGGGTTCCTCGCTCGCTCTGTCTCGGTCTTGCTCCCTCTGACACAAGGATGAACGCACCCCCACCCCCCCCACAGACACACACACACACACACTCTCTCTCTCTCGCTCTTGCCTCAACGCTAATTGGGCAGAGATGCTGAGTGGTGTGATCTTGCAGCCTTTGCTCTTTTGTGTGAGTGTGAAGGTGTTATTGAATGAGCCTCTGCGTGCATTAGTATGCGTATGTACATTAATGTGTAAATAAACCAATCAAGCCCCTTCGCAGATCTATAGCTCTTGTATTGACTGTGTCACAGTCTTTTCTGTAACTTCTACCTCGCCAGAGTGCAAACGCAGTTTCCAAACGCTTCCTCTTGCTTTTTACAAATGGCCGTGTCCAATCAAATCTCTTTTCAGAGTCATCTTTGCTGCTTCGCTCCCTTCCTCTGCCCTCAGTTTTTCACAATTTTGTCTCCTAAAACAATTTTCTTTCGGCTTTTCTCTTTGCACTCTCCTCTCCTATATGTTCAGTTCATATATATACCAGGACCTTAAGGTCAAGGAATCCTTTTTTGGAGGACTTTTGATTTATTTGTGCATTTATATGTGCTGAGCGCTTCACGAGGCAGCCGCTGTTGCATGGTTTGCCCAGCGGTGTGTGTGTGAGACGAGGCCAGTGACCAATGATTCTCTGACAAACGACGTGTGCATGTGCCTCCACCAACCCATACATAACTGTCTGACCCCATCTGACCAACCAGACACCAGCTTCCTGGGAGGATCCAAACAGCGTGCGGAGCTCCCGTTGTTCCTCAAACCGCTTTAGGCATTTGAATTACTCTGCCACATAGACTTGTACAAGTTTACTTTACTGCTCATTTTCTTGCACACACGCTCATCTGAGGGTTGCCTAGTTTAACTAAGGTCTGCCTTAATGGCACTGAGCAGCTCCACTGGAGCACTTATAGGTGCTCAAAGGCACCTTGAGAGACTTCTCAGCCTTTTCAAAAGTAGCCCCCACAGGAGATCTTGCCTTGCTAGGCGATACTGAACCCACTGATGCAAAGTTACTGCGTTGCTGGTCAAAAGCCTGTGTCTCATTGCTCCGCAAATGTTTCAGCGGTGAATTAAACTCCGCTCACAGCTGCTGTTGTCAATGAGTGTTTCCCATTCTAATGTGTGTTTGTCTCGACCGCTCTGCCCAGATTCATTCAGGAGATAGAGATGAACATGGGGCCGGGCCAGGCCAAGCAGTGCCAGCTCCGAGCTTTCCTCACCTACTACATCAACGACCTCTTTCTCAACCAGGTGAGGGAAAGTGATGTTGGATACCGGCGTTCACAGAAAACTGCTAAATTGGAACATGGTTGCTTTCCCAGAAAATAGAATTTAAGAAACTTGGAACACTAAACAACAGATTGATTTATATTTCATGGGGAAAAAAAGATGCTCTTTCACTTCCTCAGTCACTGAAAGCCTCGGTCTGATCTTGTTTCTCAATTGAACCTTTTGCTCTGTCTTAGAAAATTCCTCCTATGCAGTTGTGGGGCTCCTAGTCTTAAAAAATCAATTGACGTGGAATTGAATGTTCCACTGCACCCCCCTCAGGGCTTCTTTGATCGAATCGAAAAAACCCCACAGTGGCGTGGTGCTAGTGACTATTGTATTACTTAATCTTCTCAATATAACCTTAATAGAATACCTGTTCTTAGCCAACCGCACACTTCCTGAGTGCATGGCTTCCCGGCTGAATGGCCTGCAGCCAGATGTCAAATGAAATGTCAGACCAGCACTAAGAAAAATACACGAGGAAATAAAAAGTGGAAAAGGAAAATACAAGGGCGATAAGTGAGTGGCTCTTTCAGAGAAGGTTAGAGAACTGTAGCTTGACTCCCGGTGGACAACAGTGTGCTGTGTGCATTTTCTCCCTGCCTCTTGTCCCGCTGATATAAAATTGTGTCTCCGAATCATTAGGTGCGGACGGAGATCAACAAGGACATCGAGACAGTGAGCAAGACAGCCGACCCCTTGAAGATCCTCGCCAGCGCTGATACCATGAAGGTTCTGGGCGTCCAGAGACCCCTGCTGCAGGTGAGGAATGTCCGAAACCACAGTGAGGGACACAGGGCCGTGATGGGGAGTAAGGGCTGAGTACACTGGATGCGCAAAGCCTTCAGCTTTTGTTCGCACAAATTTGTGTATTTGTGTGTAGCGCGTCCAAATGTGAGCAGTTAGAGGGGCTTAATAAACAATCGCACAACCTGTTTGTTTCACAACGTTTCCCTTTAGTGCCTCTGTTCAATAGAGGAGGATCCGCCTGGGTATGCTCATCTAGCAGTTCTCTGTGATCTCGGCTGGTTCTGGGGCGCGCACGCACACACGCACACACACACACACTCACAAGTCGTGGGTTGGGTTCACCACAGGTTCACTGTGCTTGTGCTCACTGTAGGGATGTCTTTCTTCCTCCTGTCTGGTGCAGCCTGTCTGTGTATGGGTTCAGGAACAGAACATTTGTCTCTGTTTGTCCTCCACTTTTCTGAGGAATCTTGTGCTGCTGATGTCGGTGTTGTGTAATGCTAACCATTCAGACGTTAACTAATACAGTACCAACCCTCTATGCAGGTGATGGATCGTAAACAGAACTTAATTACTGTCGTAATTTTGGTATAAAAATACTGGGCTCAGTACCCAACCCTACTGCTGATGCATTAAGATATTCCCATTTGAATTTGCATATCATCGCCCCAATACAAAGACTGTGACTTTCATCTTTGCTGCTCAGATAAATTGCAAATGACAACTGCTCAAGAACTGGAACCATTAAAGAAAAGGAAAAAAATATATATACTGTCCGCCTCATTGACTGCACCATATTTAACCACAGGCTCATCTTGCTAATTTTGGCAGCCTCTCTTATTCAAAACAGGCTCATGGCAGGTTGAGGATTACAGCAGTGCCAATGTCAAGATCCAGGCAGCTGGCAAGATTTCTCACTGTCTCAATTGTCAGACACTCTTGATGATAGTTGGGAGTCTGACTCTCTGTCTACAATATTTTGAAAATGACATCTCACATGCACACATATTGTTTTTTGACATATCTGTGTGTAATTTGTGTTTGTCCACACAGTTGTCAAGGAAGACAGTGTCCCAGAGAGTTAGTGTGCGTTGTGTAGCAGAAGTTGCACGTGTGTCTTCCCTGCGTTTTGCGGCGTGTTTGTTTCTGTCGGAGCCTTCCTGTCTGCACGCCTGCTTCTCTCACAGGGAGGGAACAGCGGTGGCAGTTCATTACGGCGAGAGAGACCGTGGGCGTTTGGAGTTCAGCAGGGTTTGTTTACAGCTCGGGCCCCTCCTTAACGAGGAGTGCAGCATCTTGCTAATTATGCTGCTGTGGCTAATGAGCCTTTCTGCTGATAGCGGGTAGTGCAATAAAACACTTCTTTTGTTTGGGCTTCGTGCCTTTTTTTAATTGGGCTAAATAAAAGAGCCTTTCGCTCTTCTACCCCTGCCATTCACGTCTGAGGGTCAGGATGGCATCTGTGTGTCCGTGTCCTGTATTTGTCGCCACGTGAGTCTGTTTTCCCACCTGTGTCAAATCTGAGGAACTTCTCACTGGTGTCTTTGATGGTGCTCATCCACGGTGTCTTTTAGTCATTCATTTGAGCTTCAATACAGGGGTTTTCATTCAATACATGTTTTAGAAGCGGGTTCACGTAAAGTAGTTCACGTCAGGAGCTTCCCATCAGCCAGGTGGTGAATCCATCTCGACTCAGTGGATAATTAAAAATCATAGTGACGCTTCTCTATAATGGCTGCTGAAGCTTCCGGTGATAGAGCAGATGTGGACGAGCGTGTCCATGCGTGTCTATATATCTTTGAGCGCGAGCATGTTTGTGTGTGTACTGTATGTGCTCCCTTTAAGCGTGGCGATGCTCTCTGTGCCAGGTGTTATCAGAGGCAGACACACACCACTGGCATCAGAACCAGCATGGCTGAGACGAGAGGGAGAGAGAGAGAGGGAGAGAGCTCAATATTGCTACAGCACATTAAACACCCTCTCTCGTACACCTTGGCTGCAGCCGCATACAGGCAAACCATAGGGGAGCGCATTTTATAGTCGCATCTGCTCTCTGCAGCCATTGAAGCACACATTAATGTGGGAGATGGTTTGAACTGGGGGAAGACATTAGCATTTAGCATGTGCGGTTTTGTCTCTTCTGGAATGGAGCTGAGGAAGTCGGAGCCAAACAGAGATTTAATAGCACACACGCATATGCCAGGGCACAGTTATACTTTGTTAAGTCTCCCATGCACACACACACACACCAGCGCCTCACTCTGTCTGCTTACATTTCAATACATTTATATCATTTTCTGACCTTCAGCTACATGATACAGGGCAGTTTCTACCTCTGGTACCTCCTTACATATTCAGAGATAGGTTTCCATAGCATCAAGGACTGGAGTGGACGCGGTGTTATTAAATACATTCCTGCTACGTGGATTTTTCAATCTTTGTCAGTGATATGTAAGGACATAGTAAAAATGTCTGCACAGGGTTCAAGGTGACAAAGAGCAATCTGAGCTCAGGTTAATAAGCAATATTGATACAGGCTGTGATTTGCCTATCACTGTGCACCAGACGTGTCAGATACTGCATTTATATATCATGTACATATATTCCATAATAATGGTGTGATTATGGGGCCTGACACTGGCTGTATATTGTCCACTAGGCGCATGAGATAATGGATGACGGGGCCACTATATAGTTCAGTGTGAAAGGTTAACGTCCATCCGTGCGTCTGTGTGATAGCATTGGCTGAGCTGATAAGTCTCCAGAGGAGTTGTGGTGTTAGAGGAAGGAGATGGGCTGGGAATCCGTGGCATCTTTATGTTTCCTCTCATTTGATATCTGCCTTTTTTTTTTTTTCTTGATGTCTTTCTTCCATCTGTTGTGGCTACATTTCTTTGCTTCTCTGTCTTCGTTGTTCACGGGACACACAAACACACCTGCTGTAAGCCGTTGCAGTGTGCCTCCTGCTATCTGTCCAGCTCGGGTGTTGCCACTGATTGATTCATTTAATTAGAGCGAGATCGAGGGAACACGGCGGAGGGAGAGAGCGATGGCGGAATAGAATAGAAGAAGAAAGTAGGATAGGGAGGGTATGGTCACTCTGCTGGATAGCCCTGGAGATTGGCTCCATTAATCTTGGTGGAAGTCGTGTCCCCTTTCCACACTCGCTCGCTGACACACTAACATACAAGCATAAACACACAGAGTCTAGAACAACGCTGAGCCACCTGGATTTCCTCTTCTGTGCTTTCTGTGTTATTTAATTTTGCTCACATAATAAGTCAATTCATAATTCACTTTCTTTTAGGCTAACGTGATTCAATTTTTATAGCGTCACCAGTTGTTCCTTTCAGACTGTCGGCCATCGGTTGTAAGGTTTTTAGATTGTCTGCTCCTTGATAGTATCCCTTCAAGATTGTGTAAAAAGCATTTTTTTGAACTCAAGGATGAACTGTTAAGAATGTTGGAGGAGAAGGGTCAAAGGTCAATGTCAAGGTGTCCTCATAAATCCTGCTTCTGGCCTATTGGAAATTATATCTCCGCCTTGTTTTTAATATTTTCAGTGGAATTGATTTCAAAGGTCATGGTTCCATCATGAGTCTGGAAAAAAAATACATATGTAGACGGAAACTACAGTGGTTGCAGGAGTGTAAGTAAGTGTCCTTGCATTTGTTATTCATGCCTGCTTTTGGTAGAACTTGCTCCGGAGCCGCATAATGACCGAATTCTTTTACTCGCCGTCAGCATGCAGATGAACTCACTGTATTGCAAGAGATGTTCCGCTGCCAATGCCCTGCTAATGATGTTGACCTTTTAAATTTCCCATTCACATGAAGCTGCGTGAGGAGGGGAAGGTGGAAACAGACACGTGTTGCTTGTTCATGCACGCACCCGCACATCCACCTCCAGCAACCGTAATGACACTGACCTTTTTATTTGTGATGATGTGTGGGCTCTGTTTATTTGCAGGGGGCCGATCGCTTCCTGTTGATTGGCTCCCCGCTGCCCCCTCTCCCCCCTACAATCACCCCCAGCATCAAGCACGAACACGCGTCTGCATACACAACAGATTACAGGGTGGCGGTGGAGGCCGGGCGGGGGGGGTTGACTTGTCTCTCAATGCCCAGATCCCATCAGCAGACCCAGCAATCACAAGACAATACACCTCTTAGCGGCAGCAGGCATTGCCCGGTGATTGGAACTTAAGTGAGAGGAAGGAGGATATTAGGGTGGTTTGTGTACACGTGCACATGAACAGAAACACACACACACACACAGACATGCACCATTAACATCTGCACTAACAAAACCAAAGAAGAAAAGCTCAGCCGAAACCACACAACACCAATTTCTATCCCAAATAACAATAACTTAATAATAGTTTAAATAGTGGATTGTTGCATCAAGCTGTTAAAAATAACCAAGCTGAGTAAAAAAATAAAACATCTACAGTTTTTTGTTTTTTTGAGTCTTGCTCACCTCGAAACCGTCTTCCTGCGCCCCCTCCTCCTGCACCGCTCGAGGTGCAGCAATCCCCGCCACCCACCTTCGCCTGGTTATCTCACACCAAACACATGTACTCCCGAGGCTCGTGCCCAGCTGCCCTGAGTCTCCAACCTGCCTCTGTGTTCACGCCTTCGCAAATGCAGCGACGTGCGCTTTGTTTGGGCTGTTTACGTACAGCGGGGGGTCCAAAAGTCTGAGACCACTTCCCCCCGTTCAAATCGCTCTCAGACTTTTGGAACCGCCCCCCCTCCCCCTGCTGTGTGTGTATCAGTGGAGAAGCTATATGTTTTATTAATAATGAAAGTGTGTTTGCTTGTCTGTGTGTGTAGTGACAGAGCGAGCATTTAAATGAGCGGAGAAAACAACCCGAGCCACCGCAGCCTAAGGTAGTCCAGGTTCGCAGCGTGCGGCGCTACCACTGACAGAGTCTCTGTGTATAACGAGACATAATCTTTGCCTTTGGAGTGAGTGAGTGAGTGAGTGAGTGAGAGAGAGAGAGTGAGAGAGAGTTGAAATGTCGGCTCTACTGCAAACATGCCCGATGGTTTGACGGAAAGAAGGTTCTGGCTGTGGGCGCCTGATAAAAGTTACAGCCTGGATTTTTAGAGGCAGGTTACTGCTCTGAATTTGCAAATGACTTGTCTTTGTGTTGCTGGGAGTACACACATTGTTCCGTGTGTCTCTGTCTGCTGCCTGGATCTGTGTGTGTGTGCTAACACAATGGCTCCAGATGGGCCTAATGGGGCACAGAGAGGAACATACACCCCGCTTAGAATGCATTAAACTACATTATAATTTGTCTTTTACTCTCTCATCATCTCTCAAACTTCTGTTCACTCTCTCACACATTGCTGAAGGCCTTATTTAGCTCTTGTGATAAATTATTCATAATAATTGATAAAAGTAAGTGATGGATAATTTCATAACATGGTAAGGACACCCAGCAGAGGGCAGAGTGAAAACGCAGAGACACTAATAATCAGGGTATGATGGCTAAAATGTAGTGTCTGCTCTCTGTGGGGGTATTAAATGGTGAATCCGAACCTCATGAGTGATTTATACAGAAGCCCCACATCTCACCCTGCATCTGTGCTCTGTGTGTGGGTGTGAGGCCCGTCTGTGATCAGCCAACTGTGATATTGCTCTTCATTTCTCAATTAGAACATTTACAAAAACCAGATTAAAACTTTGCATCAGGCGCCGCGATGATGAAAAAAAAATACGATTTGTGTAATCATAATTACTAAGTTTTGTCCGATCCTGAAGTTATGAACTTGTATTAATTTCACAGTGGCATGTGGCCTTAATTGTACTTTTCCTAAACTACAAATAAACTACAACTGTTACTCTACATATTAAACAGAAATGAAGGCGGCGGCCTAATGCAGCTTATTTAGCATTTTAGCCCTGATGTCCCTGAGTGAATTCCCATGAGAGACGTTGGGGGGCCACTTCTGTCCCAGCGACATTATGCACAAATGGAAAGATAAAAGCGCACAGTTGTCGGAGCTTAAACAAACTGGAATACAAACCTGCCCACAGGAGCACACACATGAAGGCGCGTGTGTTTTGGGTGAGCTGGCACAGGCATGAGGGCCATCCGGTGTGTGTCAGGGGAGTCTTCTGGAGCATGGCTCAACGCTGACTTTGATGAATGGTCTGTCAAGACAATGTCCCACTCATGACCAGCTCCCCTTTACCCAGGAGAGGGACAGCATGTGTGGGGGTGTGTGTGTGAGAGACAAAGGGGGAGACCTTTTTTTTTTAATCCGTTCATGTTGATGTGTGGGTGTGTGCAGCTGCCTGTACGTAGCGCTGAGTGCGTATTATTTTGGCAACCCTCGATTACGCGTGTGTGAGCGGCGTGGCAGCGGCATTACACGAGTCAACGGTTTGAGGTCAGGGTGTTAAACACTCTGACCCCTGCACAACCTTCAGGGCCCCCCCCGCCTTCCATTTTAATGGAATTTAATCCATGATCCGTTTCCGATTCAGATCTGGGGTCCCCCCACATCCTCGACACCTCAGAAAAACACAAACCTTATGAAGCTGAAAGTTAAAATTCATATGTGAAACTTAGCAAAAGTTATTTCAGGTCACTAAGTCTAGACTGTTTCCCTTTACAGTATTATTTACAGAAACCCAACAAGACCTTGGCAGCGAATATTGATTTACATAATCCACCTGAGCCTGGGTAAATAGATGATTCCTGTTTTTATTTTCCTTTTCTACCTCAGGATGGCGCTTTGCATTAACAAGAAAACAGTTGAACTGCTCTCGTGCTGTATTAACACCATTCCCTGTGTTTCACTCACTCCACACAAAAGGAAGCGTCTACTATTAGCACAGGCTCAGCTCAGGGTGCTTTCTATAGTGATGACGGCGCATTAACCGTCCTTTTCTGCTGAGGCGCCAGTCTGAGTGCTAGTGCTGCCCTGTTGCTGTCATTAAACCACTTTGGCCGAGGCCTTCAGTTCAGTCTTAACAGCAGCAGTTTACCCCAGCGACTTCTGCCATCCCCCCCCCCCCCCCCCTCCCCCCCCCCCCCCCCCCCCCCCCCCCCAATGACTATGCTTTTTTTATGTGGTAATGATGGAAAAGTGCAGCCCAGCTCAGTTTCAGGGGTAAAGCAAAACTAGGAAGTGGAATTAGAGGATAAATATGTTTGGGGGAGGCGGGGGTCCGACCTTTAAAGATAGACACAGACAAAGCAGCCTCCATAGGGCACGTTGTCTCCTATGGTACAGTCAAGTGAGGCAAGGAGGCACCGCTCCCTCCACCACTCGCAGCCCTCCCTCTCTCAGCCTGCACCCTTGATTACTTTTTAATGATTTCTGCAGCCTAAGACAAATGGCTGTGTTAAATGAGCAGAATTAGACAAGGGAGCTGAGTGCAGGAGCATTTGTTAGAGCAGGAGTAATGGATCAGGCATCCATTGTTTACTCTTCTTCATTCACTGACTTGGCCATGATATTGAGCTCAATGTCCCCAAAGAATAGGCGGCAGGAGTGGAGGGACACTGTTAACTTTCCAACAATAGCTTGTCATACAATTCTGAATATAGCATTTTTTTATTTGACCTTGAGCAAGGAGGATTACGTATTGAAGATTCACTCCGAACAAGTGGACGTGTCGATGACGTTTCTGTCTCAGTACAACTTGAATGTATTTTTGCTGTGCAGCACCAGCCTCATCAGCGGAGGTAGCTGCTGCCTGAGCCACACAAACTCTCGCCCTCCTGCAGGGTGTGTGTATTTCTTCCTACCCTGGCAGGCTGTCAGGGAGTCAGGCACTGGACAATAAAGGGTGTTCCCTTGGCAGAGACATGGCCTTGGTTTGCACTCCATGGGCATGGGCACCGCTATGGATCATTACTTCCCTCAGTAGAGTGGCTCATGTATGTGTGAGTGTGTGTGTGTGCCTTGCCCGCCTGCATGTGACAGAATGAGTGAGGGGGGGAAACTAAAACGCAGAAAGAGCCATTAATATTAATATCATTCTATCACATCAGGGTTCCTTCCATATTTTTTGAAGATCAATTACAGTCACTACTGCCCCCTATAGTCTTCGCAGACTCTGGCAGCGAGCTGCCGGCCTTGAATATAATGGAACTTTTAGAAAAATGAATTATTGATGATAAAATTATAGCGATAATACTTAAACCTTTAGCA
The DNA here is from genome assembly GCA_016785235.1 of Pseudorhombus dupliciocellatus. Classification (NCBI taxonomy): domain Eukaryota; kingdom Metazoa; phylum Chordata; class Actinopteri; order Pleuronectiformes; family Paralichthyidae; genus Pseudorhombus; species Pseudorhombus dupliciocellatus. Next base: position 297,611 of record JAFBJW010000239.1, read on the forward strand.
TGCAGAGTTGTACATACTTCTCTGGGACTTTATTTTATTAATATCATTTCTCATTTTGTCCTTTTAATCATGACCATTTGTCGCAGTAATGATGCTGACTCTCTGTGGCTCCTCTTGCTGCATCTTTGACAAAGCTACGCATTTTTTCCATTTCCCATTTATATTTACTGAGCCGTCATGTGAGCTGAATGAATGAATCTCTGAATTATGAATAGACATTGAGCTTTATCACTTCTGCTCTGTATATCTTTGTCTGGGATTACTCTGCTCCACACACAGAGCTGCCATTGTGGTGGCAGCAAGTTTCATAGAGGGTGTAGCCAGACTAATAGCAAGTTATCACTGTTATTAGAGATTTAGGATAGATTGGTTAAGTGCTAGGAGTAGACACACTGGAACGCACTGAGGTGTAATCTCATTTAACAGCTCTCGATTTGCTCAGAGGTGTGTGTTTTGGAAAGTTTGCACTCCGTGTGTTATGTGCGAGTGTGTCTGGGGATACGAAGCCGCTCTGCTGTTCCCGGGCCAGCTATTAGTCACGCAGGAGTGGCTAATCTGTAATGGCTGCTGTCACAGCCCTGCCGAGGCTCCTGGTGATGGGTGCGCTGTGACAAATCCACACGCACTCACTCTCATCCCGAGGACACACACACACACACACACAACACAAACGTGAGCTCACAAGTGTAGACAAGCTGTCCAATCACCTGGTGTCTGTCCAGCCACCATGTTGTATGCATGTGTGTTGACACCACAAGAGACGGGATCTGATGCGATCTGACGTGAAATCCACTCTCCTTTTCTTTTTACCATCTCTGTTTGCCTCCACTCGACCAAATGCTGATTACTCTGCTCCTGTGTCTGTTTCCTCCAGAGCACAGTGGTGGTGGAGAAGTCCATCCAGGATCTAATGAGCCTAATGCAGGACCTGAGTGCCTATTCCAACCAGTTCCTGGAAATGGTGTGCGACAAGCTGAAAGAGTACAAGGAGATCTGCACCACAGCCTACAGGTAAGAGACGCCCGGCTGACCTGAATTCTATATGGTTGTTTGTCCTGCGCAGGATTTATAAACCGCAGATTGTGGAAATCTGTCAAATCCAACAAAGCAAGAACCTCCTTAATTACATTTTTAGAAGCGTATCTGTCGTTACACACACACATCGGTGCCGTGAAAGGCCGCCCCGTCTTCTGTGCTCCCCTGGGGCCGTGCAACACCTGGCCAGGTAAGGGGAGGGCGAGAAAATATGGGGATGGGAGCGACGAACTGGCCAGGAGATGCGGGGAAGGAGCGACAGGCTGCTGGGAGTCCATCTGGTCTCTGTCACAGGTCAGCATCACTCTCTCCAGGGGCTCGGAGTGATAAAGACAAGCTCAACGGAGAATGCCAGAGTGCTGGTGGTTGTGTTTGTGTGTGTGCTCATCACATATAAACATCCCTCTCTCTCTCAGGCTCCCCCCTCTTCCCCATCTTATGTGTGGGGGGGTGTAAAGCCCTTGAGACCTTGTGTCTCCAGTACAAAGTCTTAATATGACATGAAATTTAAATACATTTTCTATTTCTAAATTATCTGAGGTGGTCATTATTTCACCATGTGTATCTGTGTCCCCTCAGGGGCGTCGTCCAGTGTGAGGAGAAGCTGACCATCAGTGCTTCCTGGTCGAAAGACGAGGACATCAGTCGTCTGCTCAAGTCCCTCCCGAACTGGGCGAATATGGCCCAACCCAGACAGACCCGCCAGAAGAGAGAGGACGAAGAGGACTTTACCCGGTAAACGCACGTTCCCCGCTCATTTACAAATCCGCCAGGGAGAAAAACAAGCAGAAGTTATCCTGCCACACAAAGAAGCACAGGCAGGACACACAATCACACTTGAGCAATCACGCAACTAATCCCTTCCTCTCGTCTGTGCTCTTTCATTCACATATTATTGAACCCTCTCTTGTTGACGAAGATGCACTCATAAAAACAGTCAATGGCTCTTTTAACACGCTTTATCTGAGGGAAGTGAGGGAACGATGGGAGAAATTGGAAAAATATGAAGAGAACAGTCACAGGCGGGGGGGGGGTGTCAGTCTTATCGAAATTGCCTTTGAATGTGCGCACTCTTCAGGGAACACTGAAGCTCATCGGAGCGGAATAGTAAAGTAAATAAATAAATTGGTTATGTGGCCAAAGAAAGTCAATCTGTTGTGTGTGCTCGCTCCCTTTCACATACACACACGCACACACACTGGGGGAGCGTAGAGATAGCAAGAGGAAGACCATAAGGCTGTTTGATTTGAGAGCCATCGATGTTTTCATCTCTATGAAAGGGGGATTAGCTTCTGCACGACTGGCAACCCAGTGCTTATAAAGCCTCATTAATAAGCTACATGTGCGAGGGAGAGAATGTGTGTGTGTGTGTGTGTGTGTGTGTGTGTGTGTCTGTGTTTTTGTGTTTGAGTGCACGCTGTTTGTTTTACCCATCTGTTGTTGAAAGGATCTTGATCTTATGGGCGTCCTGGTGACTCTGGTCCCTGCGCCACACGTTCTGCAGCGCCGCAGTGCTTTGGATTTACTCATCCAACTTTTTCTCTCCTTGCTCCTTCTCACCAGTCTCCAAAGTAATTTATCCTTCCAGAACCCGCAAGTGATTGTTATTACAATGCAAAAGAGGTTTTGATCTCTTTGTCTTTGTTTTTCCACCCTGTGTATTTGTGCCTTCTGTTTGCTTTCTATTTCTAAATATTCTCCATCACCTGCTGTTTGTGTCTCTCCCACCGACTGTTGCGCTGCCTGCAACGTCCTCTTTTGAAAGTGACTATTGCCCACACAAGTCTCTTAATAACATGTCCAACTTTATTTTGCTGCCTCTGCCTATATATCCATCTCTCCAGTTATCATCCGTTCATCCATTTTAACCATCCCTTGTTTCTTTCTCAGCATTTGCACATCAGCTAAAGGTCCCAGTTTAGTTCCACATCACTGAGCCATTGTGCACATAAACATGAGCTTGCTATAAAATTTGGATCCTCTTCAAATAAACATTAACTCTGAAACATTTGCACATCCATTCCATTAAGCAGTCCATTATGTTTTAACTTTTGTAAATTAACTTCCATTAAATATTTATGTAAACCACACACGGCCTCTGCAGGCATTAAAATCCATTGAACCAGCAAACCAATCATTTCTTTGAGAATGCCCGATACTGGGCTGATTATGGACTAGTTTCTTTGTTTTACTTTGCCAGCCGTGTGTTGAATCCCTCTTTCTAGCCACACAAACTCTTGTATCTCTAATTCTTTTTCTCCGTTATTCAGAGCTGCCTTCGCGAAGGAGTCTGAGGTGCTGACCGGTAACCTGGGAGACAAGTTAATCCCCCAGAATGAGATCCTTCATGATGTCAGTGACCTCAAGGCTCTGGCCAACCTTCACGAGAGCATGGAGTGGCTGGCCGCTCGCCTCACAACGTTCTTCGCCAGCCTGCCTCAAGCGTCCAGTAAGTAAAGAAAACATTCCATTCTGTCACATGCAGGAGTAGATAGCAAGCGGAAGCTTTAATCCTGGAATCATCTGAATCACTGCAGATTAAAAACAATGTCTGGGTGGCTTGTGACAGAGGGCTCCAGGAAGTGGTTCTTCCGGCAACACGTTTGACCTGTTCCTCAATAAGTTCTTGTTCGAGTGTGTTATCGGTACTAAAGGAACACTGGAGCTGTCAAAGACGGCTCTACACACAGACTCATTAAGGTTGAGTGTGTGTGTTTGTGTGTTTCATGCGTCCCCTGCATAGTCATCACTTTTGCATCATTAATCACTGATCAAAATGAGGTGTGTGTGTGTGTGTGTGTGTGAGTGTTTTAATCCCACACATGGTCTTTATGTAGATCTTGTTAATCACTCGTCATTAGAGAAATGCTTTTATCCTCATTACCGCAGTGAGAGTGCATTTAATCTTCCTATAAAGATTCCAGCATCTTGTAATGTGCTTCTTCAACTCCATATCTTTTTATTAGCATCATATGATAGCAATCAGAGTGTTATTACTCCCATTGATGACTCTTATCATAGGGTCAGGTTGCTCTTTGTATTTTCTCTCAAAGAATATTCCAAATACTGGGCAAAAGCCCCGATTTCAGAGACCACATTCCTGTCTGAGTAAAGGACATATGGAAGTCATTCATTGAGCCACGCCGCACGTCACTGAATACGTTTTCAAACTTGTATCCGTGGCTTGTACATTATCTGGGAGGAAATGTGTGTCGGTGTTTTCATTTCCACTCACTCACCTTTGTGGGTATTCAGCACTGTGGAGAAACGCATCCATGTCCACGCCAGTATCTCCGTCCTCTGGCAGAGCTCTGGTAAATTATGCACCTTTCCTAGAGGGATGGAGCGAGTGCTTCAGCCTTTATCAGCCAGCGCCACAACTCTCCAGCTCCAGACCTCTGATTGCTCATTGAACTTGCGCTACTCTGCTGTTCTGTATCTCGACTTTTTTTTTTCTTCTTTCCTCCTCAACATAAAATAATTAAATGACAAATTTTCCAGATATTCTTATGTGGGCTTCACTTTGCCGCTATCTCTTTTTAAACTCTTCCCTCTCACCGCGACGCGAGCTGTCTTTGTCTCTCCATAGATAAGGATTCAATAAAGGTACGAGAAGGGACGTGACACAATTATCATTAATTCTGCCGGATGGCATTAATGGGGAAGGAGAGGGCAGGCACTTATCATGCTGGGACATTCCCCACACTGTTCAATATTTAGTGTTTGCTGAGCTGATGACAGCACTATATGTGTGTTGGCCTGTACGTGCATGGGCTTGTGTGCATGTGTGTGTATTTACATAAGCATGCACTGTGTAAGATGGGACAAGGGTATGGCTGGGAGAAAGGACCCCACCTTATCTCATCCTCCGCACCCCCCCCCCCCAGCCTCACGCGTATGCCCCTCCAAATTGGATTTTATATTACAGAGGCAGTCAGGTATGAACAACTCATTTTCCTCTCCCTCTTATTTTTTTTTTTGCTTTTTCTTTCTTTTTTTCCCCCTTTGCTTGATTCTTTCTTGGTATTTCATATTTCCTCTCTTTCTTTTTTTCATTCTGTCCTCATCATGGCCGTGTGAGCGTTGTTCTTTCTGTCTTTAGTGGAGATTTTCTGCACGGTTGGGTGAGCATTGCGGCCGACGTTGGGTTTGATAACCTTCTCGTGTGATTGAAATGAAGTGGATGTGTACTTACTCACATTATTTTAAATACATAGAAATTTTGAAAAGTGCAGTTTTGTGTGTTTCACCAAACCACCATCAACTTCAGCCATCAGCCATTTCTAGTTGACCTCTGTGTGTGTGAGATTTCTTCCATGTCCAATCTGTGTCTGGCAGCCAAGTTTCTTTGAGCAACAACCTGCAAACTGGAGATCAGGATCAGCGTGAAAGATCTTCGTCGTGGGCAGCAGTTTTTTCCCCGCAGACCTTTTTTCCCTCCACTTCATGTACATGTGTGCAAATGTGTGTGTTCATGCACAGGCCCAGGCGTCATTAGCTGCATAGCAACAGGCCTCCAATCTACACTGCAGGGCTCCAAGATGATAATCATATAGGTCGTCCAATGGGAGTACATTTGTTCTTTCCTCCGTGTTTGTTCTGCTGCATGACTGAGGGCTTAAGAAATACACTTCCCTGACCTTGACTGTGTTGAGTAGGTCTTTCCCCTTTAGCACCAATTTGTTTCTTGACTTCATTTCAGAGCTTTCTGATTCACTGCAGGGGTCGGGGTGGGGTGGGGTGGGGTGGGGTGGGGTGGCGGGGAGGGGGGGGGGGGGGGGGGGGGGGGGGGGGGGGGGGGAGCAGTTTACAGTGGGAGGTGATGCTGCTGTTTTAACAGTTAAACAGATATTGTCTTTCCTCCATCCCTCGTCGTTTCTGTCCAAAATGTCAACTGTTTTTTAATCTGTCTCATTATAAGAGCCCATTAAGCAATTTGGTGGGTTTCAGATATTAAAATCTCTTCATCATATTTCTTTCCTTTCTCTCCCCTCTCATTCCCCCTCTTCCTCTCTGGACAGGAGTTCAGATCTCCATGTGCAGATGTTCATCCTCTACCAGAGGCAACAAAATAATTAGTAACTCCGCTCTTACTCGGTCGTTTATGAATCATTCATCGCTGCACCCCTGCAGGATACTGTCCTTCGCTTTTCTTTCTCCGTTTTCTCTTCCATCCCTCTCTTTTGGCTGAGAGGGAGGCCATTATTGTACTTTTTAAACAAAACAGACAACTTTTTCCCCCTAATGATTTTAGCATCTCTGTTTGTTTGTGTGACTGAAGCAAAAATCTGAGTTTCTCAGCCTATTGTGTCGGGGAGAGGGCAGCGAGTGTGTGTTAAAACCGAACAGTGTTGCCGGGTTTGTGCGCTCTTGCATCCTGCACGTGTGCGTTAGTGTGTGAATTCCATCACTGATCTTCTCTCTTAATGTCTGCCACCCTCATCTTCCGCAGATGGCAACAACAGACGTTTCTCTTAGATGGGATTCGAAAATAATTGGATAAGCGTACTGCAAACACACACACACACACACACACACCCACAGGCCCACACATTGGTGCATAAATAGACACACAACATACACATCCTCACATTTAATCATGCATACACAAAGAACTTATAAATAAGAGATGGGAGTAATTTGGTTTGTGAAAAAGGAGAAAGGAGGAAAAAAAAGAGAGCAAGAGAGTTGTCAGTCAGGACCAATGAGTCGTCTCCTTTTGCCCGTCTGTCCCTGACTCTAATGGCGCCCCCCATGCTGCGACGCCTCCCTTGCACCATCAAAGCAGCGCAGGCTGGGGAGGAGGCGGTGCAGGAGTCTGTGTGTGTCTATTGGTGTGTCTTTCTTGGCTGTGTGTGTGTGTCTGTCTGTCACGGACACCCCCTGGAGAGACCTCCAACCGTGTGTGCCACAGCAAGCCCTGTTTTTTTTTTCCCTTTTCGCTGCCAAAGTGAGTGAGTGTAATGCACATGAGAGGAAACAGAAGCCTTCGAGTCGCTGTCACACACACACACACACACACACACACACACACCCCTGAAGGGAGAACACTCTTGCTCTTTCACACAAGCTAAGTGAAGAAAAGAGACATAGTGAGGAAAATAGTCTTTATCTGACAAATATAAAAGTCCCTTTGTGAGGGGCTTTATCTCAGCCTTTGCGTAAGCGCAGATTATAGTTGTGTGGCTGTGTGTTGCTGTCAGTGCAGTGGAGATGCATCAAACACTTGTTGATGTTGCTGCCACTCGTTTGATTCCAGCTGTGATGTCATAAATCACTGCTCTCGGGTTCCTCGCTGAGTATTTGCGTCCCGGTGTTGTGTGTCAGAGCCGGCTTCTGGATCTATTAATGATGTAATAAGGTGGCCAGGGAGAATAAACAACCTCAGCTCGGTCCAATCAGATCAACTCAATTATGTCATTATGCTGCTCTCCCTTGAGAAATCATTGTGGACTTTTTGTTTTAATGTGGAGGCCAACCTTGTTTGTTGTTCCTGTGGCTCATTTAGCAGAATTAATACCGATGCTTGCAACCTGAACCTGACTCTAATCCATTGTCTATTTTCTGCCAGTGCGTGAGGCAGTCCCTAGTGTACAGTAGATATGATGTGGATTTTATACAGTCGCATTGACACTTTACGCTTGCACTCAGATCTTTTGTTCCTTGGACACAGGAAACATCTCTCTTTTGAATTCCCCTACCAGCAGAAAGCCAGGTGAAGTGTTGATAAAAGAAATCCACCCACACTTGTTGATCTGTGTCAGGAGAAAACAGACATATTTAAACAGGAAAGCGAGACTTAATGGATGCATGTGGTCCCGAGTTTTTGAGTAGTGACCAAAAGACATGGGTTTGTTCCATAAGTCGTTTGGGGCCTCGCCCCTGTAAATAAGGACCTGAGACATTCCGCTCTGAGCTCAGAGCAAAGCTGCTGCTCCTCCGTGCCGAGAAAGTGCAGTTAAGGTGGTTTGGGCAAGCGATCAGGGCGCCTTGGGGTTCCTCCAACTGGTGGACCGCACGAGCAGCTGTCACTGTTGTCACATTCCCAGCCCTGGCTGTGTGTGCTTTGTTAATTGGATGGCAGGGATACATACCTCCCTGCTGTTTGCCTATACCAATGGTGTCTCATTTCAAGTCATGGAAACTGTCATTGGGACACTCACACGTATTCACCAGCACCTATAGAAAGTGCACACATGTAGATGAGCACACAGAAGCTGATTTAATAAATGCTAGATATTGTTAACATGTATCCCAACTTCATACAATCATACAGATTCTATGATTCAGCCTCAGTTCACACTCGGTGCCACTCTTTTCTTCCGTCTTTTTGAGCGTGTGCTTAAAAGCTCGCCTCCACGTGTGTGTGACCTTGGGAAGGGCGGCAAGAGTAACTGGGGAGCTGGCTTTGACTGCGGCACATCGATTGTAGACCCCTGCGTTCTCCTGCTCAACAGTCACTCTCTGTACACACACACACACACACACACTAACTCGCCTCATTGACCAAATAGACTTACATGTGAGTGACGGGGCCAATTTCTCTCCTTTTCCTCCACTTGCTTATTTATGGCCATTGATCTACACCTGGCTGAATTTATATCCACTCATCATGCGCTCTGGTTCTCCCTCTCTTCTTTCTGCCTCCCACAGGCGTGCACACACACACACACACACACTCTGAGGTCTTTTGTATGGTTTACAATGCGGGGGCTCTGACACATGCTCCTGCTGCCTCAGCACAAGTGACGAGCAGAAAGTACAAGAACATGCTGAAGGACTCAGGTTGAAGTAATGGCTTTTCCTTTGTGTGCCTGTGCCTTGTTTACTGTACCTGGTTATAACAGTATTACATAGTACACGGTGTATTGCCATGGGTTACAGTGTGTTACAGTGTGTGCACAGACAGTGTGAGGTGTCAGTTTGCGCCCGGCTTAAGACACTGAAAATAGTCCTAATGATTCCTCTGCTCACTACTCCTGCTCTCTGGATTCATTGTTGATAGAGTGTCTGTGTGTCTCTTGTTTTGTTTTGTCCACTCAGGTGTGTCTCCTTGCTCTGCAGACAGTCAGGTGGTTGGTGAAAGCGAACGCAGCCGGGAGCAGATCCTCCAGACCCTGACTGACTTGTCCAGGGGCTTTCAGGACATCGCCGACCGCTGTCTCCTGGTGTTGCACCTGGAGGTCAGGTAGGCAGGAGAAACTCGCTCATTTTACTCATTAAAAAAAAAAAAAAAATTTCTTTTAATTATTATGGCTTTGGAAAATGCACTTTATAAGGTCCGGATAGCACTCCATTCTCACTCAGGTCTCACCTTCTCCCCATAAAATCTGGAATGAGTGTTATTTCTGTTTTGAGACACAACAAAAGATATAACAAAATTCAGATTCTAACGGCATGAATTAAAAAGTCAAAGGACACGTTTTGTCTTAAAGGCAATAGTTATCATCCACATCCTAATAGGCCCTAAATGCACAATTTGGAGATTTGTTGAAAAAGTGTTTTCATTATCAACATCTATAGCAAGTTAATTTACCACACCATATACTTTCTACTCCCACCGCCGCTAACAGTCATCAGTCCTCTCCCGTTCCTCTCTGCCCCTCCGCGCACCACTATTTCCCCACAGACTATTGTGTAGCTTATGCATTATTGTTTATGATTTCAGTTGAAAACCCTCCCTGAGGCTGATGTCTAGCTATACGCTACGCTCCATTGGCTCTCCCCATCTACCGAATTTCCCCTGATAGTGCTACCAGCTAAATGAAGCCATGAGGAAGAAATCAGGAGGGGGTGGGGGGTAGCGGGGGTTGAAATGGCAGGTGGGGGGGGTTAAAGAAGAGAGATCCAGTATCTAAATGAGAGAAATGATTGAAAAGAGGAGTAGAGGAAGTAAGATGGAGGCATTTAAGATGGCGGTTGTTGGCTTTGCCTTAAGGGGAACAGACATCCACTCATATCATTTTATACTTTTCTGCTCAGGGCGCTGTGATTACGGACTTACGAGGGAATTGACTCCTCCAGTCTAGACAGAAATGAGCCGTCTCTGGGCTTAAAGGACCTCGCAGTAAGATATAGGTGTTTAAATGGTCAGAGAGAAGCCCTTCATATCCTCAAGATTCTGATAGAGCCTGCTCCCAATTTAGAACTGAACATTTAATATATGTTTAAGACACAGATGCGTAGAGAGGAGCTGCTCAAACACTTAACATAATTGCCAGGGTTCCTGAAGACTCCATTCACAACTGTAGTGGAAAGGTAGCGGAGGCAGTGGAAGTATTTGACGTGGAAGCTTTCTGATTTGTACTCCTCAGAGTGCAACAGTATACTTCGCGCTGTGCTCCACAGGTCGCTCTTAACTAATCAGATTTCCTGCCTGAATGCTTTCCAGCTACGATGTCGTAGTAGCTGAATAAGTGGAGATAAGTACTCTGAACACGATGATTTGTGGAGAAATTATAGGTGTTGGAGTCGGTGACACTGAGAAGTGAGCGCTCTCAGTGCCGATTGAAGTGTAACTTCTAACTACGTTGTAATAATATACCGCATATAGGTAAAATACACCTCTCTATATAAGAGCTTCCTTCCTTCTACTTCTTATAATTCCTTTATTTTAACTGTGAGAACACACCAGACGTCATCATTACTCTACATCTAATTTCTCTCCTTCTCTTTTATTTTGTTGTTGTATCCCAGGGTGCACTGTTTCCATTACCTGATCCCCCTCACCAAGCAAGGAAATTACGCCATCGTGGCCAACGTGGAGAGCATGGACTATGACCCACTGGTGGTCAAACTGAACAAGGACATCTCAGCCATAGAGGAGGCCATGGGAGCTGCCCTGCAGCAGCACAAGTTCCAGTACATTTTTGAAGGTCAGCACACACCTGGGGTGAACAGCTGCCCGAGATATTCCACTGACCTTCTAATTAGAGCCCAATTTGAGTTTAGTCACATTTAATTATGTTGGTCCCAGATTTTCGATACTTGTTTTATTCCTTGTCTGCTTCTCATTTGTTTCCCTCTCTCCCCCTCCCCTCGCCAGGTCTGGGTCACCTGATCTCCTGTATTCTCATTAACGGGGCCCAGTACTTTAAGAGGATCAGTGAGTCTGGCATCAAGAAGATGTGCAGGAACATCTTTGTCCTCCAGCAGAACCTCACCAACATCACCATGTCCAGGGAGGCCGACCTCGACTTCGCCAGGTCAGAGTCTGCCTCACATTTGAAACAGGATTATCCATAAATACAGCTCGCCTGGAGGGTTTTATTGGCTCTGTACAGCGAAGTACGTGCACTGCAGATTGCTTCTGGGCTTGAGGGGGCTGACAACCTTCAGCTGAAGTAGCAGATTTGTTGTGCAGATAATCATTGTCATGCCATTGTCTTTTCAATATTTCATAGATGTGTTAATCTGATGTCATGGCCTCTGATATCTTGAGATAATACTATTAACATATTTGTGTTTGAATCGGTGCTGCACATAATTTCAAGATAAGTAATATTTCCATATTTTTACGACCTATAATAAAATATACGCAGACAACATGTCCATTCTAATACCGGATCAACGCAGCATCGACCTGAACAGACCCACACAGTCCCACGCAATGTCCTCAGGTTCAGACAGCAGCGATGTCAATGTATGAGGCCGACAGATGGTCAAACAGATTGTCAACCACGCTGTGTCTGAGTGCGCATGGGTTGTTGGTGTTTATTCCTTATTCATACATTTATATTTTGCGAGGCTACCTGCTGTTGCCCGGCGCTGTCCGGCCCTGACAGGCATGGGGGAAATCAGCGCTCAGATATCTTTGTGAACCAGATGAAGGGAGTGAGGAATAGAGGGAGGGAGCAGGGGGGGGTGCAACGAGAGGAGAAGACAGAAAGAGAGAGGGTGGTTCACAGTGTTCAAGTTCATTCTTGAAGTTTGTGTCCTTGACGGTATGGAGTATGGAAGAGGACGGGTGATGGAAAAATGGAGAAATAACGGGGATTAAAAAAAACTGAGAAGCTGAAGGACTTCATGGAAGAGACGGAGAAGGTGGAGTGGATAAACAAAAGTTTACAGCGGAGTTAGAGATGAAAGGCGGAAGCGTAGAGGGAGGCGGATGAAATGGGTGGAGAGTAAAATAAAACAGCAGCTCAATAAAGGACGGAGGGGAGACAGAGCTCTTTGTTGGGGAATTACTGTGAACTTTTAAATGTCTAAAAAATACATGAAACTTGGTTTTGTAAAATAACTGTTGTAAAGAACTTTAAGAACACTTTATTTATCAATGATCTTTTTTGTTTTGTCCCTAATCAGAATTTAGTCGACAGGTGTGTTATGGGTCATGGAAGAGCCCGTGCACCCTGCAGGAATTTAACATTTTAATTAATCTGAGTAATTCTCTGATCTTGATGCTAAGTTGACTAATATTTATGAGTGTGTGCAGTGTTGGGCAGATCTGGTGATGGACTGTGGGCCGTTGGTGGAGGTGCGTCCTCTCTTAGTGCCCTTCCCCTTGTATTATAATTTCAAAGGCAGCACTCATTTAAAAAGCATCCCTCCTCACCTTCGCTGTCCCTCTGTACCTGTTGTCAAACCAGACCCGCAGTGTGCGGGGTTAATTAGCTCCTTCTCACAGCCCTTGGCAGCGTCTCCCAGTGTGTCATATTTTGGAGTGGACAGACCCGTGTCTATGAGCTGGCGTTGCTTGGACATGGCTATTGCTTGTTACAGTCTGAGCCAAGTTTCCATCCAGGAAAAAAAAAATGTGAAAAAGTGAAATGACCCGGACTCTACTGGACGTGGAGATCCATTGATTAGTATGTAATTTCTACCCTCTGTCAACTTTGATTATGGAGAAAAGCCAGTGATGGCTCCATTGTCTTCGCTCTCCTTCTCCCACTCTCTCTGATTACGAGGCGTGGGCGGTGTGGAGGTGTTGATTGGGAATTGCAGAGTGCATTGTTTACACATTCATGGCTTTTTGGATTGGCCGGCCTCCGGCTTTCATGACACGCCGACACTCGCAGCACGCACGCACACGCGCACACGCACGTAATATGTATTGTTCTCACCCATGCACAGACAGCCAAGCCAATCAGCATTTTGCAATCACCATATTTATGTTTTGCAGATGAATATTCACAACTCCCACCTGCTTGCGCAACTGAGGCTGTGCGATGCAATACGATGTTAAAACACTTACCTTAAAAGCCTTTTAAACTGTAAATCCAGCTGAACTCAGAGAAAATATCATCTCTGGTGTACTGCTTTAATCATTAAGCGGCTGAATCTACAGCATTTCACAGATATTGAAGGATAGACTACAGCTTATTTTGGTGTTGCATCAGATAAGCTGTACACATTTGTTGTGCAGACCGCAGGAAAAACAACATTTGCTATGCTGGCAGAGAAAGAGAGAGACCAAAAGCAGAATGTTCCTCATCAGTATTTTATGACCACCTCTGGAGAAACAAGTGTGAAATGAAGACAGGAAGTGAGCACAGCAGGAGGAGGCTGAGGTTGGAGACAAGGCAGCAGATGCTTGTCTGTGTATCCATGTCCTTTTATGTTCAGTGTACTTGTACTGGTCCCTGTATGAAGACCAGTTTGATTTAGAGAGCTTAATAAACGTAATGGGAATAGTTAGGATTGACTTTAGGAAGCGTAAGGGGTAGGAGAGTGATTTATCGATCAGTGTTTGAGTGCATGTGTTGGCTGTTTTTCCGCATCTTGGTGCTTGCATTGGAAACAGAGACTGTCAGAGACGGGGAGAAGGGTGCACCATTGATCTGAGTTAAAACTGAAGAGAGGCCCAGTAAGCAGCACTGCAGAACTCATGAAGCTGCACACACACACACACACACCCCACTTCCCTAGACTGCGATGAAGCATGTGGAAACAGTGCCATCTTGTGGTGTAATCATTTTTTGTTTATGTTTATGAAACTGTAAAGCTGCAATATATGAAAGGTGTTCAAATGTGTGTGTGTGTGTGTGTGTGTGTGTGTGTGTGTGAGAGCATGTGCGTTTCGTCAGTGTCTCATCTCTCGGTCATATACTTGGCAGTGATGCTCAGTGAGGGGGTCAGGGTCAAACTCACACACCTAAACACCGGCTCGCACACCATCTGCTCGGAAACGGTCCAGGGGCTCGATCCTATTCTGAAGACCTGTGTGTCACCGCGGTGTTACCGCAATGTCACATTAGCGTGTACAGTGTGCAGAGCGCGTGTATCGCTTCTCAGTGTCCTGCTGCCTCCCCCCCGCTCGTCTCTTTATGTCGATTTCTGCAGATATGAGATAAAGGGAGGAGGCTGTTTGTGAGCCTCTTACCTTGACAAGCCCAGAAGCCACAGTCTTTCTCACGATAACAAAACAGAGAAACTGTCAAAAAAAAGTGTTGCCTAGCAACTGTCCACTCCAGCCTATGGAGACATTTAGGACTTCATTTACTTTGCACTAGTAACCTAGTCAGTGAAATACAGATCTGGAATAAAGAAAAATTAGTTTGGGTTCAAGCAAATGAAGGCACAGCTGGGTTAATGACCTTGAAGGGAATAAAGTCAGTTGCTTTTAAATAAGCAATTTATCTTCTTTTTTTTCTGTTAGCTATCATAAAGTTTGGCTCTGCTCTGTCTTGATTTTCTGTTTATGAACTAATTGTCTCAACCTTTAAGAAACGGGTGACTCATCACTCAAAGCCAGAATCTGTACGTGCCTCAACTCGACTCGAGGACGGAGCCGCGGCAGCGTGCTCATGTCAGTACAAACACTCGACCCAATCACAAGTCAGTCTCAGCTGTTAATCATTACCTTCCACATAAGCCAAGCAACCAGAACCACACACATATTGAACATATTGGAGATATCGATGTCGCGAAGCTGAGAACTTGAACCACCCCAGATGGTCTCCAAAGTATCGGACAACTTGTGTGTAACTGCTATTGAACACACACACACACACACACTGGAGGATTTAGATTTCTTCCTGCAGCGCACCAGTGAACAAAGCCTCTGAAGGTACTTCACTCTACATGAATGTGCACCCAAAGTCCCTCCTGTCAAAGTAAACCCAAAGTAAATATGTACCCGTTTGTCCAAATATCTCCAGTGTCTGGTGCCGCAGCATCTCCCAGACATGCTGTGAACACACACACACACACGGAGGGGCTCGGAGCTGCCCGGTGACCCGTGCAGGCAGGTTGCAGCGCTGTCATAACATCCCACCTGCGAAACTTGCGCGGCCCTTAGCCCATCACACCCACTTGTCTGCCACTGGAAATCACTGCAGTCTGCCTGTGTGAGTTGTCAAAGGTGCTATAGTGTGTGTGTAGTCCCAGAGCGTGCGACACCAGCCTCTGCAAGATGCGTGTGTGTGTGCGCGAATCGGCAAATAAACTGTCCTTGGATTTTCCGTGTGTGTGTGTGGAGGTGACAGGCGGCTGCGTCTACAGAGAATGTGGTAATAAGTACAGTTGACGGCCGTGTCAGGAGGTAGTGGGTGTCAACAGATAAAACTGTTTGTATTTAGGCCTGACTTCAATACACTGTCACTTCACCCGGCTTCTGTCTCCCTGGCTGTCACCTTGTGTCTCTCTCTTTATCTCTCTCTTCCTCCTCTCTCTGTCCCTTTCTTTCCGTCTTTTTTCTCCTCTGCTACATCCAATCACCTGCACCGCCTCGGCTGAACCGCCTTTCTTCTTCTCTTCGCCCCCCCTTTGCTCCTGTTTTCTGTCCTTTGTGTGTGTGTGTGTGTACACGATGCGGTATGATGAGACTTGTCTCTGCTGATGAGGCCGGTTTGTTTGTGTGTGCGCGCCCTCGCAGCTTGATGACGCTGGTCTTTGCTGATGAAGCCAGCCAGACTGTGTGTGTGTGTGTGTGTGTGTGTGTGTGTGGCACAGCATGATAGGACCGGTCTTTGCTGATGAAGCTTCAGTCTCAGAGTCTCTGCAGACCTTCCCTCATTACCAGAGGAGAGACAAATGCACTGCCCTGTAGGGAGGACACTGAGCTGGATAATGTACAGTGTATATGTGAGAGCAAAACACATTCACAGAATCACTCCCAGGACAAAGGAGGCTGCAGGAGTTATACCAAAGACTTTTCTGATGGCTGCCTCTCAGCGATGAAACAGTGCTTTGTAACTTACCGCAGTTTCACTTCAGTCAGACGTCTGCATGCGGGTCAATATCTCGGTGGGTGTAGTCACTAGCCGGCTGACTGAGTCACTGCTGCGAGTCGATTCCTCTCTCGCTCCTGGGTCCCTCTCTCAGAATCCTTTTCAGCAGCAATTAACATATTTTATAGTCCCCCTTTTTAGATCGCCCGCCCATTGAGACGCTGTTTTCTCCATGAAATCGTTTATAGTTGTAACCTCCAGCACGTTCACTTTCTGATTTTTAGGGATGACTTATTCTGACAGGCTTGAAAATACCTGCTGGCTCAGCACGATAGAAGAGGAGCCATATTTGGAATGTGATCGAGAAGAAGATGTCTTATTGTGTCCAGTACAGTGGACAGTGGAGAGCTCTTCCACTATGACTCCACTTCCACAAAGAAAAAGCAAAAGACGTGTTCTCAGATGTTGTCGGCTCAGTGTTGATACAAATTAGGCTGAGACTAAAAGGGAGAGGGCAGGAGACAAGTCTCCTCGATGTTGTTGTCAGTAACGTCGATATTTGTGCAGCAACGAGCCACAGTTCCAGTTGATTCTCTCCCCTCCCTGCTCCTCCTCCTCCTCCTTCCTCACCTCATCTCTCCCCCACTAACTAATGTGTTGTTGCGAACGTGCTGACGGAGGCAGCCTGTAATGGCCTTAATATTGTACACGGTGGAAATGAGGAGAAATTAATTGTGCTGATTCTTGTCTTTCTCTCGTTCTTCCTACTTCTCTCTTTGTGTCTTCATCTTCTCCTTCATGTTTCTCTCTGTCCCTCACGCCACACACGTACGTCCACTCATCATAAATGTACTTAATTTACTTTGTATACAAGGAAAAGGGAGAGGGGCAGCTAATTAAAATCTCATAGAAAGCGCACACACACAAAATGCAGGGCTTTCATCCATGGAACTTCGTGAAGAGGCAGGTGGAGAGTGTCTGTGGCTAAATGGAGAAAAGACTTAAAGGAAAGGGGAATCAAAACAACAATTCACTTAAGTATTGTCCGGGAAAATTATACTGGTTTTATTACAGTGTCTATAACTGATAAGAATAGTGTGTGTGTGTGTCAATGGGGGTTCTCACTTGATGCTGGAGTTTGGAGAGATTCTAATCTTATTAACAGCCCTACCCTGTTTGGCAAATGGCTTTCCAACTGTTTGTGTAATGAACTGTTTGAAAGCGTTTTCAGCCCACACTAACACACATCACACACACACACACACACAAATGCTTACACCACTCCTTCTGAACCAGCTTCCTCCTCTTTGAACTGAATAAAGGCTAGACTGCCAGCTGTCCTCACGATGCTGACACACACACACACACACACACACGCCTATAGGCAGCTGACAGCCCAGCAGCATCGTCTTCCTGTGGATGCAGCCTTTCTGTTTTGATATTGGATGCCGTATAGAAGGCACTACACTGTCCTGAGTTATAAATGAACAAGGGTTGATCTGCTTTGAACAAATCCTGCGTGGGTCTTTTCCTAAACGCATCACTGCCGAGTGAATTACGGCTGCTATTATACTGTAGTTAAGCCATGTTTTACTGCACTGATGAGGTATTTTTTATTTTCTCCTGCTGGCTGCTGCATCAACAGACGGGCTCCAAATCTTTTCAGTTTTGCTATTTTATCAGACAAATAGTGTTTTTTTTTTCTAAAAAAAGCATTAGATTCTGCTAACGTGATGATTCAGTTTGCAGCAAAGCAGACATGTTTGTTATTCATTTCAAACATGGCTGCTCTGCACTAATTCCGTTTTTGTGTCCAAACCTAAAATGGCAAAAAAAAAAGGTTTGGTGCATGTCCTGTCAACTAACACAACCTAAACTGCAGCCAGCCGCCATGGAGGTGATCAGAATCGTCCATCTTTAAATCCAGTCTTGGATTTATATATTTTATTTCTACACCTGTCTGTTGCTGTTGTTCAAAATCAAGCCTCCCTCCTCTGAGCCGTTTGCTGGTGAGAGCCGAGGGGAGCCGTCTGTTCACAGCTCCGTCCCTCAGCAGAGGGAACGAGGGCCTTTTCGTGCTTGTTTGTCTCATTAGATCATCAAGTATAACGAGGCGATTCTCCTCAAGCGTGCAGTCAATCACCAGGTCCGGGAGAACACAGCGGTAATGCTCGTGTAACCGAGGTAAATTCGAAGCGCTTAATCACGCGCTCGGAACGAACGCACGTTCAGAGCCGCTCGCATTCAGACGTTTATCAGCCAGACACAAGCAAATTCACGGCACATTTCATTATGGGATAAAAAAAAATCAAAAGTGGGAGCCATCTTTATTTTATCCTCGCCTCTTCTGCCCCCCCCCCACCAACCCTCTCAGCTGAGGAGTAAAAGAATGTGACCCTCATCAATATTGACAAGCTTTTTAAAAAATCAAAAGTGGGAGCCATCTTTATTTTATCCTCGCCTCTTCTGCCCCCCCCCCACCAACCCTCTCAGCTGAGGAGTAAAAGAATGTGACCCTCATCAATATTGACAAGCTTTTTCATGAAATGAGCTCAGGGACGGAAAAATGAACAAGACCTTGGAGAGAAATTGAGAGCAGCGTGGAGGGTGAGACGGAATGCAAATTCTCTGATGACCAAGGGCATTACTTGTCAGGCGAAGGCAAAAAAAAAAAAGAAAAAAGAAGAAGATATACGCAGCTCTTCGTCACTCATCGTTTTAGTCATCACTCTGGTTTTTTTCCTCTCTTTCGGCCACTCTGTCTCCATCTCGTTCTTTCTGGCCCTTCATTACTCTTTCCAGGTCTTTCTTCCTCTACTGTTGGAGTTCCCACACTGACACTGACAGCACATAAAACACCTTGGAACAGAGGCTCCCTGAGTGCTCATTAACGCCTCGTTAGCGTTGGAAATGATCAAGGGAATGGGTCTGGGGTGGGTGGTGGAGCTAAACAAATGAGATATAAATATGTGTTCCTCACCAAAGTGTCGTCTTTTCTCTCCTTTTTTTCCTCCACTTTGGCACTTCATGCAGATTTGGATCCACTTAGTCTCAATTTCTTCCAGCAGAGCAGTTGGGTTTAACCCTCTTTCTTCTCCTTCTTTAATGGGTGTCGTTACAAATGAGTCTTTTTCCTTTGTGTGAAAACAGGTGGAACTTCAAAAAAAAACAGGTGTATAAAAACCAAATGCTTTTCTTTGTCCTGTCTCCACTTAGAACCTCTTGTCGTTTCCTTTCTCCCTCCATCTCCTTGCAGGCAGTACTATGAGATGCTGTACAACACCGCCGACGAGCTGCTGAACCTGGTGGTGGACCAGGGTGTCCGCTACACGGAGCTGGAGTACATCAACGCCCTGTCCCTGCTCCACCGTAGCCAGACGGGCGTCGGGGACCTGAGCACCCAGAACACCCGGCTGCAGCGGCTGAAGGAGATCATCTGCGAGCAGGCGGCCATCAAACAGGCCAGCAAGGACAAGAAGATCACCACGGTGTAAGGACCAGAGCAGGTCAGGGCTCAGAGGAGCGAGGACAGAGAGAGAGAGAGAGAGAGAGAGAGAGAGAGAGATCACTTTACCTTTTTCATATAACCTATGTTTTACATTCTTTGCTGCACTCCGTGGGATCTGCTCAGCATGTGTAGAATTCAAGTGGGTCAAGAGTCAGAAATTAAGGAAGTAAGACTGAGACCGAGATGTGCATGAAATCTGTTGATCTTCTACATTTCCTGCAGCTGTAACGTGATGCGACGCGTCGTTGTCGAGGGCCGAAACCCTGCGGATTACAATATATTCTCTATAAGCAGCGGAGACTCATCCTCATTGGGAAGTGAGCTGACAACCAACCACAGACTTTCCAAGTCTGGCTCCTTGTATATCTATATCATACGGTAACCTATATTGTCACGGCTCCTCTAACAGTCCCCCACTCACCACGGCGGCGACAGCGGCTCCAGAATGAAAAGGCGATTGTCTTGGACACTCGCCCCCAAACTTAGGCCCACTATCTCATCTCATTTTCCTATTAGATCTAAACTGCTGCTCTCAATTACACCTCTATGTCTCCTCTCCTGGCAGCCCCACGGGCCCACTGATTCTGTCTGCAATAACAGATGCCAGATTAGACCGTCTGAATGAGGCCACATCTTCCGCCTGCTGCCAATTTGGGTCGCTCCCCAAAGAATTCCCGCAGCGGAGAATAGTGTCGTATCCACGGCTGTTATAGAAATTTCTCTTTTGTTTCTCGTACAGTTTGTGCCGTTGTTTTCTGATTAAGAGCAACTCCATCACTAAGATTTATTTTTTGCTAATGTTAGTTCATGCCAGCGCGCCGCGATTTCCCGTTTAGCATTAATACATTTCTCATTTGTTCCTTTTTTTCGTACATCGGTGCCATTACTAGCCCTATAAACCAAAACAAGGCCACTCTGGCTCTTTGTTTTGTCGCGCCCACCTCCTGCGCTCCTTTAACGTGAACTACACCTATAAACTCCAGAGACGATCACACGTCATTCCCCTCCCAGCGAAGCCTCCCTGTGTTTACTTCATTAATTTGAGAGAGAAGTGCTTAACGAGGGCCGGAGAGGGAAATGGGAGTGTTGTCAATGCAGCGGGCCCAGCGCCGGCCTCCCTGAGCAATCCATCATAATGACACATCGGCTGGGATCGATGGGAAAACAACGGTGAAGCTGCTGAGGGGTTCGCCCACCGCTCCGAATCGTACACGCTGTGTGGAATCTAAAATGTGCTTGTTCAGCTGTTCACTTCAGAGCTACTTCTGTGATGTTATACATGAGAAACTTTAATACAATGTTAACAGAGTGTGTCGTGACACTACTAGCCAGAAGGCCGGGAGGCTTCTGTACTGGGTGTACTGACCGCGTATAAAGATGGACGACCCTTCTGCACTTCTTCCTGGAGTACAAAGTGAAGCACAACGTTGACCTCACTTTCTCAGGAGCTGTCACATCCTCCAAATTTATATAAATTCTCAGTAACCTCCATGTACAGAACGAATGAAAACTACTCCTGCTGTCAAACGTTTTGTTATCAATAATTTCAACATATTAAAGGTTCCTTTTCTGTTTTGTTCTTTTCAGTGACCTTTTGTTTGCGCGTCTTCAAGTAACTCAAATAAGAATGTGTCTGAATTCTTGACATGTATTTTTCTGTTAGTCCTGAACAAGTCCAAACATCTTTCTCGTTCCTCTCTTGTCATCCCTTAAAAGCTCTGAAATTTGTCTACTCTAAATCAAGCACGTGTGATTTACCAGTGCATACACTGAAATAATAAACCATCCAGTCACTGTCCTGTCTTCTTGGGTGTCGTCTTTTCCACTGGGTGAGGTACATCTGACTCCAACCCTCTCCTGTCTGAGACTGTTGTGTCACGGGAGAGATGTTCCCTTCATACATCACACGAGTCGGGCTTATCCAAAACCAACACATAGCTGACAGGTGTGAGGCGGAACGATTGAGAAAAATAAACACGCTCAGCATACCAGCTGATCGTCTGTGTTGTTACGGGCATCGAACCTGCGCATTCCTGCACTCTGGTGATATTTTATAACTGTGTTATTAAAGGGACTGTGTTGACTGATAGGTTCCCAAGTTTGTGTGAATGTCAACAACTATTTTTTCTTTTATTTTGGACTCTCAGCATTTGCTGAGGCCCACTTCTCATCTTCTATCTGTAAGAAAAAATAAATGTCTGTGTCTTACATATTTTCAAACTTACACGTGATGTTGCCATTTAGTTTTTCCTATTTATTTACTTTGGTTAAAATCCTTAAACACAGATGTGGGTGGTTTAAAAAAAAAAAAAAAAAACTACACAACCCAGACTGCCTTGCGCTTGTTGCCAGGCAACGGCGGCGGACGCTGAGTGGGGGCTAACTTGTCAGCTAGCGGCTATTTAGAGTGTTTTTTCGTTGAACTCTCGACTTTAAGTGATTGTCAGCCACTGTTGAGCCTCGTCCCTCGGTCTCCTTCATGAAGCAATGAAGGAGCCAGCGGGTGTCCTCGGGGACAGTCGCCTACGTTGCCTTTCTTTTCTGGACATTTGCTTGTGTTCGTGCGTCGCTTTGGATGAAAGCGTCTGCGGGATGACTTTGTAGTTTGTAGATTTCAGGTGACGCCGCCGAGCCGGAGGAGGAGAACGCAGACATGGAGGTGAGGGCTCCTCTTTCACGTGTATCGCACGTTCATTTCTTTTCACATTGTGTGGTGTTGGGAGTAGAGTTTTGTTTTAAAACCCTTGGCTCCACAGGTGAAGCAGGTAACCCTGCAGGAGAGACCCGGGGAAGCGAAGCAACACAACAAGGTTACACGGAGCGTTATTAGCTTCTTGCATTAGCATCATTAGACTGTGCATGCCCCCCCCCCCCCCGTGCGTGTGAGCTTCTCGGTGCACGCGGCTGCTGCGCGGTGTCTTCTGGGTAATGCGGTTTGTTTCTCCTGTTCACAGAGGAGTGGCGTTTTAACTGCAGATGTGGTTTCCAGCTGTGTGGCCCAGTTTGGGCGTGTCGGCCTGCAGCATCTGTACCATCACCTGTCCCTGCCTGTAAGACACGACTCAGACATCACACAAGGAGACAGACAGAATACAATATGCAATTTACTACAATTTGATAAGATAAAACTAGATCAAATAATGTGTGAATATTGTCTACTATTATTTTGATTTCCTCTGTTCTAGAATCACAGTCTCAGCGACATCTCCATTTTAAGCATCTATGTCCATCTTCAAAAGCTGGAGCTGCCTCACAACAAAATTAAAGGTGGGTTTTATTTATTTAAAAAAATAGATGACGTCCTTGTATTTACTCCAGATGACCTTCGCTCCTCTGTTAGATTTGTCCTGCGTGAGCCACATGCCCTACCTCGTCACCCTGGATGCCTCCCACAACGAAATCTCCAACTTCTTTGGATTCCAGCCACCCAAGAACCTGAAGGTAACGCGGGACCTTGAGCTGACAAGATAAGGCAGCATTTGATTGGTGGCTCGGGTTTCGTTCTCACGTGCTATTCCCCCAAGATGGGCCCGGATTTCCATAGCCCATCTGTAGTCACTTAGGAAATGCTTACAAGGCATTAGCTGCCCTTGAATGACAGTGAACTTTTACTCAATTGAACATTCTTTGCCATGCTCTGGATTTCGCCCGAGTATTTCTTCAGCGAGAAGAACTTCAGGCTTTTTAATCAGCGTGCTGCTTCTTTTCTTCCAGGAGGTGAATTTCTCCCACAACCGCATGACGACGATGAAGGACTTGTCCGCCTATTCGTTTCTCACTAAACTGGATCTAGACCGTATCCTTTCTAAGCAGCGTTTATGTCCGTGTGCACCTCTCAGCTGTGTTCTTATCCCTAACTGGCCCGCACCTCAGACAACGGCTTCACTGAGATCAGCGGTCTCGAGCAATGCTGCAAGCTCACTCATCTCAGCCTCGCGTGCAACAAGATCTCGAGGATCAGCGGCTTGGACGGCCTGCCGCTGAGTCATCTCTGCCTCGTAGGTTCTTCCCTGTTATAAATAAGCAGGTGCACAGGTTCTTTCACACACTATTCAAATTTGTTTCATGGATTCTCAATTTCAGGAAACTTCTATTTGTCTGTCTTTATGTCTCTGTTATGGGGGGACATGTTTTTTTTACATCCAGTGAAACCCCAGCTCCCTGTTTGATAATCAACATATGGTCCAGCAGCAGGGCTCCTCGCGCTCTTTTGCTCTCTTTCTGCTCGTGTGTTCACATGTGTGCTGTGCTTTATCAGTGTTTCCTCATTGTCAGCAGACACCGGTCTGGCTGTGTCTGCCCCTGCTGACAGCTGCTGGTGTGTGAGAGCCTGGACCAGGTTCAGCTCGCACACACACTCACACACACACACACCTTGTCCATCCAGCATCCAGCTGATCCAATCCCTGACCCCTGTTTCCCCTTCTTCCTCACGCGGCGCCTCCCTCAACAGCACGGCCCTGTCAGCCAGCCTGCTTCCTCGCTCATCACAGCAACGACCCCGAGCTTCCAGGGACCGACGCAGTCACCCGCCCCCGCTGACAGCGGCCCTCTGCCAGGCGACACGTTTGGCAGAGGCAGGGGCGAGGTGCGGGCCAGACGGCAAGATAACAACTTTAGTCACAGGAACGGAGTGAGAGGCAGGCTGGGGACCCTGACAAGGGAGGAGTGCCCGTGTCTGGTTGTGTAGTTGGTTAGCGTGCTGTGCTAGCACCTCGCCAGCTGTTTGGCTGTCAGTCCTCACCCATCAGGATTTAGCAGAGAGAGGCAGCCTGTCAATCACCTCAGCACCGAGGGGAGAGAAAGTTCAGGCATCCCGCAGAGCAACCATGACACGTCCTTAATATTTATTAGCGGGAATCATTTAGTGGATGTGGCGTAGAGGTGGTGGTTGGAAGCCACTCGTGTGCACATGCATATGCATGAACATCATGTGTCTTTTCTCTGTGTGTGTGTCTGTGTCCAGAGGGGGAACCAGCTGCAGAGGATTGAAGGGTTGGAGAATGTAAAGAGTCTGCAGGTTCTTGACTTGTCTCTGAACAGCATCAGCAGCCTCTCTGGCCTCCAGAACCTCCAGCTGCTGGGCTCCATCAACCTGGAGAAAAACCTGGTACTGGTCCGCAGAGACAGGACTGGTTAATAACACAAAACATACAAAAACAAACATACTGAAGACACAAATGAGGAAGAATAAAGCAGAGACGTTTCAGTTTAATGCGACCTAACTGTCCCATGGGAATTTATTTTGTCAGATTAGTGAAATCCAGGAGTGTAAGCACATCCATGATCTTTTCCTGCTGAGGGACTTCAACCTGCTGCAAAACCCCGTGCAGGTAACGCAGACTTTTTTTCTCTGAACACGCTCTTAATCAGCGGCCATGTGTCTGGCAGGGATCATCATCCTCGTCGTATATTCTGTACTTGCCTGTAATGCCTCTGTGATGACTTCCATCTGGACACTTTAAGTAGATGTTGTTTTTTCTCTGGCACCGCTGTCGAGTGTGTACTTTATGAGGTTACCTCAGACAATGCACAGTACTGGTTTTAATCTGACTCCACCATATGTGTAACATGTTCCATGTGGATGTGACTCACAGGAGCAGAGAGATTACAGACTGTCGGTGGTTTTCCTTCTGCAGCACCTCACCCTGCTTGACCAGGAGAAAGTCACTGCTGAAGAGAAGGTATAAATAAACATTATACTCTATAAGGTTGCAACAACTTTTCGCAGCTCAACTTTAAAAACGGGACTCTCACTGATTCCAGGTGGCGGCAGTGAACAAATACGATCCTCCAATGGAAGTGGTGGCAGCCAGAGATCACATGACCAACCTTCTGTATCAGCTGATGCAGACCCAGGTGCTCTACGACAGGTACTACAGAGTACTACAAACACTAATACAGCCTTGAGGAAACAGGCCATGTATTTTTATTGGTGAACGGAATGAGGACATTATATGTCGACGTGTTTCCAAAACATGATCATAGATACCTTGTAAACTCCTCTGCCCCGACAGTTGTTCCTGCGCAGGATTTGTATCTGCAGTGTCCCTGTGCTGCTCATATTATCTCCTCTCTAAAAGAAAAATGAGTTCCTGCATCAGCACTTTTTCCTGAAAACATCCATCATCAGCAAATATAAAATGCTGCAGCTCGCCTCAATTTAACATTCCCCTCCACGCTTCCTAGAGAGCACGCATCCCCATCACCTACACAGCTCCAGTTATATTGATCGTAACAGTGACATTCAAGAGCAGGGGGAAGTTTGTGCTCGGGCCTCATCGTTTACTGTGTTTAAGTCTTGTTCCTGGTGGGGTGACTGGGAGGTAGGTGACTGTGTGTGTCTCTCCCATAGCACTCTGCCCAATCCAGACTCTCCCTACCCCATGCTGGTGCTGACGGGTCCTCAAGGCTGTGGGAAGAGAGAGATGGCCCACAGACTGTGTCAGGACTTACCCGAGTACTTCGGATATGGGTCAGTGTAGAGTATTCGTGCATCCTCAGGGTGGTTGGGGATCTGTTCCTGTGGTTTGGCCCCCTCACTGGCCTCTATCGTGGTGACAGGTCGAGGATTAGCTGTCATAAATTAAATGGCTGGATATGTTTGATCTCCTCTTTATGTCTCTGTGTGTCTGTCTGTCCTCAGGATTTGTCACACCACAAGGGAACCATACTTTGGAGAGGAGAATGGAATCGATTACCACTTTGTAGATGAAGCAGACTTTCAGAACATGATTCACATGGTGCGTCAGAATGTCCTTCCCGGAATCAAAGGTCTCAGGAGTGACTGCATGGGAAGAAAATCTCTTGCACATGCACAATAATTCTCCCCTGCAGGATGATGAAATGTACACTTTGGTTTTTCAAAAGCTGTGACTGAATTATGCTTCAGCCCCATAACTCATAAAGTTTCTAATTGGCTTCCTTGGGCAAAACGAATCGAGTGGATGAGATCATTAGTTTCAGAAGGATGGATTTGATTTCACTTTCACTGGCTGATGTTTTCTTTTAGAAGTTTACACTGAGTCAAAGGTCCCCGCACCTTGAGGACATTTGTGTTCCATCCTGTCATTCTGCCTGTGGTGTGAGAGTGGCGGGGGACCGGCAGAGGTCGGGCTCATGACATGATTTACACAGCAGAGGCTTTGATGTGGCCATTGAGGCCTTTTTGTCTCCTCCAACAGAGGAAGTGGATCAAGTTAACCTGACAGTCTGCCCAACCCCTCGCTCTGCTCAATTCGTCTTTTCCATCCACCTTTTCCTTCCCTTCTTCAGAGGCCTGATTTATGGCCGTCCTGTCCTCACGCTTCACTCTTCATGCTCCCTTCTCTCCTTCAGATTTGTCCATTGGTTGAGGACCCGAAGATGCTTAGTGTAGAGGGTAATATTAAAATCTCTTTGTGTTTTAACATGGGAAGCTTTTGGTTACCTAAAAGCCTGATACTTACTTTGAAAAGCTTGTGCTCCAATTTCTCTGTGACTAGCATTTTGTAACAGAAGTTAAATAACACCTGATATAACATGACCCAGGGTCATGCCATAAATGGGAAGGTTTCTGCCCAGAGCACCAGGTGAAAGTTCAGCTCGCAGGTGGACAAACAACTTCAGGTTGCTCATCTTGACAGAACATGCTGTGTGTCCCTTCAGCTGATGATCAGCACTAAAATCTTCTCCTCTTCTTTTTTTTTTTTTTTTTTCTCCCTGTCATAAATGGAAATTCCCCTCTCAGGGTAAGTTTATCCAGACCATGCAGTACGGGGGTCACAGCTTCGGCCTGAGCAGAGACGCCATTGAGAACGTGGCCAGAGAGGGCCTGGCCTGCTGCGTGCACGTGGAGCTGGAGGTACGCACATGGGAAACTCATCTGTGAGGGGAGGCTGCTGACAAATGCGATCAATAAATCCAGTAGTGAGATAGAACAGAGAGGAATGATCTCACAGCTGCATACGATGGACACATGTTCTCTATGATACTGTGTGTTAGAAACCTCAACACCCAGAGGAGTAGCGGAGGAATCAAAATGAAATGCACAAATAAATAAGAGCTGCTTATCCCTGCAGGGCGTGTTCAGTCTGAAGAACAGCACCTTCGAGCCTCGATACATCCTCATCATCCCAACCCAGGTGGAGAAGTACAGGGGCCACCTCAGAGGCCGCGGTCTCTACACGCCGACTCAGATCGACGTGGCCGTGTCACGCATGGACCTCTACACAAACACCAACAGGCAACGGCCAGGCTTCTTCGATGAAGTGATCCCCTGTGGTATGGCCAGGAAGCACTCTTGTCATTGAATTATTCCTCATTATGCCATTAGCTGCATTAATTCATCCACAATCCAGTGCTTGCTAACGGTAATTTAATATTCTCCTGTGGCTAATTTGATCCATTTGACTAATTACTCAATTAATGTTTAATGGCAGTGTAAAGTGTTATGAATATTAACAAACAATTTCCAACAAACATCGATGTTCAAGCTACAAAAACAGTTAATTAGTTCCCAAATGAGATATTTCAATCTTTCTGCTCACTGAGCCTTTGTTTATCTCGTTAGCAGGAAAGAGTTTGAGAAGTCTTGCTCTGATCGCTCTGAAGTTTGTCATAGGAGGTGTCACAAAAAGCTAACCCCCCCCCCACCCCCAGGCTCCTTGGTACTGTCCTGTGTCATAGATATAGCGTTGGATAAATGAACACACTACACTTTCAATCCAATTACCACATGCATTAAGGGTACGTAGCGGCAGAATAGCTGTGTTTATCATCCCCTCGTGAAAGCACTCAGACATGTTAGCTCTTTTCTTAATGAGACGAACATACAGGAGCGCAGGGAACTCATCACTTTTACGCACTGCTGGCCAGCACCTCATTACACTGAGGTCCCTATGTCATAGATATAGCGTTGGATAAATGAACACACTACACTTTCAATCCAATTACCACATGCATTAAGGGTACGTAGTGGCAGAATAGCTGTGTTTATCATCCCCTCGTGAAAGCACTCAGACATGTTAGCTCTTTTCTTAATGAGACGAACATACAGGAGCGCAGGGAACTCATCACTTTTACGCACTGCTGGCCAGCACCTCATTACACTGAGGTCATCCTCCCCATATCTTTGAGTCATTACTGTTTGATGAGAGATGTATTGGCTATATTCACGATTCCGTGTGTGTGTGTGTGTGTGTGTGTGTGTGAGCAGATGACTGGGAGGAGACCTACCCAACTCTGAGGCAGGTCGTGAGAGATTACCTGTTGCTAGAGGAGCAGGAAGGAGAACAGAACAACAGAGCTCCCCCTGACGACAACATCCCCACAGGTGTGTTTGTTTGTTCAGAGCATTAGGGATGGAAAGTCATGGTGGAAATTAGGGCTTTTATTTATTTCATACGGACCTTCTAATTTACCTGTAACCTTGAGAGCAGCATCACAGACTGTTAGACAGCTCTGCCCATGAGTCTCAGATGCCCCCTGCTGGCTGGCTCCAGTATAAATCATAAGTCCCTCTTCCATGTTAGCAGATGGGACATAACCCAAACTGGTTCGGAGTGGCATCATCAGAGTGTATGGCAGCGTTTGTAAGCAGGCTATTTTGTCACTAATACTAATACACACTGTCTCGTTTGGCCTCAGGTCAGGAGCCAGAGGAAAAGCCAGCGTCGCCCCGGTTGAGGTCGGGATCAGGGACGTCACACTTTGCCGCAGCTCTTGACCCCTCAGATCCCTCCTTCAGAAACTATTTGACCAAGATCCAGGCAGAGCTCGCCCCTCAGAAGAGCTCCCTGGTAGGTTACAAGATGTGTGATGAAAAATGGATCAGCTACGGAGCCTTTAAATGAATGCTAAATCATCATCGCGACTCTATAGAATCTATAGAAACATGAGCGTCAGCCCTCTGCCTGCTTTGCTTTTCCTCCTGCATCCACTCGCCTCTTATCAATGTCCACACATACCGTTCCTCTTTGTCTCCCCTTCATCTCACCTCTGCCCCGCGTCTTCGCCTCACCTCCTCCGTCTGTCCGCCACCCCTCTCTGCAGGAGCTGGCGTCCATCAGCCGGCGGGAGCAGCTGGTTCGAGAAGCTGTAGTGGGGAAGAATCCAGGGGTCTACAGCCAGCTCTTCAAAAGGTCCATTATCAGGAGCACACACTCCACCGCACTCCGCCGCTTAATTTCAAGTGGCCGCTCTCATTGGGGGCCAAATTTGTTTTAATTGCGGCACTTGTCCTAACTGCGTTTTGATGGCTGGTTGTGGGTCAGTGCTTGACCTTGAAGGTGAAGTGGCAGGTGTCCAAACTGTTTGCAATAACAGACTCGTGCAGTGGCCCTCGGCTCGCAGCTTCCCTGAAACACACCTGTCGCCGTTTCTAATTGAACCCAGTGGGAATGAATGACTGCGTGTTTTTATTCTAGTGGACCCGGTTAACGTGAGTTAAGAGTTATTTTATACTCTGTCTGTCTCAGCTCTCTTCAAACGGCAACTTCATCACAGCAGGATCACAATCGTGGCACGGATTTCACCGAGGACGACAGGTACACACACGCACACACACACACACACACACACATACACATGAACCCAGATTTTAAAGCTTAACAAACAGAAAGCATACATTTGTATTGAATTAGTCTGATCTCTTTAGTGTATGTGTTGGTTGTGACTCAGGACACACACAGCTCTCTCTAACCAACACAACGTTGTGTCATTACCTTTCCTCTAAAAGAGATGTTACTGATGCACAAATACAGTCAAGTCCTCAGTGGAAGTTGATTTTTTTCCCTGTGGTCTCGTGCACTGAAGAGACAAATTCCACAAAACCTGCTGAAAGTCGTCCAGCTCTGTCAGCGCGGTGTGAGGGAAACTTGCCCCCAGTGTTTGCAGCGTGTATTACTCAGCCCTCCAGTATGTCTATAGAGGATACCAGACATCTATCTGTCTCAGCAGGGATGTGTCTTTGCTTGTGTGTCTCTATCTCACATATTGTAAGAGGAGGTCCTGTCTCTGTGATGCAGTCTGTGACTGAGGTAACAGACAAAACATCTTATTCTGACTTCACTGACGTTGTCCAGATAAGACGCTGTCAGCGTCCCTGCCTTTGACGTCGAGGGACATTGATTCTCCTTACCATTACGACTGTCTCTCTACTTCTTCGCTCTCTAGTTCTTGTGTTTTTTTCCTCTTTGTAAAAATCTTTGACCCCTCCATGGCGTGTCCGTGCCTCCCTCCCTCCTCCTTCTTCCATCTACAGCGGCTCGGATGAGTCTGGCACCAGTTCCTCTCTGTCTGTGCCCAGTTCAGCTGGAGCCATGATTGGCTCAGTGGCACCGCTCAACATCTCTGGCCCTGGAAACGCCTCGGAAACACTCAAAGGTTAGGGCCTCAGGTTATTTCTTACCTAGCTATTTGACGTTCATGTAAATATATACATGTGAACAATTCAAAGTGTTAAATGTATAATTTAGTTGCTCATTTTACAGTTTACAAACTCCACATGTCTGAATATTAAATCAAACTCTTCCATTTCAGACCACCCGGCCTCAGACCCAGCCCATGACGCTCCCCGTCCAGACACAGATCAACTGGCCGAGGACATGTCCCATCCCTCCGATAGACGTCCTGGATCCAACATCAAGCCCGTCCTTCCTCCCATCCCCAGTGGGCGCAAGACCCCCGCAGCACCCAGCCCGGCCCCTTCTCCCAGAGATGGCGGCGAGGGAGGGGCTGCCGACACAGAGCAGTGAAAGGTTCAGAGCATGATGATCAAACAGGGTTAATCAGTTAATGTCTATCTATCTATTTAGATCTATAAATACAGATGTTAGCTCTGTATGTCGAATCAAAAGAACATCAGTAGTTGTCGACCATAAAAGCCAGAGATTGAGGTTGTGATACACCGAAGCCAAACCCTGTCAGCCTCTGCCTGTTCTCTGCTCCTCACGTCCCAACACGTCTGCATCTGTTACACTTGCTTTGTTCCCTTTGCTTGATAAGCGGACGGCATTAATGAGGCAGAGATGTGTGTTTGCTCGCTGGCCTGCAGCTCCAGTGTTGACACACATCACGACCTGTTTGACTAACACGTGTTTCGCTTGAGATAAATACAGAGAAGCAGAAAACAAGCCCTTTGTCTTTCTTTCTTAATATCTCAGATTTACAACCGCGGCAGGGATGTATTCATCTTGGAAAAGTTCACGCTGACCAAGTGTGTCATGTTTTATGAATGTGGCATTCGTTTTCCTGACAGCCAAGTGGCATGATGCTTCCTCCTGCTCGGTAATCTCATCAAATAGGATTTGCTATTGACAAGTGGATACTGATCTTTTATGTGGAGCGTAGAGCTCTTGTCATCGGATGATAAATACATCATTAATCTTTATCTTCTGCGATGGGATTATTTATTCAACTGGAAAATCATTTGTATGGAAGTTGTTGACAGGTACAAAATCTGTGTGTGTGCTGCACACCATAGCCACGCGTTGTGTATCCACTGGTTAGTGAATTTGGCAAAGCATCGTTTATTGGTAACTCACAGTAAATGTCACCTGTCACGGATGTATGCATTACTTATTAAAACTCCACCTCAGTCTGTTCATAGCTGTATGCATGTACCTGGCCTGGACTCTGTGTGTGTGTGTGTGTGTGTGTGTGTGTGTGTGTGTGTGTGTGTGTGTGTGTGTGTGTGTGTGTGTGTTCACGGATGTATGCATTACTTATTAAAACTCCACCTCAGTCTGTTCATAGCTGTATGCATGTACCTGGCCTGTGTGTGTGTGTGTGTGTGTGTGTGTGTAGCGGTGCTGCGCGCACACACACACACACCTGGCCATCCATCACTGTCTCGTCTCTGAGGCAGCAGATGTTGCAACCCCTGTCATAATTCTTTGGCTGTTTGAAGCCAGACAGTGACTTTCAGGCCCCTGGGGTCTAACCTACTTACTCTGCAGTCTTCACACATTACTACAGCCCATCACGGCCCGGTGTGTCGTCTCTGTGCCGCTGAACGTTACAGAGCGTTTGCTGAGTAAAGGTCCGTTTGAATGGAGGTAGATAGAGGTTTCGCGTCATGACTACAGCACTTATTATTTTGCAGCTTTGAAATGTTTACAGGATAAAACAGCATCAGCATCATTATAAATGAAATATTTGCCTCCTGAAATGATGTAACGCTCTATTTGTCTGCTGAGCCGCTTGTCTCCTCACATCATCAGCTGCTGGAGAATAAACATGTTGCACGCTTTATTCCAAACATAACTCCTCCAGACAGCCACGCTTCTCACTGCAGGATAAAAAAAAAAAAGGAGAGCGCGTTTTCCTGGAGGAGCAAAGACTTGCTTAGCGTCTGAGATTGATGTCGCCAGGACAACGTTGTAGATATGTTATCCATTTCCACAAAGCTGAACCCCCCCGCCATTTTAGGAATTAAGTCTTTATGTCGTACTTAAGACTTGAACAGTGGAAGAAAAGATATTTAATCTGTATTTTTACTCCACTGAGGACGTAATAAATAACAGAGATGGTTATGAAATAAGAGGAATCGGCAGCGGCGCTGCATCAGTTTGACTGATGGGGCTGATAATGCAGCACCGAGCTCTTCAATAGTTACT
Organism: Pseudorhombus dupliciocellatus; assembly: GCA_016785235.1. Classification (NCBI taxonomy): domain Eukaryota; kingdom Metazoa; phylum Chordata; class Actinopteri; order Pleuronectiformes; family Paralichthyidae; genus Pseudorhombus; species Pseudorhombus dupliciocellatus. The sequence continues at coordinate 330,865 of JAFBJW010000239.1, forward strand.
CTCCTGTGTAAATCAGCTGGAAGCAACGATAGGAGGTTTAATCAAAACTTCAGTTAACTTTACCAAAGGAGAATTTACTATATTTTACTGCTCTGATCTGCACTCAATTCGGCTTTACCATATATTACCCTTCAGTACTACACACTGCCCTGTACTACTGTTCACTACACCAACACTAACACATGCATTATCCTGAACTATACCTCCGGGTGGGATGTTGGAATATTTTTTTCCCCCAAACTCCCAAAGAATTGTCCAAAAGCTTCACCAAAAAAAAAAAAAAAAGACCAGATGCACGCCACGTCCATCGAGCCTAATGAGCGTCCACAGCATTTTAAACAACCTTCAATTACCCTCCGTCTTTACAGTGACAGCAACTTTCCCCCCGCTGAGCACCTTCTTATAAAAACTCTCGTGAAAACATGGGAGGAGACGGGGAGGGTTACGAGGCTGAGAATGGACTCGGGGAAAGAGTGCGTGAAAGAACAATAACGTGTTTCAGGCACAGCTGTTAACGTGATAACTGGGACACGCCTACTCGATGTCGATAGACACAGAGCTGGTATCGTTTGTGACCCTGCATGAGTCAGTCTTTGCGTGTGGATCTCCTCTGACAGTTTGAGGAGACATGTGTTTGGGATCTGTGCTGAGCTGAGCTTGGAGGATATTGGTCAAAGGTCAAGGTTAAGGTCATCCTCATATCGCACTCATACAATAAGGTTGTGTTGAGCATGTGTCCGATTTCAGACGTCTTTATTTATGTATAAATGCTTTTTCTTGCTCGCCAAATATTTCCGTCCAACGTGTCGTCGCCCGCTGCAGACGAGTAGACGACACTTCACTTGGCTGTTGCCAACGGGAAGAATCCGGATTTACACCGGCAGCCTTTGTGCTGCTTGTCCAGAGGATGCTGGAATAGGTCAGAGCGGTGATGAAGTAAAATCTTAAACAACACACACACACACGCACACACACACCTCTGCATTAACTCTGCCGCATGATGTGGTGGCACACTCGGTAACCATGGCAACGGCACTCTGCATTGCACCTTCCTGTGTGTGTGCAACTCCTTGTTGTGTTCCCCCCCTGGACAGATTAATTCCCTGCCAGATTCATTCCCTGTCAGCTCGCTGAAACAAAAAGTTTCTGTTTTAATTAGTTCGCCGCAGTGTCTCGCTTCATCCATCTATCTGTGTAGCGTCACTCTCTCTCTCTCTCTCTCTCTCTCTGTGTGTGTCTCTCCCTCTCACTCTCTAGTGTAATTAAAAACAGTCAGTGCGGATAATAGAAGCGTAATCGTGTGTAATTGTAATAATCAATACAGAGTGCATACTAAGGAAGTCACTATTCGTCAGTATGTATAGCTGTGAACAGAAGGGGGCCGACCTGTAATTACTCACACTGTGTTTGTCTTTCAGTTGAAAATACAAACAAATACACACAGTAAGTTGTGTGTTTTGGTCACAGGAAGTGAACAATGTTGCGTGAAGAACATAAATAAATGTTTTCGCACTTAATTCTACAAACCTGAATAGTTGCTTGGCTCAAATTAGCATCTGAACAACAGGAAACTTGGCTCTGAGGAATCTGATTAAACCACCAGGATTTATCGTTAGTGAGCTTTAGTGGTGCTGGTGGGTGGATAATGGTATCGAGCCCGGCTCGGTCTCACTGCAGCTTTTATGAAGTGCAGTGTTTTTAACCGACTCTTTATTTCTTAGATGTTCTGTTTTCTCACTCTTTCTCTTTCTCTCTCTCTCTCTTTTTTTTTGTCTTCCTCTCGGGCTGTTTATCCGATTTAAATGTTGCTTTGTCACAGTCTGACGTCGTTGGGCGAAGGATTTCTCCTGGGAGCAATTACCCAGCAAACTGTCAACGATTATTTTTGCACCAGAGTGTTTTTAAGTGCGCGGACGTTCCCGCAGTCCGAGTTTGCTTTATTCTCACTTTTCATGCTTAATATTTTATTTTCCTCTGTTTTACGATTTGTGATCTGTATAAATACGTAGCCGTGCATCATTTTTATGACTTGTTCTATTCATCTTCCTCTGCTGATTCTGAGCAGCAGTGCTGCCTCTTCTGTTTCCCTGAGTCATCATTTCATTCCTCCACTCCAAAAGGGAGGCGATGTCCTTCGGATCACATCGAAGCGTTTCTGCCCACATCTGATATTGTTGTTGTATTGTTACATTAACTTCTGATTCTGCCTCAGGCCGTGGCCCAGGTGGAGGTGGAACATGCCCAGACAAACGCCCCCACCGCAGCGACACCGCCCCCTCCAGGGTGGGCTGACCTCACCTGGGAGCCGGAGAATGGCCGCCCGAGGGGGAGCAGGGGCAGATTTACACTCCAGATGTGAGAGATAGTGAGTCAATGAGTACACTTGTTTGACCTGTCCGCCGGTTTTAAAGGCTTTGACCCGACAGCCCTTTCACTAACCTCTCTCCTCCATGTGTGTCCTCTCCCTTCAGCTCCTCCTTGAGGTGCGATTGCTCTGTCTCCCACTCTCTCCTCTCCCGTGAGGAGTAGTGAACCAAACCGACTGGACCTGACCCATAAATGCAGCATGTGTTTGCAATAACCTTCCTTTCTTTCCTCCTCCCTCTTCCATGCTCCTCTTTTCTCTTCACATCAGGAGCGTCGTATTTCACACTGTCGGTCAGAAATCATTTTACTCCAGCCCGAGGAGGTGCTCTCATTACCTCGTCCTCTCTCTCTGTCACTGTATCTGCAGCCCTCCACCACCCCAAGCCTTTCATTTCCCACGGTCCACCTCTTCTGGAATCGTGTGATGGGCAGAACATTTCAGCCGTGGCGTCCTGGCACAGACCCCCAGCTGTCCGACAAATTACCGCCCTCCTCCGTTTGACTGTGCCGTGCATATTAAGGGACGTTTAAAAGGCCGTGCAATGGGGGGGGGGGCAAGTCTAAAGAGACAATTACAACAGAGGGAGGAGACGCAGAGGTGTCCAAGTCCCTCACGTCGCCTCTGTCGTCTCCCAGTGAATTCCTGTTTGATGTCGATGAGAAAATAAGAGCATGTTTCAGATAAGAAGCTGCATTTACTTTTTGTTTCCACAGAGATACGATTGTTGTGGAAGTCAGTAAACGCTTCCCTCGCGGCAGGTCACAGATAATTCCAGGAATTATGCTGCCATCCCGTTTCCTGCGCCGCTGAACCACATTTAGCTCTCCACGGCTCCATGGGCTCTCTGTTCCGTTGAGTACTACCACACCGAGCTGAAGTGACCCGCTCAACAGACTTGTCTCTGCTTGTGTGTCATCTCAGCCAACATTGTACAACACAAGAAGACACATTCCACTGAGTTCACTGCCTGACTGATGGGCGACTTCATTACACTGTAGTTTACACAGACAGTCTTGAGATGTGAGCTCATATCCTGGTTGAGGGCACAGTCGGGATTGGATGAATGCGTCGTAACCCCTCCCTCTTCCTCTTCTGGATATCAGACAAAAAAAAAAACCCTAACAAACCTCAATGATGTGAATTCTAAACTCAGAAACGTGACAACAAAAGCTGTTTTCCATCAGAGCTCACTGTCTCATCTCAGAGATGGGTCGGGTTTAATTGGCAAAGTTTCGCCAAAGAGTCCTCGGCTTCTATGGTCTGACAGCAAACACCTGGATTTACAAGCCAGCAGCTTAACCTGGCCGCTGCGTGCGCTCGGCAGCCAAGCGTCGGGGCTGCCAGAGCGAGCGGAGCCTGCGAGGGTCTGCAGAGATGGAGCGGAGCATGCTGGGAAGGCAGGGAACCTGGCGGATAAAACAGCCAGACACTTTGTACGCGCAAACGCTCAGGCGGAGATAATCTTCCCTTTTCTTTTGTCAGCCACTGAAGGTTTTTCTTTCCGCCCTCCAGCAAGGCGTCATCATATATGCACGGTTAAAATTCTCCGCAGACGCCACTGAAACAAGTTCAGTCGAATCCTGGGTGTCGGAGCCGCGCAGACAGAGAGGAGATGCTTAGGAGCTGTGATAGTGAAAGGCGATCGCAACATTTCAAGCAGTAGTAAATTTTATTTGCCTGAGTGACAGGCGCACACCTGAGCAGGTGGGGACGCGCCCGCCGCTGATTCATTCATTCATTCATTCAAAAAAAAAAAACCTCATTCTCGGCTTGTGTCGGGCATTAGTCTGATATTTTCCCTCATCTGTCTCCGTCATGTGGAGTCTGAAGGGTTCAAATGTTAAGTGTGGACAGTTGGTGACCTTTGACCTTCTCGGGGCAGGGTGGTGTACGTCCCTAAAAAGAATTGCAGGTCAAACACAGGATCACCACTCCTGAACTACAGATCCATGCTCTGCTGTTCTGGGCTTTTAAATCATCCGTTCACGATTAAAATCCTGGGTCGTCTTGACATTTTGTTCCGTGGCTGAATAACAAACGCTGTAATTCAAAAGACAGATGAGTCGAAACGGCTCAAATCCACAACCAGCCGTCGTGTGTGTGTGTGTGAGTGATTGCTCCTGACTCACATTCCCACACGTGCATCTTCAGTTTTCTGTTTCTGTCGAATTCTGCCGGATTTGCTGTGACACCGTGTCTTTCGCAAGCGCCGCCAAGACAAGTGGCTTTGTTCGTTATTTTGAAAATCCTCCCGGCGGCTTCGGAGTGGTAATTGGACACACGCGCTCACGGCCCGTTCCTCCCCAGCCCAGACCTCTGCTGCTGCCGCCGCATCTCAATGCCCTGCTCGCGGTGCGGCTTGTCCCGAACAAACCAGCCGCTGTTTTCCTCTGTTGCCATGACAGCTCGTATCTCAGGCGAGGACGGGGAGCCGCGTGGTTTATGAAATTAATTTAACACGACGAAAATTGTCTGCGTGAGACGAGCGGCGAGTACGCTCGCACCAGGGGTATAGATGTTTGTGCTCGTGTGCTTTTGTTGTTTACGTCTTGGCTCATCCTGCCTTTTGTGCACCGCTGCTGGTGTGTGTGTGTGTGTGTGTTTGTTCTGCTAAAAGGCTTGGCACTGAGCAGACCTTTTGTAGTTGGCAGCAGCGGGCACTCTGCCCAGCTTGTGTGGTTTTATGGACGCGAGTCAGACTTACATTAGCCCGCGGCCAGGGAAAGGCTGCCATCCTTCCTGGTGTGAAACCAACAAATGTGCCAACGCCGTCTGCGTTGAAGTGAAACTAACGCAAGGATCCCACCTTCCTGACTCGTGTCTCATGCTGTCAGCGGAGGCAAATGTGAGCGGATCTCTGGATATTTGATTGTGAGGACGTCCGTGGTCAGAGATCAGCTCGCAGTCGCCGTCTAATTTCATGAAAAACCGCCTTCCACGTGAGCTCAGGCTAATGATAGCGCCGTCACATACCCACCAGATATACAGCGCAGCGCATGGAGGAATAATGCATTCTGAATTTCAACTCATAGCTCCAACTTTACATAATTAAAGTGCCGTGTGAGAAATCATGCAATTAACGGAGCGCCTCACGACCGCCGGCTTAAGCGGTGTTTGATTCTCATAACCTCCGCCATGGAGCCAGTGGAGCGAGGGAGGAGAAGGGGAGGCGGAGGAATTTCAGAAATACATTCAAATCTGTATTTCATCAAATTAAAGGTAGAGGCCCCTTGAATAGCTGCCACGAGGCGTGAATGGAGAACGACCCGGGCTGTTCCAAACAGAATATTATATCCACTGGTAATTACATCATCGGCATCCGTGCTTAACATGCTACTTTAGGAACCTGAGAGGGAGCGGATCTGTTAAAAAACACACAGTTTTTCACTTCTACCTTTTTGTCTGTTGGTATTTTGGAAGGTAAAAGTTGGCGAGAGGAGCTGAAGTCTCACTTTGGAGAGGCTGTTATTAAAACAGAGGAGGTTATTACCTGTGATTGATATTTTTATTGTGCTGCCAGTAAGGCTGGGCAGCCTATGGAATTCCAAATAAATGATGAACCCGAGCACATTCATACCTGCGTGCAGACAATTTCTGAGTCTCTCGCCTTCCAAATGTGCTCCCACTCAGCCAGAATAACGCTCACGCCCTCCCCTCTCAAGACCTTGCTAATTTACTGCACTTTTGCAAGTTTCTCCCTGCCTCTCCTTCCTCCTCTCCGCTGCCGGCACCTCTCTCGACTGCGGGCTGCAGATTTATGACGTCCCACTTGGAGTAAAAGTGCAACCCCCCCCCGGCAGATCCACAACATCTTTTCTACCTAATCACACCTGCTGCTAACACGCAGCTCGGCCCGCTCACCCGTAACGGAGCCGAGCTCAGGAAGCCATCAAGACAGCAAATTGGTGAATGTTAATTAAAGTTATGTTTCTGGCTGAATGAGGAGGGAAATCACTCTCGACGCTCCTCGAGCTGTTAGGGCCCATTTTACAGCAACCGGAGGGGAATCGTGACGTGGGTCTGACCAGGAAGACAAACATCATCGTGATTAGAGGATGTTAACCTTTTCAAATGATGCGGAGAGGCGCTGGGTCCAGGAGCATGGTTGGTTTAATGTTTAACTCATAGACATAGATTTGGATTAATTAATTTAAAATTGAACTGAGATATTTAAACCAACATCATTGTTTTGTTTGTCATAATCATCAGTGATGATCTGTGGCGTAACTGCATACGCTCTGTGCATCGTTGTAACTAACACACGGTGATTTGAACCTGCTCCTCAGCCACATCCTGCTACAGCTGAGTGTGTGTGTGTGTGCGTGTGTGTTGAGTTATAGCATGTCAACACTGACAGCTGGCTAAACCCTATTAAACTGGTCACCACATTCCTGGGGTCCACCTTTAAAAGGTGACCCATTGCCCCTCAGTACACAACACACACACACACACACACACTGAGCCAGGCTTGTAAAACACGACAGATTTATCCTCTCTCCTGTCCGTTCTCTTTTAAGAAGGTGTTTGCTTCCACAGGCTATTTTGGCTGCCTTTATGTGCGAGTACACAAAGCTTTAACACAGAGGAATGTGGGGAATACAAGAGCACAGGTTTCAACACATTGACCTTGGCTCACCTTGGGCTTTATTTGATGCTATATAATCTGAAGTTGGATGAGTAGAACAATGCAAGGAGGAGGTTTTATCGCCGTTTGAGACGCACGAATCGTAAATGAATATTTAATATTTGCACCAACACGCAGTGAGTTCTCTCTCAAACTGCTGTTGTCAGGTTTCTGTTGTGTTTTCACATTCCTATAAGTCAAGACCGTTCAGCCAACAGTGTCACGGCTAATTTAGCATCTGAGTATTTTACATCATTCTCTTCTTTCGCCCTGAGGCCGAAGCCCGACCGTCTGCACCCCCCCCCACACTGTAGCACAGTGGTAATAAGTAATAACCTCCCCAATAACCCCCACCCCTCCTTCTATCTGTCCATCCCTCTGTCTTCTCCTCCTTCTCAGAGCCAACAGGTTGCAGCAGATTCACCCCCCCCACCCCCTCACCCACACCCCGCCCCGCTCCCAAAACTTTTCTGTGCTTCAACAGAGCCCAGAAAAAAAACAAAAAACCCACGAAGCTTCTGTCAGTCAAGCGCTCACACTCTCAAGCACACCTCCCTCCTCCGTTCCTCAGACAGACGACTGGATACACCCATTGATTCCCATGCACCTCTCCAAGGAAGTTTGATTTATTCATTTTTTCCGTTTCTGCCTCTCTCGGATAAAACTTTTTTTGGTGTTGTTGTTGTTGTAATATTGAGGAAATATTTCTCCCCTCTCCGCCCTCGAGAGGTCGCCTGGATTGGGAAGATAATGATGATTCACTCGTCTGCGGTGGTAAGTGAGAACGTGAGGGCCCATTTAGGGCCATAGTCAAAACCCATTACTTTAACTGCACTTTAATACGGTGCTTCATAGAATAGTTTAAGGGTTCTTAACGTTCCAGAAACCCTTGTTACAGCCAAAGTATGTGGACTAACGCCAACGCTCTTTATGCTGCAGCTCCTTAATGTGCAATTTCTACTTTAGCAGCATTACTTCGGTGACATTAGAGCTTCTGCTCTCTTCTCAGTCCACATCAAGTGTTAAGATGTCATAAACTCTGTCCATGTCTGACACAGTCGGAGCACAAAAATCCCGATGACGTGCATCTCTCAGTCGTGTCAGATCTAGTGCTGATGCCGGGTTGTGTGCGAGAGCATCGTCCTGAGATGAAACTATGCACGGTGAGCTGTAGATTTTCTCACCACCCCCCCGTGCACGGACTTGTCTGAGTTGGTTGAATGCAGTGATGTTGCAGTGTGCTGCAGCTTATGAGTGTATGGGCCTTTATTCAAGTGTGTGTGTGCATGCGCGTGTGTATGCGCCTTTTTTTTTTTTTTTTTTTTACTGTTTTCCACCTAAAGGGATAATCCCGCCTGGGAAGTGGTGAGGTGGAAAATATCCTTATGTAGAAATAGCTGACGTTCCCCACCAGGGAAGGGTGTGTGTGTGAGAGAGAGAAGAGAGATAGGGACCAGAGGGGGAGCATAAGGGCCGGAGACAGTAAACTTCATTTTGTTACAGTATTTAATCCTCTCAGCCGCAGTGATAAACTAAAGGCCTCAGACACAATAACGCCACCTCTCCTGGCACGGCTGGACACATGGCTTATGATCCCAGCCCGGTGTGAGTGATGGCCGCTGTCCTCTACAAGTGTTTTCTGATGATGTGGGATGTTTACAAGCATCCTGGCTTGGATGTAATGTATGCGGACGTTAGAGATGCGCCTCAGGGCATTACGTCCATCGGCGGGTCAACTAAAGATGGGATCAATTGCCGTAACATCCTTAATTCCACTGTTAAACTGTGTCTGATCCCTCGCTCCTTCGTCCTGTGCCGTCATCATTATCAGCAGGTTAAATCGTTTACTTTTGTAATACCGGCAAAACCAATTCCCATCATCCTCTGCCCCTGCTCTTTGATTGTAGTGCTAATCAATAACTTTAAGCATGCGTGGTGAATATGAGATCTGTGAGCTCGAAAAACTCTTTGAAAAGAATCACCTCACAGAGCCGTTGTTTACTTCCAGGCGTGTCTCTGAAACATTTTTTTTTAAATGACAGAAACACTAAAACTCAATCAGGAAGCGCCTTTCACCAAAACCTCGGACCAATAGACGCTCACTGAACCCTCTCATCACGTCCGAGCCCTCGGGTTCTGCATACCTGCTGCTCCGCTGAACGCCCGCGCTAAGCTATTTGAAAATCCTGCTGTCGCTTGGATACAAGGTTTTAACTGTGTGCGTCTACGCCGGCTGTCAGTCTCAATAAGGCACATTTGAGTCGGCCGGCTCTGCGCTACAGTAAGAAGACGATACGTGCACAGACACATCTTAGATCTGCGTTGGTATGGGGGGGGCGTGGAGTTATTAGCCCTGCAGAAGCTCCACAGAAGTGAAACTGGTTACCATGTATTTGTTTGTTTTGTTTGATATCATGATGATATATTTGTGATATCTAATATATGATCTCACAGAGGAACAGTGACAGGATGAACCACAGCTCTGATAAATGCGAATCATTAACGGGAAAAAGGAAGAACGGCAGAAAAAGGCAGTCGAGTGAAGGCAGATCTTTGATGTATGATGCTCATGAATTTACAACAGCACATGCCTGCCCCTCACACACACACACACACACACACACACACACACACACATGCATGTCGGGGGTTAGAAAGCTAATGTAAAACATAAGAGCACAAACCATTTCCCTCGATCACAGTTAATGTGTTGAACATGTTGCTCTCTGATGGAAGTTCCTTCGTTTCAAATGGGATAATCCTTTGCCGCTGCATAATTCCTCTGCCACTGCGCCCTGCGCTGATTTAAGTGCTTGATTTACTCTGCTCAGGCATTAATTACACTCGCTTAACTGAATGTTGTCGTAGCTCTTTTATTTATTTATTTATTTATTTATTTTGCTCGCGCGTTTTTTTCTGTCTGCCTTCATCAGAGTTTACACACTTGGCTTTTAAATGTCACCTCCTGAGCTCTGGGTGAGAAATAATGTGCCGGTAAAACGGCTGCGGCGTCTCAGCAAGGACCCAATTGCCTCCACCCCGCGCATCATGCCAAGTCAAGAGCTGTAGCTGCGGGGCCGATCCCTTTCATGCTAACTTTAAGATGCCTCTGTCTGTCGAGGAAGAGACTGAAGAGGAATTTCTGTGTCCCAGAGCGTTACTGTACCTCCATTTACTCCCACGGGCAGCTAATGTTCCACCTCCATCTATTTTATGTGTCCTTCTCACTGTTTTGCAATGTTGTCACGGTGCCCCGGTCAAACGCGAAACACCCACACACACACACATTTTGGCAAAACATATCCGAGGACAGGTGGACACTGGGATTACACACGCCTGGTGTCCATTACTGCAGATCTGACATGGTGGTGGGTGCACATACGTGAGTGCTTATCCACACGGTCTCACCTCTGGAGATAATAGCTCCAGGGCCCCTCAGCGTGCGACAGGTGCACGTGGCTCGCAGGTTTGAAATGGCCACACCTGTGGGATCCTTTTCCAGCTTTGTCTGGTTGAATTTACCGAGCAGGTCGATGTGTTTCCTCTCTTTCCGTGTGCTGTTCAAGGTGGAGGGTTGCGCGGTCTCCCTGGTCGGGTGTGTGTTTAAATGTGTGCATACGTCTGTATCGTGAAAACAAGCCTGAAGGTGCACTCCCCCCCCCCCCATAAAAAGTATGGAGCAGTGTCAACAGAGCGGTGGCCCCCATAAAAAGTATGAGCAGTGTCAACAGAGCGGTGGCACGCGTCCAGCTCATCCCGCAGGTTGAATCTGGACGAGGCTCCGACAACTCCAATAGATTATTGGGGTAATTACTTTTAATGTCCACATTTGTTTACACTTCCCAATAACAGCTTTTAATAACTGGGCTCATACTGGACAGTTTAAAAGCCGCTGTGATGCTTTTATTCCCTCGGCGTCATTGGAATCTGTTGTAAAACTGTTTACACACACAGGGCTGGGCGCCAGGACAACACAGGGCTAACCTGGATATATTGGCCTGTATTAGAACAAAACGACGATGCAGTGGGTTGTAAAAAACTGGAATTTATATTGAAGTGCAGCGGGGGGAAGATAGGCTGCGGTGTGGAGGTGCAGTGGTCCACGCAGGTTCCAAGTTTGGTTTGCCCAGTTTCTCTTGTTCTCCCATGGAGCACAAAAAATCTAAATTGTCCATAGGTGTGAATGGCTGATTATGTTTTTAACCTCAACTTGAATTCCTTTTTTTTTTTTAACATCCTCTGTTCATTTGTTTCCTTCAGACACAAGGAGAGAAGAGTTGGAATTGACGTTCGATGGCTGAAACTCAGTCAGGGGATTTGTGAAGAGAAGGTCCAGGAAGAGGAGGAGGAAGAGGAGGAGGAGGAGGAGCAGCTGATCGAAGGAGGAAGAGGAGGAGAGGAAGAGTATGGGCCGCTCCTGCGTGTGGATTTTCCTGCTGTCCCTTTCTCTCTCCCAAAGAGTCACGGCACAAACTGAAGGTGAATGACACACACACACACACACACACACACAGTAGCGTCAAACTTCTTCCTTGCATTTTTTTCCCTCACTCACTTATTTATTCATTTATTCCATGAGTCGCCTTTTTCTTCACTTTGTTCCATGTTTTGCAGTCATTTCCTGCGTGTCAAACGCCACCTTATGGCACTAGCCGTTGCTTAATTTTGAGCCGGAACCATATGTCCGATTGTCAGAAATGTGCACGGGCGCATGAATTAGACGACTCAGATGCTCGGGCCACGGAAAGGGCAGATTCTCCGTGAACACAGTCTGTGCCGGTGCTCCATCATTAAATCTCCACACCTGGATTGGTACACAGGGGCAGACGCTCGCCCGGCTCCGCTTACTTTCCAGACTGTGTCTAGTCAGGGAATTCGAACATCTGCTAGCCTCGTGTACAGTACAGCACTCGGTCTGCGGGCCTGTCAAACTCACCCCCCTCCCCTCCCCCCTGGATACAGCGCCTTAGCCTCAGGTGCTATTGGATGTCACCGAAAGGTCAATGAGCCAATGAGAAGTTAGATCTCCTCCACCTGGCGAGCGGTTGGCAGGAAGTGATTGGTAAAGTTGTTGGGCAGAATTATGGGAGGATAAAAATAGACCGAGGATGTTTTTGAAGCGGCGCCGCCTCTGCAGCCTTTTAATTGACAGTGATTCAAATGCCAGTGGTCAATATTTAATCATAGGGACAGCTCTGCACCTTAAGGCTCAATTAATCTACCGTATATACTCTATATATATCTCTCTTTTTTTTATAATAAATGTAATGTCCCCTGCCTTCTGTCAAGCACCATACACAAATGTACACTGAATATTAAGTGGGACACAAGGTTGACTGTGAATAACCTGCAGCCACACCATCAGCCAGCTAACGGCTACTAATAGATTCCACTGTTCTCTCTCTGCCTTTGTTTTCCTTTAACGAAATTAGGAACCGCGTGTAATCCAAATTAGAAACACAACACTATGGGACTGATTAGCTTGTTTGTATCCACTGCCCACAGGGGGAGGGGGGTACGGCACTGGAAACAGACCCTGACGGGTTTAGAACTGTTTGAAACTCTGTCAATATTTTCTCCTTGTATCATTTCATGTTTTATTCCCTGAGAGTTTGTGCCATTCAGCAGTTTCTCCTCCTCCTCCTCCTCCTCCTCCTCCCTTCATCTGTGTGCGTAACATCTGAACCTGGCGGCCTGTTAAGTTTCTCGGACTATGTGATCGTGAACAGCTTCTCTCTCTTGATCTCGTCGTGGCTAATTGCAGCGGTGCATCATTATTTCGGAGCGGGGGTTTCTCTCCTGGCAGAGTTTTCTGCTGCATGTGCTGAAGCCGCTGAGCTGCGTGTAATGCCTAAATCAATGGAGGTCTTACACATGCCGCCTTTGCGATATCAGCATAGATAACCTTCAAGGAAAGCGTCCCTAATCCCTCAGCATGTGTTGCCTCCTTATCGTAGCCATGTGGTTCTCACCTGCCAGCCCAGACAGACAAACTTCTGGATAATTGATCTTGTTTTCGCCCTCCTGTCTGACAGAGACAAACTTCCAGCTGCTTCGGAGCTCAGAGTCTCCGCCATATTTCATGTGCTCTTACAGAAACCTCTGGAGTAGAAAATGCGTCCCAGTGAACGGAACAGGCAACGCGTGCGTGCTGGGGGTGGTCGGCTGGCTTCACGAGACCCGGCTCAGGACGGGAACACGGAGGAATCCTGTGTGTCTTGAATATACGACACTAAAGCTTCCACCGCAGAATTCCCAACGATATTTACTTTCCTCGGTGCGTGGCTGGAGCTGTGTGGCCGCGCGAGGGAGAACATAATGTCAGGTCGCCGTGGGCTGGAGACATATGTCACCCCCGGTGAATCCTGGGATTACAGCCAAGGGCAGAGGGGCGAGATAATGGAGGAGAGAGAGCTCGGTAATGACATGGAGGACGTGGCAGAGAAGCGTATAGTTATCACTTACAAAACAATCAGCGGAGCCAGTCTCTTATTCACCAGCCTGATCAATGCTGTCGTCACCGTGCTCGATTGCATGTGTAATGCCAGAATATTGATTCAGTGGGAGTCTGCAGACGCAGCACATTTCTGTCTGGAGTGGGAATGTGTGCAGGCCTTTGCATCCCAGAGTTTAGGCATGTGTGTGTGTGTGCGCTTCTCAACGCCGTATTAAAAAGCACGCGGGTCCTCCCACGTGCGGCATATCTTTATCTTAAATGTGTTTGTTTGCGTGAGCGAGGAGACTGACCCTGATTTTCGGGTGCGTTTACCTTATTATTCTAAGCGTTCCTCATCGCTCTACTAAAGTTTTATTGCTGGAGTGCTCAGAATATTGATAGTCTCTTTGGCTCACTTGTGTCTCATTAAACATTCATGAGGATTTGCGTGGTGCTCTGGCAGCATCATGGGTGGGGGGGGTGGGGGGGGTCCTCAACATGATGGAACAAGGCTGCTATCTGGTGGTCAGATGAGGAACCAAACAACACGCACCTAAAAGATGAACTCTGGATTTAAGTTCAGATTATTCGCCTTTTTTTCACATCCTTGCTTGTTCTTCCTCCTCCTCTGTGTTCGCGCACGGGCTGATTCATCCGTGCCTCTCCCCTCAGCGTGCAGGACGGTGGGGCAGGCAGACATAGTTTTCCTGGTGGACGAGTCGTGGAGCGTGGGCCAGACCAGCTTCTCCAACGTTAAACCTCGACATGATGGAACAAGGCTGCTATCTGGTGGTCAGATGAGGAACCAAACAACACGCACCTAAAAGATGAACTCTGGATTTAAGTTCAGATTATTCGCCTTTTTTTCACATCCTTGCTTGTTCTTCCTCCTCCTCTGTGTTCGCGCACGGGCTGATTCATCCGTGCCTCTCCCCTCAGCGTGCAGGACGGTGGGGCAGGCAGACATAGTTTTCCTGGTGGACGAGTCGTGGAGCGTGGGCCAGACCAGCTTCTCCAACGTTAAAGGCTTCATCTCAGCCGTCGTCTCCTCCTTCCGGGACAGTGTGGTGGGAGCCGAGGGGGTCCGCTTCGGCGTCACTGTCTTCGGGGATGTCGCAAGGTCAAATGAAATAAGATGAAAACTCATCAAAACAGAAGCTGAGGACAATTCTGATCTGATCCAAGGTGCAAAAATGTCTTCCCTTTGCAGGATGCGGATCGCTCTGACGGACTATGGTTCCCTGGAGGAGGTGCTCAGAGCCATCAGAGACCTCCCGTACAACGGGGGCTCCAGGAGGACTGGCTCTGCCCTCCAGTTTCTGGTCGACCCCGTTTTCAGCCCCGCCATCAGTCGAGACCACGCCCCAAAGGTACAACAGTAATCAGCAGTTTAACTTAACGCATCATTGAAAAATTCACCTTTGATTCTGACAGGTCTCCATTTTCTGGGGAGCCACAGAATTGGGGAATAATCTGAAACATTTTACAGCATTAACACAAAATAAAATGAAATAATAAGGCAGCTCACATTCATTGGCGGAACGGTGAACTTTAAATGAACCAAGTCCACTTTTACTTAATGAGCAAATTATCAGTCTCATTCGGGAGCCGACACCCTGGAACGCTTTGTAACTGATGTCATTAATATTCAGTTTGTATTTTCGAGCAAGGTTAAAATCCACGTGTGATGCAATCAAACTCTTGCTCCTCTTCTTATTTTTATGAACTTTTATAAAGAAACTTCTGACAAATGTCACATCCCTTTCATCCAGCGTGATCATGTCATCAACGCCTCCTCTCTCTTTCCTGTCCTTGGTGAGCGCAGATTGCCGTTTTAATCACAAACGGACCTTCAGACGACCAAGTCGACGCCACAGCCAGAGCTGTGGCTGACAGTGGCATCTCTCTCTTTGCAGTCGGTGAGTGTGGAAACTGTGAGCACCCCCCCCCCCCCCCCCCCCCCCCCGAAACTGTGAGCCCCCCCCCCCCCCCCCACCACCGCAGAGACCCTTCAGATGTGATTCTAGCTCTGCTTTTATCGTCAGTGTCTGCAGTTAGAAATTCATGTCCTACACATTCAAATTCATTGGATTCAGTGAGGGTTTTTGTGACTATATTTTTTTATGTAAAATTTAAACATGAATGCACATCTTTGTGACGTTGTTTATTCTGTGTAAAATAAAAGCTTTCGCCCTGTTGCATGCTTGCTCACATAAGTGCAGATAGGGACAGCGAACACAGCGACACCTCCTCAGTGTGCACGAAGGGATAAGTGAGTGATTAATGCAACTTTTGTTCCGCCATGTGTTTCACCTCCAAGTTTACTCACACTCATCTTACCCTCGTTCTCCTACACACATGCGTAAGCACACAGGCGCACGCCTGGCTCCCCTCTGCTGGGAGCGCCGCAGTAATTACTGCTCATTAGCCGATGGTTTGCTAATCGCAGCCATTTTTCATCAGGCGGTTCTGTGAGACCCCCCTGCATCTGCACCTCTGACACCGAGGCGTGCTCCTTCCTTCATCACTTCTGCAGAGAGGCTGTGTAGCAAGAATAGGGCAGATGTGGAAACATGTATCTCTGACATGCATGTTGAATACATACAAAAAAAAACATGCAAATAACAATGAAGTCATCTGTTTGGATTTTATTTCTCACTTGAAGTACTCACACACCTAAAAAACAGCATTTCATGGGGTCACATTAACTATTACAAATGCAACAGCGCCCCCTTGTGGTGTCTGTGTGAAGGTGTGTGGAGAAAGCGTCAAGTCTTTAATTGATCTCTTTTGGTAAATATGAGCATGTTCCTCCTGTCCCCAGGGGTCTGGGGAGCAGATGAAGCTGAGCTGAGGAGGATTGTGTCTCAGCCTCATGAGGAGCACCTTTTGCTGGCTGCCGACTACTCTCTGCTGGAGCCCGTTCTTCCCAAGCTGTCCCGCAGAGTGTGCGTCACCGCTTCTGAGCCGCCGCGTCCCGTGAAGACCTCCCCACCTGGTGAGGGGCATCAAAATTAAATGAGATAGTAATGTGTGATGCCCTCATGCTGGCAGCCAGGCTTCCATTTGTGTGTTTTCTCCTCCAGACGAGGAGCGTGTCGTGGGCCCCAGAGACCTGCAGGTCAGCGAGTTGGCCCACAGCTCCCTCAGACTGACGTGGAGCCAGGCCACAGGTGACGTCACCGGGTACCGCCTCCTGGTCACCCCTCTCTCCTCCAGGGGGCACCTCCTCCCGCAGCAGCAGAGACAGGTGAGAGAGAGGAGGGGGAAGGAGAAGTTAATGATGTCATCATTTTGAGCATAGTTTTAAATCACACCGCAGCTTATGCTTTTAAAGTTTAGTCTATAACATGAAGTTCAGACCTGGAAAGTACTTTTAAAGCTGAAGCGTGACGGGGAATGACACGTCGTGCTGAAGGGGTCAGAGCCCAGTCTATAGACGGATATGGGATTTGAGGGTTTGATGGAGCACCTGACACATCCACGAATCCTTCCATAATATAACGTTTCCCTCCATTTGATAAAGATTGATTTCCTGCTGGGAAACATTCACACCATCCGTCACGTCTTCGGGGGGGGTCACGTCCATCCTCACGATCATCCCCGCGGGTCACATGTGGATCCCAATATATGTTCTGAACTGGAACTCGCCGAGTCCTCGCTCAGTGCGGAGTTACCGCGCAGCGCCACAGGATAGCATTAGTGGGACGGCACTGCAGAAATGAAACATTTATATCGCTCTTTTCCAGTCTTATTGATCGTTCAAAGATTACTGCATTCCTAGTTACATCAGTGGGCAGCCCAGTGTCACCCCTGAGCCACAGTCACTGGCATCCTTTCCTACAATATCCCTGCTGGGTTTATTGTGATTGTTTTCATGCTGCAATTGTTCTCTGCTGAGGAATGTTTTATTCTCTGCATCATGAGGCACAATATGACGCTCACTTTAAGTTAATGGAGGATAGAGTACTTTGTGTAAGCGTAAACAAAGACTAAGGGGGGATTAGTGACAAACACTGGCTATAAATTTACATTTCAGACAGGAAACGGTTTCATGCAAGCGTGCTGTTCTGAAGAGTGTCCCTGTGTCATTGCATTGGGTCTGCGTGTTTCTTCTACTCAGATTCAATCTGTCTTGATCAGTCACACACACACACACACACACACACACACTCTGAGCTCTTGTCTCCCTGCTGTTGTGTGACAGATTGATCTGAAGGCAGACGTGAGCACAACACTGGCCACAGACCTGACTCCTAAAACGGACTACACCTTCACGCTGTACGCCATCTACCCCAACCTCGTGGGAGACTCTGTGACGGTCGGCGGTCAGACCAGTACGTGTCACATTTAGCACATCCACGTACGGCCGATACTGCACCTGTGAGTTTCACGTGTCGTTTCAAAGTCTCGCTCTCTGTCAGCCCCTTTACCCCAGGTGTCAAACTTCCGCGTCATCGAGGAGGGTTTGTTCTCGCTGCGTCTGGGCTGGACGCCTCCTGTAGGGAAGCTCGACGGATTCAAGATCTTCATCCCGAGATGTAGGCCGACATTACACCATGCAGCTATTATTATCTCGCTGACATAACTGTGGAAATTAACATAAATATCTTAGAGTATTTATCGTGTAGATGTAAACAAACAAATTTAAGGTGGCGTTTGACTCCATTTAGACGTGTGTAACGCAGATGTATTTGTATTTCATCGACTTAATGTAACGTAAGGCGGTCAGCTCGGCGGAAACAACCCGTCTGAGTGGTATATTTCCTGGTTATTGATTCGCTCGTGTTTGTGGTTGTTTTGCAGCCAACAGACCAGGATTTATTTACGAGCAGCTGCTTCCTGGCGACACCTCCTCTCATGTGATTGACAGCCTGGAGGAGGACAAGAAGTACACTATCAATATTTATGCCATTTTCCCCCAGGGACAGAGCGAGCCCGTTTCTATTGTGGGCAAGACGTGTAAGTTGATTGACTTGAGTCAGAATGCCAGTTCGATGTTGATTTACATAAACAAAGAGCTCACCCACGTCTATTTAAACATTCATTACTCTTGTGTATTACACAGTGAGACAGCCAAAGTGTAGTAGCATGATATATCCACAGAGGGGTGATGTTGGACAATAGGTGTAAATATCTGTGTGCTTGATGTTTAACAGTGAAGCTGGTCCCAGTTCAGCAGTTCCTGGTGCAAAACTCCACCACAGACACCGTCCAGGCGCGGTGGACTTCAGTCCGGGGCGCCACAGGATATCGTCTGACGTGGGCCTCTCCAGGTTCCGCGTCTACGCTTCTAACGTCTAAATTAGAGTTTAATCTTTCGTTTCTTCACGACAGTCACACATTTATTTTTTGTCTTTCAGATGACCACATAGAGAACATTAACCTCGGGGACAATTTCAACTTCTACATGATCCAGGGCCTCCACCCCGGCGCTGACTACACCATCACCATCAACCCCATCTTTGGAGACACAGAGGGCCCTGTCACCACGGCCAAAGCCAAGACACGTAACGACAGTGTTTACAGTAAAGTGCCCAAATGCAGGCATCAGAAGGGCGCAGGAGAAATGAATGGACTCTGTGATTTGTCTCCAGTGGAGAGCAGTGCAGTTCAGACCCTGAAGGTGTCGGCCGTGACCACCAGCTCTGCCGTCGTCTCGTGGAACGGCGTCCCGGGGGCCACAGGATACAGACTGGCCTGGGGACCCACCCCAGGTAGATCCCCTGATTTAAACATTAGTTGAAATCAGTCAAAGGTGAAGCAGTTTGTTTAAGCTCCACGATGCACAGTAATTTCTTGCTGTGATGGTTTCTTAAATCTGGTATGTTTTATAAAACGTTTCTGGAGGAAGTTGATTACCTGGCAGAGTGGATCTGAAGGTGTCGTCTGGATCCCAGTGACAGTTCTGCTGTGTTGTATAATTTGGCCAAGCGGGAGGATGTTAACAGGCAAAGAGAAGAAGAGTAAAGGACACATTCCTGCTCTTATTTCCTCCCAGTGACAGACTCAGTCTGCCAGGAGCTTTTGAAGCTGTTGCCTTAGACACAGCTCCACCTGCACCTGCTGCCAGCAGGATGTGACAGACGGGACGGGGACTCCCTTTGATGGAATACAAATGTTGGGAACAACGTAGGAGGATGTTGTTTGCAGAGAAGGACGCAACAGATGCCCGGCCAAAGTAGTAATAACCAATTTGAGGCAACAGAACAGAAAGTTTATCATCTATGTTCACAGAGTTTATCGGCCGGGACCGTCCCAGGCAGTTGGCTCTGAACGGCAGCACCACAGACTACCACCTGAAGAACGTAGCCCATGACACAGAGTACGTCCTGACTCTGTATGTGCTGTTTGGATCTTTGGTGGGGCCGGGGATCAGCGCTACCTTCAGAACCTGTGAGTACATTCCTTTCTTTATGCCCCCTGTGTCATTCGTCGCTGCGTGGTTTCTGTTTGATTGACAAGTCATCCACCCAGTGTCACTTGTCGTACGCGTCATTGAGCCCCAGACGCTGTCACAATGATCTCCTCGTCCTCTCAGCTCCTCTGGGCTACGTGTCCAACTTCAAGGTGACGTCCTACACCAGCACGTCCATAGATGTGGAGTGGAGTCCCATCGTAGGGGCCACCGAGTACAAACTCACCTGGAACACAGGTAATGTATTTCACCTTGTTCTGCTCCAGTCCATAAAACTAATTTCCCAGCCACGTCTCTGTTTGTGACCGCCCCCCTGCAGAGCACAGCAGCCTGCAGTCCCGTTACCTGGACCGCAGCGTTCTCTTTCACCGCATCCAAGACCTGAACCCGCAGTCCACCTACACCATCACCATCTGCGCCGTGTACGGCAACTCGGAGGGGCCTCAACTCTCCTTGTCCCAGCTCACAGGTACGGAGGAGAAGTGGCGCTCTCGCAGTTGATCTTTATTCATTAATGATTCATCTGCAGCTGTGCACCCCAGT
This sequence comes from Pseudorhombus dupliciocellatus, assembly GCA_016785235.1. Classification (NCBI taxonomy): domain Eukaryota; kingdom Metazoa; phylum Chordata; class Actinopteri; order Pleuronectiformes; family Paralichthyidae; genus Pseudorhombus; species Pseudorhombus dupliciocellatus. Next base: position 351,254 of record JAFBJW010000239.1, read on the forward strand.
GTAATTAAAGGGGCGGGGACGGGGAAGCTCTCCATCCCGTGCCAGGGCGCCCGTGTGGTTTCTCCCCCTGACTGACACGTCATGTATTTTGGTTTTCCCATTTTAACCCCAGTTCCTGCTGCTGTCACTTGTGGTCTGTGTCAGCAGGGCTGCTATCGTTCCTTCACTGTCAAAGTTAATTCCACTGATAAGTGCTCGGCTGCGTGGTTAAAGCCGGCTCACGCAGTTTAGAGACATATTTTTTTGTTAATCTGAAATATCATCGTTACATTTAGACCAGGATGCTGGTATGTTTTATATGTTTGGTGCTGCAGCCGCTGTCTCCGACTCGGAGCCCATCCAGGCAGTGAGGAGACTGAAGGTCATGGACATCGGAGTCAACTTCTTCACCCTGTCCTGGAGCAAAACACCAGGGGCTTCTGGGTATAAAATCTCCTGGATCCCCTTCCTGGGTGAGGAGTCACCACGTTTCAAATAAACCTCATGGAAAACTCTCAGCTCACAGTTCTAACACCTGTGGCTCTTTGTTTCTTCCCGCTCTAGGGGGTGAGGAGAAGTTCCAGCTGGTGTCCGCCGCCTCCACCAACTTCACCATTCGCAACCTGCGGGAGAGCTCGGCCTATAAGATCCAGGTGTCGTCAATGGTGGCCAACAGGGAGGGAAGCTCGGTTCTGGTCACAGCGAGGACCTGTGAGTCTTGTTTGCCCGTGAGCAGCTTATTGACCTCATGGGAGGAAAGCAAGAATGCAATGGATTGATCGTGAATGTGTTTCAGTGGATCTTCCCAAAGTGAACGGCTTCGCGGCTCTGAACACGACGGACCACAGCACCGTTCTGAACTGGACTCGCGTGGCCGGCGTCTCGGGTTACCTTCTCTCCTGGAGGCACATCTCAGGTCAGAGTCTCACCCCTGTCATTTAGAAGTACATGAACGGTCCAATGGTTTCACACAATAAATGATATTCACGTGTGGGAAAGGGGAATATGGGGAAGTTATTGCGTTGCGCATTGAGCCCTGTCATCAAAGCTATTTTGTTTAAAATCCAATATGAATCTGGATGAAGCCCAGGCACGGTATGGGTGGAACAGGTCCCCCAGGGTCTGAAGTGGAAGCAGCATGACTACACGTTATTGGAATTTGTGTTGAGTCTGAGCCTAATCACACTTGTGGTGAAACGGGAGAGATAAAGACAAACATGCGCAAAACTAATATACACGTTTTGTCATCAATGCAGAGTTTTAACAAGCCTCTGTCTAATTAAATGGCCGAGTTAGCAAACTGCAGAACTTCCTAATCAACTTAATTTCTTGAGAAAGTTCATTAGAATTATTTTATGACTGTGTCTTTCCAGTGTTGGAGACTAAAACCGAGACCCTGGGCCCTGGTTTCTCCTCCTTCAAGATCAACGACCTTCTCTACGGCAGAACATACATTTTCACCATCAGACCTTTGTACGGAGAAGTGGAGGGGCCTATCAGCACTGTGTATCAACGAATATGTAAGGCAGCAGTTTTACACCAATCATTTCCTGTTTGACCTCCAGAGACGCTTTAAAACCTTCTATCTGCTCTTTTGATGGCTTTGTGCGTCTCAGTGGGACCGGATCCTCCGGCAGGCACGGGCCAGTCAGTGGCCGCCACGGCCGCTCCGCATCTCCCTCGCATCACGCCTTCATCGAAGACCGCCACCTCCAGGAAAACCACGGTTAATCAGACACCCAGCAGGACAACCCGGCAACCCGTCGCCGTGCCTAAAGGAATGACCACTCCGAAGCCTCCAGCTCAGACGCGAGTCCAGGAGGCCAAAGAAGCAGAAGTCAACCCAATTCAATTGACCACTGCCAGTCCTGAGACAACAGCTCCGCCACGACCCGGTATTTAAACACGTGACCACATTGTAATAATCAATCACATGTGGGAGATTGAATTTCTCCTGTGTTTGTGTTCTGCCAGCGTGTGGGAAGACCAAAGCAGACATAGTCTTCTTAGTGGACGAGTCCTCCAGCATCGGTGCCAATAACTTCATCAAGATGAAAGACTTTATATTCCGCGTCGTTACTTACTTCCCTGTCGTTGGTCCTGAGGGAACACAGGTCAGTCCCAGTGGGTTCGTGCTCTGCTCTCCCCCACCCCTCGTCTTTTTTCTGTGCGGCAGGACAAATTACAAACGGGAATAGATAGATAACAGTGATTTTACTTGATAATAGCTGCCTGCAAATGTGGCAAACTGAACCAGGGAGTCGACTGCGCGGACCAGTTCCGTCGATGGGAACATGATGTGCAGCGTCTCATTTAAACTCCGGCAGAGGGGACAAACAAGGCCCAGCGCCACACGTCTTTTGATGAGGCTCAGTTTCAGGTTATTAGCTTCACTTCCACAGCAAAAAGGTGCTGGTTTCCTGTACAGTGGAGGATATTTCAGGTATTGAGTTCTTGGGTTGGAGGTTCTAATCCACAGCTCTGTGATGAGGGGCAGGTGAAGAGCAGATTAAATCATGTCAAGTGTGATTTGACCCCCAGTTTAATAACCACTGTGATGATAATGTGTATTTGTGTCCCTCTCAGATTGCCGTGGTTCATTACAGCGACGAGCCTCGAATCGAATTCAATCTGAATGCCTTCAAAGACAGAAACTCTGCGCTCAGGGCGCTCAGGGACCTGCGTTACAAAGGCGGCAACACCAAAACAGGTTAGTGACATCAGAGCAGAGCCAGCTAACGTCACAGAAGGAAATATTTATCTTTATTTATTTGCTTGTTTGATTGGTTCCTTTGCTTGTCCCCAGGAAAGGGCATCAGCTACGTCCTGCAGGAAATGTTCCAGGAGCCTCTCGGGATGCGGCAGGATGTGGCTCATGTTCTGGTCCTGATCACCGACGGCAGAGCCCAGGATGACGTGCTGCCTCCCTCCAGAATAGCCCGAGCTCTCGGTCAGCCAGCGTTATCGTAAAGCCCTCTAAAATGTGTCCGAGTATAGCTGCTCATCAGTGCCCTGTCTGAATGATCATGTCTTGGATCTGTCTCTCTCTGTAGGCGTCAGTGTCTTGGCGGTGGGAGTTTCTAACGCAGACATGGACGAGCTGAACAAAATCGCCGCTCCCACCACCTACAAGAATATTTTCTTCTCGCCCACCTTTGACGACTTCGCGTCCATCGAGAGAGAGTTTATCAAAACCATCTGTAGCGAGGAGCTCCTGTCCGAGTTCAAACTGCACGATGAGGTAACCAAAAAAAAAAACACACCTACACCCTCAGTTTGTTCTAGGCGGTCGAACACGCCCACCATAGTCGCCATGTCATTACATCCATGTAAAAGCAATCAGTGTTTTAATTCTCTGGCAAAGACTCAGTGGGAGGAAACACCCGTCCAGTTCTGTGACTGCAGCTGACATCAGGCAGCTCCATTAGACCCCTCTCTCTGCCACTGTGGCCTCTAATGTGTCACTTGGCTGGTCCCTGTGTTGTAAGCCCTTCTCCCGGTGTCTCCCTTCAGTCCACTCAGTTGGACACGCCGACTGAAGACCCAGAGGAGATGGTCAAACCTCAGGGCCCCTGCCCCTCCCAATGTGTGAAGGTTGGTTCTCAATAAATAAAATGCCAGACATTTACATTCATTTCCTTTTTTTTATTTCCAAGCAGCACAGTGAGACTTTAATTAAATCCTGGTTTAAACTCCACCGATGGTTTCTGAAATTAATCTGGTTTGATAAATGACATCTTATCCTTATGTATAATTGGCTGTTAATCATATTATTCTTTTGTTTTGTTTTTTTTTTCTCAGGGCCAGAAAGGTGAAAAGGTGAGTTAATCTAACATGTTCAAGATCAAATATTTATTCAGTGATCTTAAATCGGATCTGTGATGTTGCTCCTCGTCTTTCAGGGGGGCGGTTTTGGTCTCGGAGGTCTGGTAGGTTTTTTTTTTTTTCCTTCATTACAACTATAATTAAGTCGTAAAATACTGTAATAATCTGTGACAGGAACCTTTAGGTGCTGTCCTCTCTCTGTCAGGCATCGTTAAATTAATCTAAATCACTGTATATTCCATTTAATTTTTAATAACCATTGTTTTTTTTAATGGGTAGAAATTCAGACAAAGCCCCGGACAGTACGATCCTTTCACTTCTTCCAAAGGAGCAATGGGAGACAGGGTAAATACACGCTTATATCCAATGATCCATCCATCTATCTAGCCTCTACCATGCGGAGGCTGTGTGGGTCAGTGTGGCTTTACTGTTTATTACTTCATTTTCGTCATGTTTTCATTTGACAGGGACCTCCAGGAACAGATGGTGTTCCAGGGTTGCCTGGGCGACCAGGGAGAACTGGACCCCCAGGTTCTGCTGGCCAGCGGGTAATTGAGTCCAGAAAGAGGAAAAACTAATTTTACTTCATATACATTAGATTCTGAAAATGACATTTTTTTTTTGTAAATGTATTTCAGGGCCCTCCTGGCATCCCAGGTGACATGGTGAGATGAAGATGACAAATACATTTCCCTTTAGCTAAGTTGATATCATATTAATGGAAGTACTTGTTGTGGACCATCAAATTTGAAATACAAAAGAAGATGCAGTACACACACACATATATCTATATATTCACCTCAATTTCAGAAAAAGGTCTTTTGAAAAGACAGTAGTTAAGATTTCTCTATCCAACCTCATCGTTCACTTCAACTGCATTTGATTAATTTGATTTACATTTCTTTCTGTGGCAGGGTCGTCCTGGACCTGCTGGCTCAAAGGGACAAAGAGGAGAGAGAGTAGGTCTAATAACTTCACAATGTTGAAAGATTCCCTGTCGAAGGCACAGTTGCAAAGAACAGACTGATGTATTCTCGCAGGGAGAGCCTGGATACGTTATAGCTGGCACCGACGCAAACTACGTCCCTGGACGAAAAGGAGAGCCGGGATCTTCAGTGAGTGTTTAACACACTGGGAGATTTTTAAGTGAGAAAGTTTGAATGGGTTGACATTATTCACTGCGTCTTACAGGGACCTCAGGGGCCTCCTGGTGTGTCCGGGGTCAATGGAGCCACTGGTCTGCCAGGTCAGCCAGGACCTCCAGGGCCTCCTGGAATTTCTGTCAAGGTGACTTTCGCTCTCAGCCTAAGAGCAGCATCATGTCACAGAACAAATATCACGCTGACGTCTTTGCATTAGAATAAAAGAATAATAATGAGCCTCATTATGTTTGTGTTCTTCAGGGAGAGCCTGGAGAGCCAGGAGCAAAAGTAAGTATCCAAGCTTAAGATGACTTTAATTAGATTTTAATAAATAAATCCTTCTTGCAAATTAACACACTTTCTTAAAAGCCTTGTGATAAGATATTTCATTATGCATAATTTCCACTTTTGTCTTATTTTTAAAATTGCTTTCATTATTTCTGAAAGGGTTTACGTGGGAAACCAGGGGGGATGGGAGAAAAAGGAGATCCAGGAAAAGACGTAAGTGCTGAGTTGACCCAAGAATAACAATACAAGGAAATAAACAATCACTCATTCATATCTCTCTTCTTGATACAAATCATGACTCCTGATGAAACCTCTGCAGGGTGCTGCAGGTCTGCCTGGTCCCATCGGACTAGATGGGATACCAGGATTACCAGGTCAGAAAGGAGAGAAGGTATCTTTGCATTTCAATTTTTTTGACTGAAAATAAACACAGAACTCATCAAACTGACGGAATATCTGACCTCATACATGTCTTCATTTACAGGGCATAGAAGGAGTTGGTATACAAGGTATCCCGGGTCCTCCTGGAGAGCAGGGAGAGAAGGTACGGCACCTCATTACTATTTTATCTCCAAAGCTGGAGACTGTGATGTCAACAGGAGAGAGTTTGTGGAAATGAAATTTAAAGGGAGGCTCATTCTCAATTGCGAAACAGAAAAATAATTGTAATAGAGGCTTTAATGTCTAATTCCCATTTGGACTGTTTTGTTTTACAGGGGAATATTGGCTTCACAGGACCAGTCGGCCCAAAGGTACGACAAATGATTTCCAACATAAAGGTCATGCTTTCGATTCTATCTAAGTATTTTAGTGGAATAGTACTATTCTGCAATTCATCTTTTTTAGGGCGACGTTGGAGAACAGGGCATCCAGGGCGTTATCGGACCTCGGGTGGGCACTTCACTATTATCTCCAGCTCAATAGCTTCCTACCAGTGCTCTGCACGTCATACCCTGAAATGCATATTAATCCATTTCTGCTTCGGCTAATGAGATGAAACTGCACCTATTTAACTGAGGGGTTAGTATTGTGATGAAAGGATTAAGAGCCGGTGATTTATTTTACACCTGCAGGGAAAGAAGGGACTCAAAGGGGAGCAAGGAGACAAGGTGAGCTCATTCCACACTTGGTCCACTCGTCCTTCAGGCTGAGAGTATTTACCTCATTCATATTTAAATGATGATATGTGAATAACTCTATTTAATTATTTTAATTAGAATGACACACACACACACACACACACATTATATTTGTTTTTCTTTTTAGGGAGATCAAGGAGAGATGGGACCAATTGGACCACAAGGACCAACAGTGAGACACAATATTTCCTACCAATGAAAATAGATGTGTATATATAAACACACACACACACACACACATCTGATCTGAATCCACCAGAATGTCTTATTGAACCAATATGAATGTAATTTCTCCCACTAACTCACCTGACGCAGGTGCAGTACATTTATCTGGGACCATCTCAATACAATATTTAATAACGGTTCCCAAATGTCTCTAAATGAACAAATGAGGGAGCCATTTTGTTTGAGTTCTCAGGATTAGGTTCTATCAGAGATGGTTGCGATGATACGATTGAGAGCCAAATCTGTCAGACCTCAGTGCGTATGTCTTTTGTAAATGGGCCATTTTTTTCCCTGCTCCGCTGATTTTTAATTTCAGACGACACAGTCCCTTGGAAGAGATGATCAGAAAAAGTACATCGTGCCCTTTGTGATACAGTGTTCATTATTTCAGACAAAAAAAAAAAACATAAAAGTTCAGCTTTGAAGCCTACTGCAGTGAAATAATTCTGGTTCACAGGAAGGATGCATTATATATCATTACCATCATCATAATATTTTACCTTGATTTCTTTTTTCCAGGGATTCACTGGACCTGTAGGCTTTAAGGGAGACACAGGTCCTAGGGGAGCACCAGGAGACCCCGCCAAGGGCGTAAGAAATATGTCTCTCATTTTAACCACATGAATAGGAGCATGTGATATTTGACATTAAGTCTTTTTTTCTTAATCACAACAGATACTTGGACCAACTGGAAAAAAGGGTGCCAGGGTAAGTAACCCTCTGGTATTTTATATCCTGCTGAGGTGGATGCGTCCATATGAGCTCTGCTCTCACAAAGTATTTGTACCATTAAAACTTGAAAAGTGTGCAGCAACTTCCTGTCGCAGCTCGACAACAGATGGGAGGTTTTCCCAGAAAAGGTTTAATTGAACCCAATCAGGCTGGTGCTGCGTCGTCTTGTTAAATTTTGTCCAAGCTGTTTGGCCTTTATTTATTTTAACTAGCTCCAGCTAAGTCGCTCAACCCGAGGGAAGTGGTTCTCCTAATGTTTTATTCTACAGAAACATTGTTAATTAATTGTTCAGGGTATTCTTGCATATTCCCACTCGGTCCTCTGGGTCTGCTTTTCAAACACAATTAAGATGTTCTCTCATTAGCTTTCATTGGAAGCCACCTCGTTAATCCCAGTTCACAGGGCACCATTTAATGTGAAGAGGGTTTTGTTTTGAAACCGTTTCACTAATTTTGCCCAGTGGCCACACTCATTGGTTGTTTTTTGTTTTTTTTTTTTTTTTTGAGTGTGTGACTATGTTCTGTCTGTCAGGGAGACATTGGCCCCGTGGGCCCCACAGGCCCCCAGGGAGTAAAAGGCGAACAAGGAGACAAAGGAGATAAGGTTAGTCGTAATTACTCATTGGCTGAAGCAAGAAGAAGAAATATAAACGTCCAGTGTGTCTATGCTTGTTCTCATGAGTGCAGGGCAGTCCTGGTTTTGGCATTCCAGGACAGCAGGGACCAAAGGGAGATAACGGCGAGAGGGTGAGTCACCTGAAGAGTGAAGTCACTCATTTATCAGTGCTTTTGCAATGAACAGCTAACCACAGTCTCGATGTTCGCTCCTTTAAAGGGAAACGTTGGTTTGTCTGGAAAACCAGGGCCAAAGGTAAATCTGATTCTTTGACACACTGTTTTGGACCTTTTGGTTCAAACCAAATGTTTGGTGTGATCATTATCTGTGAGTTTGTTAATGTGACATCACCAATTGTTTTTCCAGGGGTACGACGGCTCTAAAGGGGACAAAGGGAATGTTGGGTTCCCTGGCAATCCTGGAGAACCGGGATTAAGAGGTAAAGATGTAAGTAACTCCTGAGTGGTTGCTATAGCAACAAAAGATGCTTCCTGTGTGACACAGCATATTCAGATTTACAGATTTACATATCAGAGGAAAGGCCAAAGTCTGAATCACAGCATGAGGTGCAGATGATATGTCTGAGGCTATAGCGTTTACATTTCTTTAGTCACTGTTTCAGATAAGCACTGTATGTTTCCAGAGATAGATATTCATATTGTTAATGGCTATAACTGTTGGCTTTCTCTGTAGGGTGTACCCGGAACCAAAGGAGACCAAGGAATCAAGGCACAGTCAATATTTTTACTCAATGCTTTTCTTGTCTTTCACAACCAGTGAACGTTTGAATATTTTGCTCATGGCGTAAGCAGAGTGTGTAATTGTTGCAGTCACGTCCATTACTAAGTGCTACTCATGCGTTCATGCTGTACTTCGCAGGGTGAACAAGGTCCAGCTGGAGAGCCTGGTGAAAGAGGAATCAGGGTAATTAAGTGTTCATTGGAAGATTTGAACACAGTAGTACAAAGCAATTAACATTAGTCCCATTCTCAGTGAGTTGAACTTGTTAAACTCTAACTCAAATATTTCTGCTTCTTGTGGTTGAACAGGGTCCACTGGGGTTACCAGGGCGACCAGGGGACCCAGGAGATAAGGGAGATAGTGGGAGTCCTGGGCTGCCAGTAAGTTCATTGAACCTCCATCCTGAAATAGATATGAACGATAGTTTTGGTAAAACCAGTCGAAATGAATCTGTGATTCTCTTCGAAGGGTACGGATGGAAAGAGAGGCGAGAAAGGCGAGGCAGTACGTTTGTATTCCCCATCTCTCATGTTGATGAGCATGTTTATTGTTTCCAGTGGCTGACCGCCTTCTGATCATTGTTCTGTGTCGCTCTCTGTGTCGCAGCGTCACAACCTGTTATCCTTCTGTGATTGACCGCAATCACTAATTAACTTTTATTGTGTGCCGGGCCCTCAGTGCCCGCACTCATTTTCTTTTGTGTGGTAAATGTAGATTGTGTTCAGCAGTGTGACGTTTTCAACCTTTTCTTATTTTTTGTGCTATCTTTCTCTTCGATCGTGCCATCGGCGTCTCAAAGGGAAAACCTGGACCTCCGGGAGCACAAGTAAACAAATCTTATTATTATTATTTCTGACAGCTTCTCACCAGTTCAGCCATGTTTGAAAGAGGCCTTGGCAGTAACAAAGCTCATAAAGAAAACAGCAAAACACAGCACTCCCAAAAGACATTCTAATATTAGTGTCTGTTCTCAATCAGCTGAAATGTTGTATTTCGTCCCCACAGATTCTCGCAGACAACAATATAATGACAAGAGTCATTAAGGTGCGTTGACAAACAACAGGTAATATGCATCACTTTATTCAATTTCTTTGACAGAGAAGACAAATCTCTCCCTCTCCTCCTGCAGGGTGAACCAGGAGAGCCGGGTCAGCCGGGCCTGAGAGGAGACTCTGGTCTTCCTGGACCACAAGTGAGTGTATAAATTGATAATCAGATGAGTAAAGTAAATTCACAGACTGAACAACTAAAACTTTTTTTTTTTTTCTGTATAAATATCTTTTTTTCTCCACAGGGTCCAGCAGGTAAACCAGGATTACCAGGGTCTTCTCTGGTATGTGTATCTTTAATAAATTATGGCATCAGTGTGTCTTACAGTTGTTTAACATAAATCCCCTCTATTCAGAGTCACCTGTTCAAAGCTTTGTTGAACCTCTTGTTCTCTGCAGAGCTCTGGTGGCCCTGGAAGAGATGGACTTGACGGTTTACCAGGAAAACCAGGAGCAAAGGTCATAAAAACTATTTACGTCCCCACATTAAAATCAGCCGGCGTGAATGACTGTTATTCACATGCTGTTTCGTCATTACTGCAGGGGGACCAGGGACAGAAGGGCGAGCCGAGTCCGGTGAGCGCACCGCTGTTCTTTTTATGACAACAGTCAATTATGCTGCTTGTAAACAACTTGTGTCAGGAAATGTGTTTCGAGTTATTGCCAGTTACAGATGTGTTTGTGCATGTGTGAAATCAGAAAGGAGAAAAAGGAGACCAGGGCCGCATAGGGATTGCAGGAATGCCTGGTTTACCTGGAACTCCGGTGAGTATGAAGACTCACACCTGCTTGATCACCATGAGCCTTTTTTTTTTAACCTCCTCTCCTTCACAGGGGAGATCTGGCATTGATGGGAAGAGAGGCGTGCCAGGAAGCAACGTGAGGAACATTTTCTTCTGACACTTTTCAGCTGTTTAACTGTGAAACCAGCTGGATTACTGTTAATAATGTGCACATTATTACCAGCTCAGCCACTGTGAGGTGTTTTAAATTGATTTTTTTTAATTTTCTGTTCACAGGGAGAACCAGGGGCAAAAGGAGAAGATGGCAAAATGGGGGAAAAGGGAGACACGGGCGCCGATGTAAATGTTTTTCACATTTGAACTGAGCTCTTTGAGAACGCTGAGGTTGCAGCCCTGAGTTGTTTTTGTTCTTTCACAGGGTAAAGACGGCAGCAAGGGGGAGCCAGGACCCCCAGGTTTGCCTGGTCGACAAGTGCTCGTCACTCCAGAGGTAAAAAAAAAATCAATAATAATCACCCACACCTTTTTGTTTGATCGACTTTAAAGCAGGTTTTGAGTTTCATGGATCCATCCACAGGGTGCCACCATCGACGAAGTCCGTCAAGCCTTTCCAATCCCAATGGGTCCTCCTGGCGTCGCTGTGAGTTTAATCAGACATAACGCAGCTTGATGTCATGTTCCAATGTCTTACCCCTGTTCTTCTGTCTGTTTAGGGCTCACCAGGAAAGAAGGTGAGGTGGTCGTGGTTATGTAAGGCAGAGTAAATCACCTGATGTGTTAGGCTTGGAGCTCATTGGCCTTTTACTTCTATTGCAGGGTGAGCAGGGAGAACAAGGCCTCAAAGGAGAGAAGGTAGTGCGGATCTGTGGAACCCTTTAAAAACCCCATATTGACATGTAAATGACATTAGTTTGCTTTCATTTTTTTTCAAAGGGTGAGGCTGGAGCTACTGCGAAATCAATCGAGATGAAGGTGAATACAGGTTTCACTGATCCATCTCCCAGGATACATGTTCTCATTTTGCATTATTAAAGTCTTTGCCTTCTTCTCTAGGACATTGAAACCATGTTTGAAGCTTACGGCATACGGGTGAGTGCCGAGCACGAGGCCGAGCGCGCTCTGAGGTCGACAGAGTTTCTACCGTCTGAGTCAAAACTTTGTCTTTCCTCAGCTGCCTTTGCTGAAGGCTTTGATTGACCGGCTGCTGCAGGAAGGAATAGAGGAGCTGCTTCATGTGCTCGGCAACGTCAAGAACACAAAGGAAAACCAGGACACTCACACGTCCAATGTCATCGCTGAGTACACCGTGCGTAAAAAAAAAAAAGTTCAAAACAAGAATGAGGAAACTCTTGCGATTTAAAAGTGCTTCTGGTGCCTCCACAGGCTCCAGGGAAATTTGACCTCTCCAGCCAGGCGCTGTCAGATTTGGACGTCACTGAGGGCCCAGAGTTGGACGGACAGTTTCCAGATTCATCGCCAGGTGTAAGCAACCGGATCACACTCTGACGTCCTCCCACTGTTCGCTGTGCATCGTCACTGATCCAAAGCTCTGAACTGTGAACGTAAAGCAGGAGCCTGACAGGACTGGGCCCAAGTTGAATGGATCCACATGGACCAAGATTGTTGATGGAGACAATGACGAAGGGTCTTCACTAAAACTGAATCGAAAGAAAGTCAATTCTACTCACAATTACACTACGGCTCAGGAGGTAAGGACCAGATTTGAAGTCAAGTTAAAAGATATCTCAAAGGTTTTAAACTCTTTATATCTAATTTTATTAACGTGTGGATGTCAGACGGTTTCAGAGTTTCCTGAAACTGTGGTGGAGACCGTTGTCCTCACTCAGGACAACTCTCTGAAGAAGAGTTCAGGGCAAAAGAAGAAGAACAGGGAACGTGGGAAGGTAAAGTTATCGTGGTCGTCTGAGATGCATGAGTCATCTTAGATATAACATAGAACATAAAACACTGAATTTAACAAGTGTAATTATGGGCCTTCATGTGTGTTTGATAACTTACATGTTATTAAAGGACGACACCAGTATTTTCTTTATTTCTTGTTTGAGCTCTAACTAAACGTACGGACATGCCTGACATGATTTAGAGACACTTAATATTTGAATTAATGTGTATACAGCAACCAGAGAAAATATCTAACATTTATCTGAGATAATCTGATCTATGAAATTTTCCAAAATGGTCCAAACTATTTCAAATTGAAATAAATGAGCTGGTGTAGTCCTTTAAATACATTTCATTGTGTCTTACTCTCTCTCTCTGACTGTGAACTTCTTAACCAGGGCAAAGGAAATAAAGGACGACATAAGAGGCAGAGACACCGCCTGGTAAATGTCCTTGAAGGGGTCACACTAAACCCGGACATCTTTCACATTAAAAACAATTAACATTTTAAAATGTGATAATGGAATTAATAAGGGAAACAAAGAGCATGCATTTGTGTTCATCTCTTAATATTAAAACATATTAATCTCTTAATATTAATGTATCTCTGTACATTTAAAAAAATGTAACTGCTCTCATAAATTATCTGAAACAGAATCTGCAATTGCTGCTGTTTTGTTTTGTTTTTTTCCCCAAAGACAAGTGGAGAGCAAGTTGAAGAAGAGGAAGAGGAGTTTTATAACGGTGAAGAATACGAGTATGACTACGAGGTAGGCTGCTGCTGCACTGAAGGACTAATTCCACAAGCACTGTGGGAAACTTTCCATTTTAGAGAAGTGCGATGGCTTGTTACAAATTTGGAGCGTTGTGGGTGCCTTCCTGTTAACAGCCCTGTCAAACTCATAATCACATTTCTTTTCGCCTTGATAGCATCAGCCTCTCAGGGGACTGAAAAATATCCGTGCCCACATAAAAACACAGGAGAGAGTTGATTAAAAACACACCCACTACCTGGAGAAATTGCTAATGGTGAATTAGTTAGCTGTTAGAGTTCACCCGCGCCGTCCGCTGGGCTGTGAGCGTTAAAGTGAAATTATTTTTCTTTTCCAAAACAGGAAGAACTCTCCCAGCATGACTCGTCTCACTTTCAGGAGAGCAGAGACACCACAGAGGTGAGTTGGTGTAAATGTTAGTTTTGTTTTCATCGTATGCAGCTTTGAGTCCGAATAGTACAAGCACATTTAGAATCATCACCAAGACACAATAAAACTCAGTTCACCTCCACTCTAGGCCGCCTCCACAACCCCAGACCCCCCACCTCATCCCCTGGAGGATGTAGAGGAGGTACTCGACCTTGCTGGCCTCATTGGTGCTTATTGAAAACATCAAATAGACTTTTTGATGCACTGAATATTCTTGTCTGCACTTTATCCTCACGACCAGGATGAAGCGTCACTGCCGTCTCCGCCCACCGCGACAGAAGAGCCAGACAAGGTAGAGATGTGATTTGATTTTTGTACACGCTTGAATCTTGCATGCGTGAATGCAATGCTCTTTCTATTTACACTTAATTAAACAAGTACTTGGATACACTGAAGGATGGTCTTCATTCCCTCTTTAATTTAATGTAGAATATTCCATCAATAAAGCAGAAAAAACACTGAGCATGTTTCCTGAGAAAATTTCACCAGTGAAAAATGGTGCTTGTGACTAGTGGACAACAACTAAAATGATTTTTTTATATACATGGATACATCTGAAGCACGAGAGCATTTCAGTTGAGCATGATTTCTCTAAAGCTTGAACAAGAATGAAAACTAGATTACTGTGAATTGCTGACCCCAAATTTATACACAAACCTCTCTCTCGTTTTGTTTTTAAACAGGACTATACACTGACTATAGAGAGTTCATAATCATTCATAAGAGATCACACACTACATGGAGAGTGGGAATAAAAGTGAACTGTGTTGCTGGAGGGGAGCTCCCGAACCTGACCGATGACGACAGCCATTTCTCTGTCCAAGCCTTTTCTAGCTGAGCTCTAGAAAAGCTGTAAACATCTGGAAATGAGGTTGAATGAGTGATTGCGCTGGTGTGGCCTTTACTTTACAACTCCTTATTTATTAAGACAAATACTTCTCTGTAACACACAGCTGTGGTTTATTTATTGTAATATGGAGAAAAAAAAAGCGTTATTTTCCTTCACAAAACACTAAGAATATTACCCAGAACAATACCCAGCATTCAGAACAATTACTATTTTCACTGGTGAAATGTTTCCACATGTTTTGTGTCTGTGTTTTAAATCACTATCATGTATCCTCCTCAGTAAAAAAAAAACATGTTAAACAAACTGTCTATGTCTGTGTTTTTTTTTAATATATGTACTTTTGTGCCACACATATCAAACTACACTAATGATCACAACTGTTGCACTGAACATGCTGCTGTCAACGTTTTGGCAAACTCCACAGGCGAGGGTGAGAAGAGGCGCCTCCTGGCCGGATTCCATTGTAAGTACTTGCTCTTTATGAGTAATATTCATAAAAAAGCAGTGGTAGTGATGTTCCTGTGTTTTAGGTGTTCATGCCAGGGGCCCCGGGGGGACGGAGTCGATTCAAGGAGGAACAAAAGGTAATGATCTTCACCACATGATCCCACTTTAAAAGAAGTCAAACACCAGTGTCATCTTTTTTAATATTTTTAATTTCAGCACCCATCCTCCGGAGCTGCAGGCTTCCACAGCTTCAATGTAGGTCTGCACTTTCATCAGCCGCACAGATAAAGGTCACGATTGTTCATCCAAATTAAGATTGTGCCGATTTAATTCCACAGAGGAAGCAAATGAACCCTGAGCTTCACAAACTCAGTGGCAGAGAGCGGCAGGAGAGAAGAGAGAGCGGGACAGAGGGAGAGATACATGCAGATACGCAGGGCGGAGGAGGTGAGGAGGCTGAAGATGAAGATGGGGAAGTGGAGGTGCATGGATTTACAGAGACTGAGCCTGGTCCAGACTATGGTGAGGAGGAGAGGAGCGGAGACTACGACTGGGACCCCGAGGAGGATGTGGATCGGGAGAGGGAAGGAGAGGGGGAGGACCTTGAGAGGGAGAGAGAGAGGGAGCGGTTGGAGATGGAGAGAGAGCGAGAGGAGCTGCAGAAGGAGAGGGAGGCAGAGCTGGAGAATATGGAGAGGGAGAAGAAGCTGGAGAGAGAAAGGGAGGCTGAGTTGGAGAAGGAGAGGACAGAGGGACAGGAGGAGGAGGAGGAGGGCAGGAGGGACCTGGACAGGGAGAGGGAGGAGTGGGAGAGGAGGAGGCAGGAGATAGAGAGGGGGAGAGCAGGAGGCTATGATGAGGAGACCGGACAGCCTTACCCGTACCCTCCAGAGTATTTCTACCTAAAGGTGAGGACACAAAGTCCGACTCATGGTTCTGACACACTCAATAAAGAGATGGTTTAAATGTGTGTGCTAAGAGTTTGCTCGTGTGCGTAGGGACAACCAGGAGAGAGTGGACGTCCAGGACAGAAGGTCAGGCTCCATGTTTCCTATCCTATGATCTCACAAATCATGATCGTCATCCCATCATAGCAGAGCAGGAATGACAGTCGCCAAATGAGACGTGCCACCGCTTTATAAAAATATCACCCCACCACCAGCAGCTACCCACGTTGCATCAGTGAATGACATCAGAGCTCGGGGGGGGGGCAGCTCCAGTCTCGTCAGTGCAGCCTGAGGAGTCCAAAGCGTTTGATGTCCCTGCTGCTCTATTTCTGTTTGAGCGCGAGACAGTAGATTAAAGGAGACATCAATAATTCCCCTTGTTAAACACGCTGACACGTCCACTTATTCTTCTCCACTCTTGGCTTTATTATTTCAAACCCTTCTCATTTATTTGTTTTTGGTACTTGAGAAAAAGAAAAAATAGGTGAGTTGAGGAATTTTTCCACTTTCTGACACGTCTCTCTGCTCTCTCTCTTTTCAGGGGGAAATCGGTGAAATGGGACAAAAGGTGAAAGTTGACTGAGATATCTGGGACATCTGGGAGTTGATATTGTCTCACAGTTGCTTTGTGCGTTTAGGGAGAGCCAGGCATCGGCCACAGGGGACCCGAGGGCCAGGCCGGTCCCCCGGGACAGAAGGTGACATGTCCGTCCTTCCTAGTTTAAGCACATTGAAAACAATTACAAGCAGCAATTTCGTCATGACGCCTGCGTTAAATCAATTGACTGCAGGCTATCGTTCAGTGTGATTGACGTTTCTCGCCGCGGTTTTAATTTACCCAAACTTAATTGGCTCACTGACTCAGTCGCTCATTTAAAGTTTGGTTGGAGCTTCTGCTAACATAAAGGGAAACAGACTTTAATCCAAAACAATTATTCAAGAGTAATAGAAGAGCTGAACATTACCCAAAACAAGTGACCTTTAACTGAGTGTTTGTCTTTCAAATGTTTTCCTCTCCGTTTTCAGGGCGAACCAGGTGAGCCCGGGCCTCCGGGTGCTCAGGGCATCCAGGGTATCCGTGGTAACACAGGCATCCAGGGTTCCCCGGGACACAGGGGTCCTCCAGGGGACCCAGGGGAGCCGGGCAGAGAGGTGCGCCGTCTTAGAGGAAGATGCCATCTTTTGATTTGGTTTGACTAAAGCCGATGTTGTTTCACTGCACTGATGCAGGGGGAGCGAGGTAAGAGGGGGAAGAACGGATCCCCTGGAGCTCCTGGACCTCAAGGACCACCAGGATCTCCTGTGAGAGAACAGAACCATTTACAACGTTGTTGACTGGGAGCTGGATAATTGTACTTAATTATATTAATGTCTTCCACTTTCTCTCATGAAGGGTCCACCGGGTGTCCCCGGAGCAAAAGGAGAAAAGGTACACATTCTCCATGTTTGCTATTTCAGTTTGTATGTTTGTAGCAGGGACATCGTCTCACTGAAGACGTGACTTCATTGAATCTTTATTGCGTCTCTCATCAGGGTGACAGTATCCCAGGAGGACCGGGTGCCAGGGGTTTGACTGGTGTTCCCGGCAGAAGGGTGAGCTCCGCACCATGAAATACCCACTGACAGCTCCATCGAATGTACATATTACATCTCTGAGGTCTATCTTTTCTCCCAGGGTGAAATGGGTCCACTGGGAGTTAAAGGAGCTCCAGGACATATGGTAACAACAACCAACAAACCCACAGAAATGAGTGGAAAATTTAATTGAAGTTAATTTCCTGCAGAACAACAAGAAAACTAATGATTTTCTCTTTGACTTTTTTTCCTCCAAGGGTTTAAAAGGATTACGAGGGAGCAAAGGAGTAAAGGTGACGTTATATTTGACATTTTAAAACTGACGGAACGGATCAAATGTTTGACCAAGAGTCTGGATGTTCCTCTCAGATTTCTGTGGAAGTACAAGATGAAATTTTTATTTCTGAGCCGCTGCACCATCCTGGCTTCACCCGCGCGCGCGTTCACAATCTTAAGTACACATCACTCGCCATTCCTGTTGTGTGCGTCAACAGCGGGGTCACGAGGTTCGAGGGAAGAAGCCAACGTTGGCATTTGGCTGTCTCGATGCTCCCGTAGACGCCTTTCATTTCAGAGATAGCGGCTTCTCATTCATTTTTTAAGTGCCGCCACGTCCAGGCTGTGTCGATAGCAGCCGCGTCAGTTGCGTCAGTCGGCCCGGCTTCATGTGCGTTTGTGTCTGTCTCAGCTGAAGTGTCACACCTGAGATTTATTCATCACCCTCTCCCTCCTGTCGAATCATCCTTTCATTACACTTTATCAAAGGCGGATCATATTCAGCTAGATTATATTGTAAATGAAAGGATATCATAAAATGCCTCGAGGGGAAAACAATTTTCCTTGTGCATCGACACAAGAGATATGGAGTAATCTGTATTGAAATAACCACGTGCGGGAAAACGTGTTGACGTTTCTTTTCCTTTTCAGGGCGATCGTGGCCTCCCTGGAATCAGGGGAGAGAGGGTATGAGGATCAGATTTCATGTGAATCTGCATTCATTGCATTATTATTTGTTGTAGTTTAGTTAGTTACGCTTCATTTCCTTCCTACAGGGGAGTGTGCTTCAAATCCAAGGTCCTCGAGGATTCAAGGGAGTCAAAGGAAATCCGGTGAGAGGACTAGAAGTTGTTTTCATGTTTCCTGTTGCACAGTTTGTTTTTAAATACAAATAAATCCCAGCAGTCGCCCTTGAATCCAATCAAGCTGCAGCAAAATACACACTCTTAGGAGGAAAGGTCCAGGAATTTAAACCTTTTCAAAACAATCCTCAAACGTAGCAACACACCCAGAGCAATACTATACAAACACAGTGAACACAGAGACGGATGAGGGGCTGAGCGGTTGTTTTGTTTCAGGGCGAGCGAGGTCCACCGGGTTTCGATGGCGACAAAGGAGAAAAGGGCGAGGACGGCCCTCCAGGATTCAAGGTAATAAACCCCGACGAAGACGTTTGGAGCTCAGACGTGATACGATAGAGGCTCAGTGTCACTAATACCTGCCGTGATTATGTCCATGTCTGTGAATCATCAGCTGTAATACATCACTATAATGGAATGAGTTCTAAATTGTTTTTTTTTTTTTTTTACCAGGGCTTGAAGGGAGATGCAGGCACCAAGGGGGCACTGGGAAGGTTTGGAGCCCGAGGACCTGTGGGCCAGAAGGTTAGTGATGTTTGACCATACATTGCTTTCTATTTTGAAACTGTTCAACACCACACCTTCTCTTACAGGGAGATCCAGGAGAGCCGGGACTCAACGGAGTGATGGTAAATCAGTGTTTTTTCATGTACAACATATTAGATGCAGTTTTCCTCACTGTCGTGTTCGTGCATCGTGTGATGAAAGGGTCGCAACGGCGATCACGGAGATGACGGAGCCAAAGGGGACAAGGGCGATGTGGGACTGCAAGGTCAAAAGGGTGATCAGGTGCACAGAAGGAACTGAGTCGAGCAAACACGATCCTTCACATTTCTCTTTTTTTTTCTGATTCGTCCGGGATGCGTTTGTTGTGACAGGGCGATCCCGGGGAAGCAGGATTACCAGGAGACAAAGGGGAGAAAGGAGAGAAGGTGAGCCGGTTGTTATTCGTTGGAAACTTTTTGTTTATTTGTTTTCTTCACTGTGTGTCGTGTCACCTGCTCATCCAGGGCTTCAGAGGCTTGCCTGGACGCATCGGGAACCCGGGCCTGGATGGAGAGAAGGTTAGAACCTAATTCAGATCTGATCACACCAGAGAAGCTGTGCGTGTATGATGCATGTGACGTGACCTGGTGCCTTGTTAAACCAGGGAGAAACAGGGATCCCCGGCGCCCCTGGTATGCCTGGCCTTAATGGACTCACGGGTCGCAAGGTGAAGAGTGCACACATTTGTCTTTCTCCTGTCCCCAGACCTGTCCATTGTAAATTGTAAAATTTCTATCGTGGGAAACTTTAGGGCGACAAAGGAGAAGGCGGGACCAGTGGCGCTGATGGGGAGCCAGGAGTGAAAGGGGAAAGGGTCCGTAGCCTAACAGCAGCAACATCGCTGAGTTTATGTGTTTGTGTCGTCCACTGAACCTCAGAGTTTTTCCTCTTCTTGTTGAGTTCAGGGTGCAGCGGGCTTCTCGGGTTTCCCAGGTTTTAAGGGTTCACCAGGGAGTCTGGGCAGGGACGGAGACGAGGGGCCACCGGGGGCCCCAGGTCCTCGGGGGTTGGATGGGCCGAAGGTACAGAATACTGACTAACTTGAATGTACAAGATACATTTAATGATGTGTTTGCTTCTGTGATCACACCCTACTGTGAAGACAATATTTGAAAGTTTACAGTTCAACCTAATCTTTGTGCTCTGTTCTCACGCGGAATTGTCTCCAACAATTACATTTGTGTATAAGTCCGACTTAAAAGAAAAGAACAATGAGAGTGTGACAGAAAACAGAAAGACAAGCTGAGCGTGATTACGGTCATCAACGCGTCTGAGTGTTGAGTGCCAGCATGTGGTGTGTACACAGAGACACGTCCCACATTGAAACACACACAGGTTTATTTCTGTCTGCAGCCTTCAAGTAATATCTTACTCAATTAGCTCTGTTCAGCCGCAATTACCAGACTGTGCGTTGACAGAGAGGGGCTGGGAACCTCTAATGGGGGGATGGGCCTAATTGGTCTGTCTTTCATTCCTGCTGTGGAATCTTTCTCTCGCTGACGTAGGCGCGACTTGTGGACAGATTTCGGAGCTCAGGGTTTGTTGTTTATTCTGTGTGCGGCTCTGGTTTTATGTCGAACAGGGGGTAAGAGGCCGAAGAGGAAAACTGACGCCGTGTCAGCGGGGAGCGCCGGGGACGCCGGGACAAAGAGGGCAGAGTGTGAGACACCTCATCGCTCCAAACATGCTTTGTTACACTAATCATGAAAGTCGTTGAAGAATTGCCGGATCCTCCTTTTGATTCAAAGTTTAACGTGTTGCACAAAGTACTGCAGATAAATGTGGATGTGTTTTTCTCACAGGGCATAGTGGGGAGCACGGGTGTGAAGGGGGAGAAGGGAGATCCTGGACTCTCTGTATGTGTTTAACACAATCACACAACATGTGTATTTATACATATATATACATCGTTTGTAAAACACTGTGGTCATCTTGTGGGTTTTTTTTCTGTGAAGGCTGAAGACGTGAAGGAGCTAGTCACCCAGGAGGTGATAGAGAAGTGTGGTAAGTGTGTGTGTGTGTGTGTGTGTGTGGGTTTGTTTGTGGTAGCGCTCCTATGGAAGCAGCATGGCCCCCGCGTGTGTCGTGCCATCTGTTATGTTCTCTCAGAGGAACACACACCATGGTGCCAGCAGCAGTGGAGCCATTCACAAACACGAGACCGCAATTAAGTGGGACGACTCAGCGAGAATCCAAAGAATCCACACGCCTCAGAGACGCAGAGGATTTATTATTATTATTATTATTATTATTATTATTATTCCGACGGTCCAGGTTTGTGCAAAGTTTGTCTCTGAAAGTGCAAAACCGAAAACATCAGCGCTGTCATGCGTCCGTCCGTGTCAGCGTGTCCTGGGTTTGTCTTTGCAGGACTGGAATACAAGTTCATGGTGAAGTCAGTGGATCCAGACGGAACCATGACAGGGACTGACAGGAAAACTGAGCCAGGGGTTGTGGTTACTGGAGAAGCAGGTGATCAGGTGGAAGAAGAAGATTATGGAGGTCCTGTGATGCCTGAAGAAGAAGGGACGATACCAAACAGCACCGGTAAACCACTCATCAACATCTCTTATGGTCAAACACACCGAGTTATAGAGTGAACATCCACATCCCAGCCCACTTTGTTCTCCCTGTGTTGTCATTGTCCAACAAAAGTGATACAAACTTTGTCATCACCCTGAGATTCTATCAGTTTTTCCCATCAGCATCAAGACAAAAAGCCAAAGTCAGAAAGTTAAAGGAAAGGTCACCATGTCATATGAATTGCTCGTTAGCGCCTGAAGCCTCGGGGACGCAACATCTGTCTGCGTCCTGAGTTATTGAAGCGTGACCAAAACCCGAATCAAAGAGGGAGCCTGTCATTGCCCGTTGTCAAAGTCAGTGTGATTATCCAGAAATGATGAGAACTCATCCCTCTGTGTGCAAATTAATGAACGTGCACATGCATGCTGGGCCACGGTGCAGCGTCTTGCTGATTGTGAGCTATTTTGGATTTCAACAGGAAACAGTTAAACAGACAATCAAAAAGCATTTGGAAGGTTTCATATTTATAGTCCTCTCATATCGAGATTGTATATTTACACCAAGTTTGAGACATTTCGAAATATTCTGACTAAAGGCTGCAGCTGTGCCTCTGCCCCTCGTCTCTGTCTCTCTCTCATTACGATTTAAGATAAGTCAGAATGTCACCAGCTTCTTCTTGCTCCCTGACAACTGAATCTACCAGCGTCTAATCGCTCTCATTGGTTCCGGCTTCAGATTCTGCTGGAGCAGCGACGGCGGAGTGGGGACAGAGGAGGAAAAGAAGAATATTTGGAGCACACACAGCTGGTGAGAGGCCAAGACAACTCATTTTCTCCTTATCTCTCTTCCTCCTCTCTTCTTTTACTTGCTCTGTGTCTCAAGTCTCTCTCTTTTTTTTGTATCATCTATGAGTAATGAGTGAAATTATTGAGAGCACAAGGTGGGGGAGAAAGATAAGAGCAGAAATTTAATCCATGAATGTTTGACTGCCTGTGTTTCGATTTTTTTTTTTCGCGAGGCATTTTCTAAATAATAATATCAAGTGGGAACAGATCTGAGGTGCAGCGGCGAGACGTGGTGATTAAACCCTTTGTTTACGTCAGAACGGAGGACAATAAATGAAGCACGCAGCAGCTCACTTGAAGGAGAATATTACTCATCCCGTACCTGAAGTTTTGTAGAATTGGACAAATCGACAGCGTCTTAATTTAGAAGAGCAGCCACGACTTTATTCCTCACTCTCTTTTTGTCGTCCGACGTGCAGCCCCGGCAGCTGGCCGCTGTCTGGAGCCCATGTCAGAGGGGACGTGCTCAGAGTACCGCCTGCTCTGGTACTTCCACCCTCACTCGGGGGAGTGCCGGCCGTTTGTGTACGGCGGCTGTGGTGGCAACCGAAACCGGTTCTCCACGAGGCAGGAGTGTCACAGCCTGTGTGGGAAGGAGAGGCCAGGTAGAGCACACACGGAGGAGCAGTGACTTTCACCGGTGTAGATGCTGAGCGGTAACATCCTGTTCTCCTCTGCACTTCCACAGGCCCTGAACCCTGGAGATGAACCCAGAGATAATGTCCTCATCGTGTACATAACTCTGTAAAACCACATGTGCTGCTTTTATTTATAGATTTTAAAAGCTGGGACTTCATCTGTTGTATGGATTCAGACTTGTGAATGTTGTAATTATATATAAAACCCCTCTGTATTGTCGTGCCCGTCTCCTCTCTGCCCACGTCGTTCTGCAGTGTCTCTGTCTCTTTATATAACACTCAGTCACCTTTCTTGTGAGTCGCCCTCCATCCTGCATGGTGTGAAAAATAAGATGCCGGTGGAGCCGACTGCCTGCTGCCTCCTCCACAGCTACATATGTTCCTTCAGTGGGGGGGTGTTATGGGTCAGGCTGGGAGCCAGATGAGGGGCCGACAGGGAGGGAGATCACGCAGGGACCGAGTTCCAGACCAACGCCGCAGCAGTGGCAGGGGATTCCTGCGTGGGTGTCGGCACGCATTGGAGGTTTTTTTTTTTTTTTTTTTCCCCCTGGCAGTGCGACACAACACGACTGAGATTAACAGATTTTCATCGCTTGATGTTTAGAGAAAAATGCGGCAGTATCTTAGTTCAAGCCAGATTCTCGCTCCTATATTCATTTTAGTGATTTCGCTTCTGCACCAGTTGTCTTCAATGGAAATTAGTTCCTCTAAAGGCTGTGTACTGATCAGATTTCACATTTTATATTTAGAGTACATAGTCCAGAGGATCAGTCCTGATATCGCTCATCAGCCGACTTTTCCTCTGGAGTTTCCAGTGGGTCGAAGTTTTCATTTTACAGACCACTAATGCTTTTTTCCAGGTTATGATATAAGGGATAGTACAAAGGAAAAGTCTTTACATGAAATGAAGGAACCTACTGGTAGGAGTCAATACCGGTGTGAGATAAAGTACATGGTGCGGTCACTGCTCCTTCACACGAGCTGAAACCCATTATTTCCTGGCTCAGTATAATCCAGGAACATTTGTTTTTTCCACGGAGGGTGAGGAGGAGCAATTATTACTCCATCTATGAAATCAAGTGTGGAGTAGGCGGACGTCTCATTACACCATGTGTCATCAATCAGCTGTGAGCACTCAGTTATATTAATCCTACAATCAAGTCGCTCATTAGGCCCGCACCCAACGCCCTCTCACTCACTCCATGTTCTCTTCTCCTAGATGACATGGAGCATCCCCGCAGGTGGTGGTGTGTGTGTGTGTGTGTTACATGCTCAATTATTAATTATAATTAAAAACTCAAAGTTGTTCGGATCTCTTCTTCAAATCAAGTGCACACTCAATATTTCTATGGAAATAGTTTTACTCCAGTGTCAAAAAACAATAGAAAAATCTTTACATTTGAGAAAATAATTGTAAAATAAAATCCATTGATGAATACCAACTAATTGACTTGTTGACCCACTGCATCTTAGTTAAGGTTTGTACATATCTGTATCTAACTATCTCTTCATATCTTTGTGGAAAGAGTTTCTAACAACTTCAGACCGCATGGGGAGGAGCTGTCCATGGTGCTGAGTGGGAACTATACAGCTCCTTCTGATATATGCAGTTTAAAGTTTGTTAGAAACATTTTACACAAAGATACGATCAAATGTGTATTTATTGTGCAGTATTACTAGTGTATAGTATTAAAAAAGTTCCAGAAAACGTGTGTGTAAGAGAGAGAGATGCCTCATTGTTCACCAACAGGTCACATTTACCAACTCTACCTCCTCTTCATCACCGCAGCTCAGCCAATGGGAGGAACCTCTCCTCCATGAGAACCAGCAGCGGGATGACGTGTGTGCTGGCGTAGAGCTGCGGTTCCTCGGCAGCTACTAAATGAATGCATGGTGGGGATGGAGGAGCAGGACGCACCGGCGGTCAGACTGTGCGCACTGCTGACCTCCCCGCGCACACACACAACCACACGCACGGTGTCACACAGGACTTGTCATCGTCACTCCTGAGGATTTCTGCCTTTTTCATTTGTTTGCAGGGAATCGTCCGCAACCGTCTCTTTTATTACAGGACACGAGTGGTGAGTTGCGAAGTTGCTTGCACACGTTTGTCACCTGATTAGATCATGTTTTCATATTTTCTTCTAAAATCAAGATGCTAGTCTTGAAGATTAAAGTTAGAGAGTATCTTTCTGCTTCTTTTGTGCGCAAAGGAGCATGTTTCATTGGCTTTAATCGATTGCAAATCTTATCCTTCAGATTAAAAACACAATAAAAAAAGAAAAGTTACATGCAGTGAATGTTTCGTCCTCCATGTCCCATAGGAGCCAACATGCTGTCCTCCCTGAAGACCCTGCTGCTGCTCTCGGTCCTGTGCGCACCGACCTCCAGCCTGTGCCTGCGCCTCTACCACAGCCGCTCCGACCTCCTGTGCGATAACCAGCTGGAGGAGCCGGGCTACTCCCCCGTAGAGGACTGGGGGTCCCTGCTGCAGTCCGCGGAGTATCTCTCCTCCTCCTCTTCATCCTCCGCCGAGTCCAGCCGCGGCAAGAGGACCTCGAGTCCCGCAAACTACCGCTTCATGAGCAGGACCAAGCTCCGGGGGCAGATGCTCCGCAACAGCAGCAAAGGGGACCGCAGGAGCAGACTGACCCTGTCCCTGGACGTCCCCACCAACATCATGAACGTCCTGTTCGACGTGGCCAAGGCCAAGAACCTGCGCGCCAAAGCGGCCGAGAACGCGCGTCTCCTGGCGCAGATAGGGCGGAGAAAGTGACCGTGAGGGACACAAGTTTGATTCTAACACGACCGGTGGGGGCCTCGTTACTCTGCTGTAATAGATTACTTCTCACTCACTTATTAAGTTCATTTTATTGGGTCGATTCTGCGGGTCAGAGGTAGATTTTATTTTGCTCGCATTCGAGTCAAAATTCATATTTCTAATGTCGCGATTGCTGAAAGATCCGGGTTATTCACCATCGTTTTCAGTTGCCATAATAATAGTAAGAAGAAGACGAAAAAGAACAATGGGGGCACTACTCATATACGGGAACTTATTTATTCTCATTTAAATGATCGTCGTGTTTTATTGATGTAATAACAAAATCCACTTTTTTCCTGTTTCAGCATCTTGAGTCAAGGCAGGATCAGATCAGGAGCCACGAGGTCAGATCTGTATGAAGATGACAGAATATATTACAGACAAACAAATCCGATTTTCTCAAACTGCAGCCAAATGATTTCATGAGTGCAACGAGGATTTTAAACGTTATCAATAATGTTATTATTGTTGTTATAGCAGTACAGAATGTCCCTCGGATTTTATTTTTCAGTTGAAACTTCGTAGGTTTTGTCTACGCCTGAGTCATGACATTTCTAATCTCAAATTTAACCACATGAACAAAGTTATCCACTTTTATTTCCTTTTGCTAATTACCACTTTCATAATCATAACATTCCATTTAAGAGGATTACGTGTTTTTCTCTTCGCTGCCTCGATTGTTGAGGACCTGCACCGACTCCACAACAGTTCAGTGTGAAACAGTAAAAATGCAAATGCATGGGAATGTATGTGTTCATCAGATGTCTGTTATTTTTATACAACTTAAAACAAAGGATTATTTTTCCTCAAATAAAGCAACGAAAAAGAACCGATTAAACTGTCCCGTTTTTATACAGCTTTTATGCAGAAATCCATTCACATGTTACCATACAACAATATATAGCTGTTTGACACTTGCATGATGTACCCCTTGATCACGTTTCTTTATAATCAGATTTAGTGAATCCCGATGTTGATCACACTTTGTATTTGTGATGAAGAGATCAATAAGTGACTCACTATTTAATTTGTATCATTGATACTAATGTTTAGTCATCTTATCAAATCTGCTTTGGGGGTTAAATAATTCTCCTGCCTCAGATAAAACAGGCCAATGTCTCCCTCTTGTGGTTATTAGTGACAACTACATATCAGAATGTGATTTGATAATTAATTCTGCAGTTAGTTAGTTATAACTGTAGTTAGACTGGTTTAACTTGAGCTAAATGATAGTCAAGCTAAAAAATATAATATAATATAATATAATACAATATAATATAATATAAAGAGAATGTAATGTAATATAATATCATATAATATAGTTTATACATTTTATTAAATTACTTTATTCTCGTAAATTTACGAATTTAATCTGTGAAAGTCTGTGATTTAATTTTTTTCCGTCGTACTTGTGTGGCGGCAGCACTTCCTGTTGATTCCGGTGCAGCGCGCTGGTGACGTAGTATCCGTCGACGTGGACGTTCTAGCCGGAAGTGAGCTCTCACTACCAGGAAGTGAGTTTTCTCTTCGGCTACGTGGAAGTAGCTTCTCCCGTCACCGAAGCTGAGAGCGACACGTTCACTGCGACACGATGATCAAGAAGTTTGACAAGAAGGACGAGGAGTCCGGTGAGTTTTTTAGAAATCATTTGTGTTTAACTCCAGGAAACGACTGCGCCGGAAGAACTAGCAACCCGGTCGCTGTGAAAGCTAACGCGATGCTAGCGAGTTAGCCAGCCAGCTGAAGCAGCTGTAGGAGAGATGACGCTCAGTTTGACAGAGACTTGGATGAATGCTCGTTAATGCTGCAGATGATGCAGATTTAAGACGAATAACAGTTTCAGATTAACCCCTCCCGCCGGGGTTAGCCGCAGTTAGTGTTTAGCATTAAGCTAACCGTTGAGCTAGAGGCGATGCCTGCTAGTTACTGTCCGCTGTGACATTAGCTTAACCTGTAACGTGACACGAATGGAGAGACTTCAATGTTTTGTATGTGTTTGTATTAGTACACGCCACCTCCACGTCCTCTTGTGTTGTGTGTGGAGTTAATATCATCGACCGTGTTGTTTTGATTCGCAGGAAGTGGCTCCAACCCTTTCCAGCATCTGGAGAAGAGTGCTGTGCTTCAGGAGGTAAAGTCCAAACTTGGTTCTCCTGAAAACATGATTTGCACAAACACAAGTATCCATCAGTCTCTGAAGTCAGTGGACCCGTTGTCATTCACAGGCACGTATTTTCAACGAGACTCCTATCAACCCCAGAAGATGCCTCCACATTCTCACCAAGATCATCTATCTCCTCAACCAGGTAAAGCACCTGAAGTGAAGATCACGAAGGAGCTTTTCATTGACATCCAACCAAACACTCTCTCACGCTGTTTACCTCTTGTTCACTCAGGGTGAGCACTTCGGGACCACTGAGGCCACTGAGGCCTTCTTTGCCATGACCAGGCTGTTTCAGTCCAATGATGTAAGATATAAGTCTTTTAATTTTTATATTTTGTTTATATAGAAATGGTGTGTTGAAAGTTTATGTCTTTCCCTCATAGCAAACCCTGAGGAGGATGTGCTACCTCACTATCAAGGAGATGGCCAACATCTCTGAGGATGTCATCATTGTGACCAGCAGGTTTGTACTATCAATGCAGCTTCAAGTTTTAAACATAGACAAAGTAAAATCCAGTAAGACCAGGATACTAGGAGCTACAGATCTTGTTTGTCATGTTGTTTTATGATCTGAAATGTTTCACTATTTTAATTGTTACCAGTGAGACAAGGTGTTTGTAAGATGTTGTCTTGTTTCATATTTTCCAGCCTGACCAAGGATATGACTGGGAAGGAGGATGTATACAGAGGACCTGCCATCAGAGCCCTCTGCAGGATTACTGATGTGAGCCCTTGTTCTCTCTCTCAATCTCCCTTCCTTTTCTTTGTCCCAGACAACATCCTGTGAATTCTCAAAATGCACTCATATGAGACTTTTTTCTCATGTTTTCTTTGTCTTCCCCACAGACCACCATGCTGCAGGCTATTGAGAGATACATGAAGCAGGCTATTGTTGACAAGGTACCCAGTGTGTCCAGCTCTGCTCTGGTGTCATCACTGGTAAGACAGCATTGAATTTTACTTCAATTTAATAAATATAATATTCTAGAAATTGGGTCTGGATTAGTTTGCTGTTAATGTTGTGTTACCCATGTTAATCTGTGTGTGTGTGCGAGCAGCATATGGTGAAGATGAGCTATGACGTGGTGAAGCGATGGGTGAATGAAGCCCAAGAAGCTGCTTCTAGTGACAACGTAATGGTTCAGGTGAGAAGAAACACACAAATGAAGTTAATGGGATTTTGTTTAAAATATTGAGTGTCGTTGGCTGGGATCAAACCAACATATTCATTTAGCTCTGGTTGTTTGTGTTTGTCCTCTTGTCCAGTACCACGCTCTGGGCCTGTTGTACCATCTCAGGAAGAACGACCGGCTTGCCGTCACCAAGATGCTCAACAAGTTCACCAAGTCTGGTCTTAAGTCTCCATTTGCGTACTGCATGCTCATCCGGATCGCCAGCAAACTGTTGGACGAGACAGAGGGAGGGTGAGTGGACGTGTCATGCAGAGATGCACGAGGTCACCTGGGTACTCAGGTAGAGCAGCTGTTTCTCCAGTACTATCTTATTCATAGTATTTAAATGTATTTTTGCAGTCACGACAGCCCCCTGTTTGACTTCATCGAGGGCTGCCTGAGGAACAAGAATGAGATGGTGGTGTATGAGGCTGCGTCTGCCATCGTCCACATGCCCAACTGCACAGCCAGAGAGCTGGCCCCTGCTGTGTCCGGTCAGTCCTGCACTCTCTCTGTACAGTGATGTTGCAAAGTATTTATATTCCATGCTAATGAATAGATATGTCTGTCCCTGCAGTGCTGCAGCTGTTCTGCAGTTCTCCTAAAGCTGCTTTGAGATATGCTGCAGTCCGGACCCTCAACAAGGTACACCTAGTCTCTCCATCACTGAGTATTACACACGTATTATATTCATGTTAAAATAATCACGTTTATTCTCTAAAGATATCTATTTTGTTATTAATTTGTTGAACTACTCATTGTGTCCACAAGGTGGCGATGAAGCATCCCTCTGCCGTCACAGCCTGTAATCTGGACCTAGAGAATCTGATCACTGACTCGAACCGAAGCATCGCCACGCTTGCCATCACCACTCTGCTGAAGACGGGCAGTGAGAGCAGCGTGGACCGACTCATGAAGCAGATCTCCTCGTTTGTTTCTGAGATCTCAGACGAGTTCAAGGTCAGAAACCTTATTGTGTTTTAAGTGTTTTATCTTGATGACATGTTCCAGTAATGAATAACAGGATGATACCTGCAGACATTGGATATCAAATGTACCTGTTTGACATCCCGCTGGTTTGGTTTTTTTCCTTTGTCATCCTCAACCTGTCACTGATACCTGTTCATCCAGGTGGTGGTGGTGCAGGCGATCAGCGCGCTGTGTCAGAAGTATCCCAGGAAACACAGCGTCATGATGAACTTCCTGTCCAACATGCTCAGAGATGATGTAAGTGGAGACCTAACCAAGCTCAGACTTTAGGAGCTGATTTTCACCTCTACAAAAAATGTGTGGATGTATAAAGCTTAATTGTTGTGATCTCTTATTATTAGGGCTCACAGTATTTTATAGTCATGTTTCTTTCCTAAGTGAATCACAGGCCCCCCCTCAGTGATCCTGTCTCCTCTCCCTGCAGGGTGGCTTCGAGTACAAGCGTGCCATTGTGGATTGCATCATCAGCATCATCGAGGAGAACCCAGAGAGCAAAGAGACGGGCCTGGCTCACCTGTGCGAGTTCATCGAGGACTGCGAGCACACAGTGCTGGCCACCAAGATCCTGCACCTGCTGGGCAAAGAGGGCCCGCGCACGCCACAGCCCTCCAAGTACATCCGCTTCATCTTTAACCGAGTGGTGCTGGAGAGCGAGGCTGTTCGTGCAGGTGAGACTCCGGAGATTCCCTTTTTAAACCCACAGACAGACACTTCAGTCTGGTTACTAGTCAGTTCTTTTATTATGTTCTTGGATACATTTTTAAGTCAGCTGAAAATATTTTGGGGTCTTTCACTGCCCTTAGCTGCCGTCAGCGCTTTGGCCAAATTTGGAGCTCAGAACGACGATCTTCTGCCTAGCGTCCTGGTTCTGATGCAGAGGTACTACATTCATTCTCATTTGATTCTGTCGCCCTTAACTGTCCGTGACTGTGTTTATAAGACTCACTGGCTAAAAATTAACCTGGCGAGACATTAGAGACATGAGAAATTAATTTAAAAAACGTAGTTGAAATGCATCATGCTGCAGTGGTATGTGACGGCTCTATGTTCCTCCAGGTGCATGATGGACAGTGACGATGAGGTGCGTGACAGAGCTACTTTCTACATGAACGTGCTCCAGCAGAAGCAGAAGGCTCTGAATGCTGCCTACATCTTCAATGGTAACACACAAACACACTCTTCTCTGTGTTTATGGATGGGCCGAAATTGAGTGATATGACCGAAGTGGATTTCAAATATGCCACACATTTTGTTGCCCTGATAGCAGACATGAGGTATTTTATTTTTAAAAACAGCTGATCAGGAGTCAGTAGGAGGGAGACATACAAGGCAGCGGCAGATTAATTTGGAACAGATGCAGGACTTCTGATTGCCGTCTGTACATTTGTACAGTGCATGACTGATTACTGTTCATTTTATAGCCTATGCATATTGTCATGGGTGGTACTGAAAATCCAATTTTTAAATTATTTGTAAATGTTTCCATTATGTTCCATTATAACTTTATTTGCATTAATTTATGACTTTCATCTCGAAGTCTGTGATTTTTTTTTTTTCAATGTGGCCCTAATACTCCGTCATAGGTTTGTCCGTTTCCATCCCTGGCCTGGAGAAGTCCCTACATCAGTACACCTTGGAGCCCACAGAGAAACCTTTCGACATGAAAACTGTCCCCCTGGCCACTACTCCACTCACAGAACAGAAGACAGGTACAGCAGAGGTTTCTCTTGACTGATGTACTTTAATGTTATTGCCAGAATAGTTTGTAAGAAGCTGTTTATTTTTTTCCAGACATTGCCCCCATGGCAACCAGCAAACTGCCAGAAAAGTTGGCCCCATCCCGGCAGGATATTTACCAGGGTACGATTGCACCCGCCACCTGTCCTTTATGAAATTCAAGACACACAAGTCACACCGTAATGAATGAGTAACAATTTTAATTTGTTTCTGCTTCTCTGTCCCCCTCACAGAGCAACTGGCGTCCATCTCTGAGTTCCAGGGTCTTGGCCCGCTCTTCAAGTCCTCCGAGCCGGTGCAGCTGACGGAGGCTGAGACAGAATACGTGGTGCGCTGCATCAAACACACCTTCGCCAGACACATGGTGTTCCAGTTCGACTGCACAAACACTCTCAACGATCAGCTCTTACAGAAGGTAACAGTACTCTGGGGATTTGGTTGAATGTTTCGTCATTTACTTTGGGTATTGTTGTCTGGATTTTCAAAGTTGCAAATGTGTGGTTTTCTGTTCAGGTTGTCGTGCAGATGGAGCCGTCAGAATCCTATGAGGTGATGCACTACATTCCTGCTGCCAGTCTCCCATACAGTCAGCCCGGTTCCTCCTACACTCTGGTCAGCCTGCCTGACGACGACCCTACAGCTGGTAGGAACACAAAGATTCAGATTAATATGATTTACAGGGAAACTCAAATGTGACTTTAGAAAAATTGAAATAGAAATGTTTGAACAAAATGAGAAAGCGCCGATTTGAGAAAAGGTTGTTTTTTCCTGTCCGTCCTTAGTGTCTTGTACGTTCAGCTGCACTATGAAGTATCTCGTCAGAGACTGTGACCCCAACACAGGGGAGCCCGACGCAGATGGTTATGACGATGAATATGTGGTACGTGATCTCACTGAGCTCTGTATCTTCACATGTGTTTTTCTTCATTTTTGGGTGTTACTGACTACTGTGGTATCTACTTTAGCTGGAGGATTTGGAGGTGACCGTCGCAGATCACATCCAGAAGGTTTTGAAACCAAACTTTGGAGCGGCGTGGGACGAAGTGGGAGACGAATATGAAAAGGAAGAGACCTTTGCCCTTGCATCTGTCCAAACTCTAGATGGTAAGAAGTCAAAAGGTTTAACCTGGAACCAATATTTAAGTTTTTCTTTGAATAGCAAGTTTTCTCTAGATATAGTTTCTTCAAATAATTAAATTACTTTTACCTTGTGCATTGACTGACACTCTGTTGTTGGTTTTCATGTACAGAGGCGGTGGGTAACATCATCAGCTTCCTGGGAATGCAGCCGTGTGAGCGCTCAGACAAAGTTCCAGAAAACAAGAATTCACATGTCCTCTTTCTGGCCGGTGAGTGATTCTTTGTTCTCAGACGACTTCCTGTGAAATGTAATTTCATGGAATGGAAAATAATATATAAGATATTGTCTCTCATGTAACTAAGATATTTTTGGATGCAAATAACTTTTTTAGGTGGTTAGAAAACAAACTGTCTTTATAACGTAGTCAATTCCTGATGTTAAATTAACTCTTGTCAGATGTGATTTATTCAGTTAACATCTGCCTTACTGACATACCCTCTTCTTCGCAGGTGTGTTCCGGGGAGGTCATGACGTGCTGGTCCGCGCCCGTCTCGCTCTGGCCGACGGGGTCACTATGCAGGTGACTGTTCGCAGTGTAGAAGAGACAGTTGTCGATGTCATACTGGCATCTGTGGGCTGAAACGTTAGCAAAGCAGCTTTGTGCCAACATGCCACTGCAATGTCATTTCAGCACCGCAAGCTGCTCTAAAATGAAATATATATTGTTGTAATTACTACACCATCACCATCCAACTGAAAAACTGTCATTGTATTATTAAGTCTACCAGGTAATGCGAGGTGTTTCCTCTTCTTGACTTTTTACTGTCAGCTGCTCCTGTATCTGTCAAATCTTCAATAAAGGTAAAGACTATTATTACTTTACTGTCATTATTTAACCGTATCAATGCCTGTGTTGGCCTATCAATTTTAATACATTTGTATGTCTTGTTTTTTAATCCAAAAATTGTGAAAAAGTCAAACATTTGTTGTTTATATGAAAGACTGACATACAAATGAATGACTTTTTCATCGATTTTAAGAAAAAAAATACTGGAAAAAAAAGACATACAAATGTATGACATTTTCGGTCACCAAAAAATAACATTTTGGAAAAACAACATACTTACTTGTGGCTATTTCATTGATTATCGTTTTAAAAAAAAATGCAAAAAAATTGTATGACTTTTTTGTCGATTTTTCACATTAATTTTTTTTGGCCCAAACCACGTTTGCTGCAACAGAAATACTAAACTATGCCCCTTTAATAGATTTCCAGGCCAAAATAAAAAATCCAAATTTTTGAAAAAAACGACACACTAACCTATGACTTTTGTCGATATTTTTCTTTTGAAAAAAACGACACACTAACCTATGACTTTTTTGTCGATTTTTCACATGAATTTTTTTTGGCCCAAACCACGTTTGCTGCAACAGAAACACTAACCTATGCCCGTTTTCACTGATTTCCAGGCCAAAAAAAAAAATGTCATTTTTTGAAAAAAACGACACACTAACCTATGACTTTTTTGTCGATTTTTCACATGAATTTTTTTTGGCCCAAACCACGTTTGCTGCAACAGAAATACTAATCTATGCCCTATTAATTGATTT
The DNA here is from genome assembly GCA_016785235.1 of Pseudorhombus dupliciocellatus. NCBI lineage: Eukaryota > Metazoa > Chordata > Actinopteri > Pleuronectiformes > Paralichthyidae > Pseudorhombus > Pseudorhombus dupliciocellatus. Next base: position 385,920 of record JAFBJW010000239.1, read on the forward strand.
CCAGGCCAAAATAAAAAATCTCATTTTTTGAAAAAAATGACATGCTAACCTATGACTTTTTTGTCGATTTTTCACATGAATTCTTTTTGGCCCAAACCACATTTGCTGCAACAGAAATACTAACCTATGCCCTTTTCATTGATTTCTAGGCCAATTTTTTTTTTTCCATTTTTTGAAAAAAACGACATACTAACCTATGACTTTTTTGTTGATTTTTCACATGAATTTTTTTTGGCCCAAACCACGTTTGCTGCAACAGAAATACTAAACTATGCCCCTTTAATAGATTTCCAGGCCAAAAAAAAAAAATCCAATTTTTTTGAAAAAAGACGACACACTAACCTATGACTTTTTGGTCGATTTTTCACATGAATTTTTTTTGGCCCAAACCACGTTTGCTGCAACAGAAATACTAACCTATGCCCGTTTTCACTGATTTCCAGGCCAAAAAAAAAAAGTCATTTTTTGAAAAAAACGACACACTAACCTATGACTTTTTGGTCGATTTTTCACATGAATTTTTTTTGGCCCAAACCACATTTGCTGCAACAGAAATACTAAACTATGCCCCTTTAATAGATTTCCAGGCCAAAAAAAAAAATCCAAATTTTTGAAAAAAACGACACACTA